>SCLH01000893.1:230514-251710 GCA_004367855.1 Oikopleura vanhoeffeni
ATTAATTATTCTTTTGACTTATGATTAATCTATAAAAAGACTTTTAGCTGGGACCAAATTCTTTGCAATATTTTCGGTGACAACACTTTGCGTTTTCTCTGTTTTAATGTTCCTATGGTTTTTACTGAAAAATATTCTCAAGATTATAAAGAAATATCCAAATGAAAAAGAAAATGCGGTTTCCCCAGCAAATAATAGACTTGATGTAGAACTGTGATCACTCTATTAATATTCTGTACATTATAAAGCTTTCTAATGACTTAATGTCTTATGTATCATAAGCATGTTAATATTTTACTTTTCGACATACAGCATTTGTGTGAAACTCAGAAAAAATACATGAAAATATGCATTTGAAATAAAATCAGAAGGCCTGAATTAAGTATAGTTATTAGCGTATTGAAAGCGTTTTTTTTCTTTTGGTTTTGAGTTCTTTACAAAAAAAGGTTTATGGGGTGGTGCTTCCTAAATTAACATATTCCCGATTAAAAATTAGCCGAACAGGGCTTTCAGGATACTATTTCGATAACCTTATTTGTACAACGAGCCTTAAGGGGGTGGTCGTCGCATTTTAAAGAGTTTTCGATAGCCAATATTGCATCCTAAAACACAATCCAAATTAGCGGATGGCTCGTCCGATCAGAAACGTGCTTACAAAAGTGACGGAATTATTTTTTCAAAATGTATCTCCTCCCTGACTTTTCAAGGTTCAACAATGATTCATGTTTTCAATTAACCGGACAGAACGTGAGCAGATCGCCTTGTTGAGTTTTTGGGAAAATTCTTTGATTTGGCTTCAGAATCACCAAAAAACTGTATTTTGCTCTAGTTGACATAGGGTAAAAATACTGTTTTTGGTGATTCTGAAGCCAAATCGAAGAATTTTTACGAAAACTCACCAAGGCGGTCTGCTCACGTTCTGTCCGGTTGATTTGAATCATAAATCATTGTTGTACTTTAAAAACTCAAGGAGGAGATACATTTTGACAAAAAGCAAATTTTCAAAATGTATCTCCTCCCTGAGTTTGCAAAGTACAACAATGATTCATAATTTAAATTAACCGGACAGAACGTGAGCAGACCGTCTAGTTGAGTTTCTTGGAAAATTCTTTGATTTGGCTTCAGAATCACCAAAAACAGTATTTTGACCCTATGTTAACTAGAGCAAAATACAGTTTGTTGGTGATTCTGAAGCCAAATCAAAGAATTTTTTCAAAAACTCAACAAGACGGGCTGCTCACGTTCGGTCCGGTTCATTTGAAACATGAATCATTGTTGAACCTTGAAAACTCAGGGAGAAGATACATTTTGAAAAAATATTTCCGTCACTTTTGTAAGCACGTTTCTGATTGGACGAGCCATCCGTTAATTTGGATTGTCTTTTAGGATGCAAGATTTTAGTTTAAATATATCAAAGAGAGGTTGAAATTGGTCTAACGAATTGTACTTGTGTGACAATTGGCTATCGAAAACCCCCTTAAAATGAGACGACCACCCCCTTAAGGGGGTACTCAACGGTTTTTTTAATTCAGGTTAGGGACATAATAACTGCACCAAATAGCGTCAAGAAGGCCACAAAATNGCTGGACTGGAAGGGTTGATAACGGGCAGATAAGAATAAATGAGAAAAAAAATACGGGAGACTAAAACCTTCTCTATCACCTGCAAGTAACTTTTTATGATTCTGGTGAAGGATGGCTCACCGGTACCGGAGTGAAAAACTGGTAAAAATATGTTCTCAATTCACACAAAAATCGGAATAAGTCGGTCAATTTTGTTTCAAATTGAATAAAACATAAACTTTATGAAACCTACGACATATTGTTATATTTTTGTCCGTTATTTCGTTGAAAAAATTATTCTCTGTTGTTTTATGACGGTACAAATTAAATTCAGAAATTCTCTTTAAAATCGGAATAAGTCGGTCAATAATGTTTCAAATTGAATAAAACATAAAATGTATGAAACCTACGACATATTATTATATATTTGTCCGTTATTTCGTTGAAAAAATTATTCTGTTTGTTTTTATAAGTAAAATTAGTTTTGCTGGCATTATTTCTCAGTAGATTTGGTGTTGTTTTCGTTTGTTGGTTGTCTTGCATTATCGCCTACGCATGACGAAAAGAAACTCTGATTGGTTGATAAGAACCAATTTTCGTTATTTGTTTCTCGAAGTTGAATTCAAGAAAAATATAGAAATTTTCTTCATCAATTGTTTCATTTACACCCACAACCCCCTTAAGCTTGTGAAAGAAATATGTCAAAACTTTTTTGTATGAATACACTTCTAGGTACGTAGCCTTCACAAGACCTCCTATCCAAAACAGAAAATCTATTTTCTCCTAGGTTTTATTTCAGAATAAACTCAAATTTTAACATTACGTGACGAATTAGTAGGCAAAACTCATTATAGTCGGGTATTTTGTAAAATGCTATATTTGTTCTACCACCGGTTTTTGAACATTTTTCATCGGAAAATCTATCTCCTTCTAGGTTAAATTTGAAAATTTGCTCAAAGTTTCGCAAAAGCTAGCCCGAAACAAACAGAAACTTCTGATGGTCGCTTTTGTTCAATTTCGACCTCAAACTCAAAATATGAATTTTTAAAGGTCACGTGAGAAAATTTCCCAAAAAAATGTGCTTCGATTTTTTCAGAAGTATGTTCAAAAGAAAGCTAAGGAAACACTGAAAAGAAAGTTGGCTTACCCCAAACCGATATTTTCAAGTTTTAGTGCTCAAATTTTAAAACTTAATTAACTTAATTTTGAAAAAAATACTTAGAAAAAAATCGAAAAAAACGCAAAAATTTCGAAATTTTTCCTGTTGTTATTTGGGTTGGTTTGCGCTTTTAAAACGTTAGCGATTGATTTGGTGAATTTTCATGTTATAATTAGTGCAGAAATGTAGGAACCCCCACCCCCTTAAGGGGGTTCTATAGGCAGCCTATATCTTTTGTACTGAAAATTATTCTGGCTGGATTTTAGAATTTTTGAACTCCACGTAGATTGTAATTATATAAGGAAATAAAAATTTGAAAAAATTTAACATTCTGGAATTTTTTTTATAAATAAAATTTGAAACAAGCTTATTGTGAGTAATATCCTTTTTCCGAACGGGAAACTCCACTCCTCAGAAAACGCTTACGTATCTCACTATAGCGGCGTGTTCGAATCCCATCTGATGTTGTCTAAGTGATTGGCTTTGAGTGAGTGTCCAGACATCGATAAAATTAGCGGTTCCCATTATCCAGACCCTGGCCTATAATCTTATTCAAGAGATCACTAAGGCCAACATTAGCTGGATTCGACAGCCGCGCTATCCGAGATAGTTCGGCCGTTTTTGAGATGGAGTTCCGTTCGGGAAAAGGATATAGGTTCTAATGGCCAAGTCGTATGCTTTTTGAACTAAAAGAGCTTAAGGTCTGATTTTATGATTTTTGAACTCAACGTGTTTTGAGGTCATTTTTACTCAAAAAATCGGTTTTTTCTGAGTGTCGAAAATAAAAAAATCTTTTCTGCTCTAGGCGCTGAACGGTTAAATATTTGGGTCATAGTGTTTAAAATACCGTTCCAAAAACATCAACTTTAAATCCGTGGTGGTCCTTAAAAAAACTGATTGGACGGCAAATGGATGTCAAAAAATAAATTTTCAAATCGTACCCGTGGAGTTAAAAATGAAAATAGCTACATCAGGGCAGCACAGTTTGTGTTAACAATTATTACGAAAAACATCGTGCACGGAAAAATAGTTTGCCATGTACATGAAAAAAAAATACAAACACTTTCGTGGCCAAAATAGGGCAAAAAAAACAGTCCCTTTTCGCCAGCTGTTGATACCCTTTTTAATGAGAAAAATAAAAAAAAGGAATAACAGTTTTTTCCGGCCTTTTAAATTTCGCAGATAATGTCAAGTTGTTTGAAACATTCCTAAATAGGACGAAAAAAAATAACAGCTTTTTCAGAAATTTTTTGGCTCCTGGTTAACCTCATTTAGCGCGGTTGGGTCCAACATGCTAATCTTAAAAAATATGATTCAAGAACGTCTTCGCAGAGATTTACGGAAACTAACTTATCCAGAATGTTTTATTCACTTGCCTATGTCTATGCCGAGGAGAAACTAAGCAAATTCCAAAAAAGTCCATTTTGCCTAATAGAACGCCCCTTAGGGGGTGGTCGTCGCATTTTAGAGGGGTTTTGATAGCCAAATTGTCGCGACAAGTACAATTGTTAGACAACTTGTTACCGCTCTTTGATATATTTAGAACAAAAATCTTGCATCCTAAAAAACAATCCAAATTAAACGGATGGCTCGTCAATCGAGGAAACCGTGCTTACATAAAGTGACGGAAACGTATGTTTTCACAATGTATCTCTAGCAGAACCCTCAAGTTGAGTTTTTTGCGAAAATTTCCAATTTGATTCGGCTTCAGAATCACCAATAAGCAAAAACTGTATTTGCTCTAGTGTAACATAGGGTCAAAATACGTTTTTGGGTGCTGCTGAAGCCAAAATCAAAGAATTTGTCGCAAAAAAACTTCAACTTGGGGGGTCTTGCTGCACGTTCTGTATCGGTTAATTCAAATAATGAATCATTGTTGTACTGTTTAGAAACATCAGGGAAGGAAGATAACAGATTTTGAAAATTTTCTTTTTGTAAAGAATGTAGTCTCCTCCCTGAGTTTGTTGAAGTACAACAATGATCATGATTTAATTTAGCCGTAGAGAACGTGAGCAGACGCCTCAAGTTGAGTTTGCGAAAAATTCGTTTTATTTGGCTTCAGAATCCCAAGAAGACGGTGTTTTTTGACCCTATGTTAAACTAGAGCAAAATAACAGTTTTTGGTGAATGGCTGAAGCCAAATCAGAAAATTTTCGCAAAACTCAACTTTGGGTTCTGCTCACGGTTTTGTCCGGTTTAATTAAAACATGAATCATTGTTTGAACCTTGAAAAGCTCAGGGAGGAGAGACATTTTGGGAAAAAATAAATTCCGTCACTTTTGTAAGCACGTTTCTGATTGGACGAGCCATCCGTGAATTTGGATTGTTTTTTAAGGAGGCCAGTTTTTGTTTAAAATATATCAAAGAGAGGTAAAAGTTGGTACCGACGATGTTTTACTTCTGCGACAATTGGCTATTAAAAACCCCTTAGAATGCGACGACGCACCCTTTAAGGGGGTATATTCTTCTCCTGATTAAATTAAAGGCCTTAGAGGCATTCAAAATGCTCCAAATTGATAATGGGTGATAATTAGTGTACTAAGAACTCAATAATAAGAATTTTCGCATTTGTTCGATTTTTTTCTAAGTTTTTTTGAAAAGAGTGAAGTTTAAAAAATAACGTTTGCCTCTAATTTCGACCACTAAAACTTCAAAAATAATCGACTTGCACGTAAGCCAACTTCTCATGGCAGTGTTTTAGCTGGCTTTCTTTTTTGCGCCAAACCATTCGAAAAAATCGGAAGCACTTTTTTTTGCGGAAATTTTTTCGAAAATGACAAAAAATCATATTTCGAGTTTACCAGATGGAAATTGCAAAAAGCATCGTCATAATCGGTCTTTTACAAATGTTCTGGAGAATACTTGGTAAAAATTCGAGCCATGGTTGGCAAATATCTCTTCAGAGGGAAGATAGGATTTTTGAGGGTCGGAAACTGTGAAAAAATTCGTCGGTTAGTTGGCGTTCTAGAATTGTTTCAGGTCGCCGGATCGAGTAAAAAAGCTCTTCTTAAAGATTGACATACCTACAGTTACGTGATCTTGTGAAAAATTTGAGCTCCAATTTGATATACACGTCTGGAAGGAGGGATAGTTTTGCATTTGGAAAATGTACCTTGTTACGATGCTGTACCTATTGGTGTAATGATGCAAGAAATAATTTATGGTGTTGTTCTGTTTTTGCTAGATTAAGGATAGAATTACCAAATTGGCATTTTTGGTTTTGGTGGAATATCGCCTTTTTAAGTTTTGAAATATATCATCGTGGAATTAGGTCCGAATTTCCAAATATGACCGCCCCCCCAAAAAAATTCAAAAATCAAGAAAAAATCGCTTAGCTTTAAAAAACTCCAGTGAAAAATTTCTAGCAAAATAGGGCAATCAAAAAAAAGTTTGTCTGAGAAATATACGATCACTTTTTTTGAAAAAAATCTGCAAACTTACTTTTTTTTGGAAAAAAATTCAAAAGTCAGGAAAGAAATCCTATGCTTTAAAAAAACTCAATGGAAAATTCTCCTACAAAATGAGGCAATCAAAAAAAGTTTTCTGAGAAATCTCAATTATCGTGCCCCACATCCTTAAGCGGCAAAAAGTTTTTTGTATGATGGGTAGCGCGGTCCTGTAGCGGTCTCAAAACATATTGGTTTGGGCGATTTTTAGTGGCAACTTCAATTTGGACGAGAAAAAATACAAGAAATTTTTTTTCCATTTTTTTTATGCCCACTAAATATAGTAATTTTCTTCTAAACGTGGATGATGGTAAAATCTCAACCTAAAGGCGTGTGTTCGATATCTCAATTTAGTTAGTCATACGGCGCGCTCAAAGTTTGATTTTAAGTTTTCTCACAAGGAATCGGGCCTTAAGTGCGACAAGTGACCTTTTAGTCTTGCGGAGATTCTCATGAGAGTTTGAATTGCAGTATGAACTAAATATTTCAAAATATATAGATTTACTTTACTGTTTAAAACGCATCCTCTAGAATCCGAATTTCAACAAATGATTGTAAACTTTATTATCACTTTATTATATTTGAAAATGAATTAGAATAAATTCGACCTAGTTGATAAAAAGACAAAAAATGTTGAAATATTGAATTATAAAATGAAGCCAAAAGATTATCTTTTGGGCGAACGAAGAAACTGCCTCGAACGACTTTCAATAAGTAAAGCAAACGTTAATCGAACTAGCAGAAGCTTCACAGAACTTTTTGAGAAGGCTTGAATCTGTTGGGTTACCATAGAAAATTTTTGAGAAGTCCGGCAGTCGAACAAAGGTAAGCGGGATGATGCATCGAGTTGCGCTAACCACTACGGCCAACTGCTCATATAATGACTAGAATATGTTGATATGACGCGAAACCTTTCGCCCGCAACACATGCCCTTAAAAAAGTATTTTCCGTGTTTTGTACGTAATCCCTGCTCCACCGAAATAAGAACTTTAGGTATCAAGTCGCCAAGGAACAACATGTTGATAGAGAACCGTAAAACTGAAATGATGGAACGTAAGGAAAAAAGTAGAACCGCGTTGCCTGTTCTACAAAATGAGTTCGATAATTTGTCCGAATGAAAATTCTTTCTATTGGTGATAGTTCAATTATACAAGTTCAAACTTATAAATTTTATCAAAAATTAATACGAGAAAATTTGAATTTCGTTCTGATGGCCGTAAATCTAGAAAATTTCGATAAGGCTAGTTGAGACTCGTGACCAAGAGATTTGTAACACGGCAACTGGTTCATAATAGAAACCGAAGTTAGATTCCCGGACGTTCCTAGATTTTGGTTGAAAAACTTGGCAATAAATCGCGGCGTGGGCTCTCCTTTTCAGTGACAGGAACTAACCCATACTTAAGAAATTGACAAGGCTATTTTAACTGTTTTGCAAATACGGCGTAGGAAAATTATAATCCTCCGAATTATTGATGGGAGGGTGCAAAGGATTATCAGCCTACACTGGTCTTGATCTACAATCTTGGACAAACCGGACGATTTAGGGTAATCGAATTTATATGTTTTTTATTGAAAAAAAAACATCCTCAGAGATATTTTATATTGCAGGTTGACAATCACCTGCTTTATTTATGTCCAGAAAATGGCTGATATATATTGAAAAAATAAGGATTTTCTTGCATCATTTTAAGCCCGTGATTAGAAAAGGAGTTGAGTTATAGGCTTTATTATAAAAACTTTCAAAAACAGCCTATAAGAAAAGGGGTTGACTGATATGGCACGCCTTTGCCATCAGCAGCAGTCGTCAGATTTCGTAACGGCATGTAACTCATCGTAGGGGCTCCCTACGGGACATAGTGACAAGCTATAACAGCCTGGTCTGAATAGCATAAATATTTCCTCAAACAGATTTTGAAGAACAATCGTAGCGGGAAGTGCAAAGTTCGTGTCGAGAGTTTGGCTGAGCACAGAGTTGTTTATGTTGACGTTGTTAACATCTTTCAACAGGGAATGTGCCGAGGTTATTTCAGCACATTCTCAAATAGAAGTTATAGTGCAACCTCGAAAATTTTTCTTTGCAAATTTACGGAGGTACCCATCGATGAGAACGGGCGTTTTCCATGGTTTTTGAGGGCAAGATAGTCTGGAAAACTTTAGCATTGTGAAAACCTAATGTTTTTGACTGTAGTTAAGATAAATTGACTTGAATGTCGTCGACATTCCAAATCATATTGAGAATACTGATTGCTCGTCCAAATCTGGAACAAGCTTTCAGAAGTAGAGGTCACTATTTTGGTAGCATAAAGGCCCAATTTCTCTCCGTAATTTGGAGTGAGAAATTATTTTCGTGTTTATGAACCAGGAAAACAAAGACACATGGTTAGGATCATGGTCTGTTTACTATGTTGTCAAATGGAATTAAATTCGGTTTCCAGAAAAAAGGCAAGAAACGATTTTCTGAGTTGAATTTTGAAAGGCCTTCCGCGCTAAAAGCGCGTATTCTCTCCTGGATTTTTTAGTACAATTTTGAAGACATAAGATGATTAAACAGCTTATGACCTCGTGGGAGGGCTGTTACTATCGAAACCTTCATTGTTTATTTTTTCTCTTCGAAAACGCGAACTTCACATTTTCACAATCAAGAAATATTGGGTTGAAATGGTTTTGTCTAGAAAGAAGGTTTCAAAAGTTTCGCGGAAAAAAGGTACTTTCTCCGGCAAAGTATAGGATGAAAAATACCACAAATTTGAGCTTNTAGATAAATATAATGCGGTCGATGTGATGAGAAGGAATTTTTGATAAATATTTTAGATTTCTAGAAAATTGATTTTAAGTGTACCGGAAATGAAAAGTTCGAGAAAAAAGTTCGTCTGATTGGAACAAAAATACTACCAAATTGAAGCTGAAAAATCACAGATCAAAAAATCTTCTTACAGCTAATCGAAATTGTGAACCAATCAGCATCAAATTTGATAATTAGGTTTCACATTTTTGCTTAAAAATAATTGAAATTTCTAGAATTCGATTAAGACATTTCCGATAACTTTAATGTCATGCATCGTTTTAGGCGGGTCATATTCACCAATAAAAAATGTTCATATCAAAGTGGAATACCGGTTTTAGAAAAAAAATATTCGAATTTTGAAAATTCTTGATTTTGTTCTAAATTGTTTTGAAATAAATAATTGCCACCATGAGATTCCTTGGGTCAACTTCAGTCATAACCGATATTAATGTATCATAAATTAATCTTATAAAGGGCTCAAAAAAAACCGACACCTACCCCGGGCCTCGGTGCATTTTGACAGATACCGATATGGGCTCTTGATGAAAAACTTTTCACTGGATTGATATATTCTTCCCAATATACCATCAAAGTGATGATTCATAATCCAGGCAACTTTTGTAACTAGCGAATTTTGAATAAAAGTTCCAAACATAATAAAAATGCCTTATTTTTCGTCAATTTTTTTTTTCAATATTTGTTTCAAATCAATTAAAAAAACTCTACAAAATGGCAACTTTGACTTTTCGACTTGGTGACCACATATTTTTTAAATGCTCTTTGAAAAACCATATGACATGGTTTAGTGATTTTTGGTCAAAAATAATTAGAAATATTATGAAAATGTTTCTCATTTCTTGTTCAAAAATTTTCAAACTAATTTTTTTGGAATCCTTAGCTGAAAATATTTGGAACTACTTTCACTTTATTTTAATATGCTTTCGTTTTGTTTCTTCGCTCCTGTTTATACCCTGAATTATACTTTTTTAAATAAAAATACGGTTTGCGCAAAATAAAGTTAAGACCTCTTTGTCAATAATTAGAGAAAAAATTTTCACCGAGACTCGCCCAATTGGTCAGCCGACCTGTCGACCGTTTTTAATTTATTTCATTTAACTCATAAAAAAATATTTGTTTCCATGTGCTAAAATTTCGGTTTTTTCGACTTTTTTCAAAAATTTAAATTTTCGATTTGACTTAAAAATTGTATGAATTTAAACTTATTAAATTTTCAACGGACGACAAGACCGTATTTTAGAGCTCCTTATTAATAAAAAAATAAGTTTAACTGTAAGTTATACACGTAACTTAGAAACGCGCGATTTTCGAGTGTTTTTTCGAAAGACGATTTATAAAGTAAAAATAATCAATCTGAAGAAATTCAGATTATACAAAGTAAGCTCAAAAGTGACAACTTGTGTTCGAAAATGTTTTCATTCGAAAATTTTAAAGTGACAAAAAGTTTCTCATCAAGACAAAAAATTTGAATAAGTGCAAATCTGTCAAAATGCACCGAGGCCCTTAAGGTGTGGGTGTCGCAGATTTTGACAGTTTACGAAGCTATTTTTCGATAAACTAGCAGAGCTGATATCCAAAAAACTTTTGCATCTTGAAGAACAACTCTTAACAGTGATTTGTAATTTAACAGCAATCTGATACAATCCTACATACGCCTACACCTACGCTTTTAAAAAGTTTCCTAATAAAACACTATGAATGAATTTTCTCCTTCAATTTTCACCATTTTTCATTATTTTTTTTGTGTCAGGCTCCAGAGAAGCCTCACACATAATGCACAACCGCCCTTCCATCAAAATTTTGCTTTTTGCGACCAAAAAACGAAAACAACAATTATTGATAAATTTATGATGTAAATTAAAAGTGCGCTTATTTGTTTTCTTTTGACGAGTTAAAAATTGCACCAAAATCCTTAAAAGGGTTTGAAATTACGAAAAAAATTATTTTAAAGCATTTTGTCAATTTTTTTTGGTTTCTAAATTTTGTAAAAATTCAAAATAAAAATGAAAAGTTGACATGGCCCCCAAGACACGTCAAATCAAAATTTCAAAAAAAAAACTCTTAAATTCATTGTCAAACAAGTATGAGTCGAAACTGTATTACTCAAACTGGTGGAGGAGATACCTTTTGCCTGAGCCTCCCAAACTGACCATTTCATAAAATTTACTTTTAGTTTTTCGCGTTTTTGTCCGCCGAAAGCAAAATTCCGAGAAAAGAGCGCTTTTGCATTATGTGTTAGGCTTCTTTGGAGCCTGACACAAAAAATAATTAAAAATGGTGAAAATTGAAGGAGAAAATACGTATTGAGTGATTTTTCAGGAGGCTTTTTAAAAGCGTATGTGTCGGCGTAGGTGAGATTGTATCAGATTACTGTTTAATTTAAAATCACCGTAAAGAGTTGTTCTTCAAGATGCAAAAGTTTTTGGGATATCAGCTATGCTAGTTTACCCAAAAATAGCTTCGTAAAATGTCAAAATCAGCGACACCCACACCCTTAAGGGAGTGGGTGTCGCAAATTTGAGCCTCTTCCGAGACCATTTCTCGCCAAACTAGCAAAAGTGATATTCCAAAAATCCTCGCGGTAATTTTGAATTCAACAGTTATCTGATAAAATTTCACCTACGCCAACACCGACGCCTTTAAAAGCTTCTTAAAAAAACACGCAGTTCGTCTTTTCACCATTTTTTATTTTTTTTTGTGTCAGGCTCCGGAGAAACCTTACAAATAATGCCAAAGCATTTTTGTTTGAAAATTTTGCTTTCAGCAGACAAAAACGCGGAAAAACAAAATTTTTTTTTTTTGAAATGGTCAGTTTGGGAGGCTCAGGCAGAAAGTATCTCCTTCACCAGTTTGAGAGATACAGTTTGGTGAAAATGGTAAAAATTGAAGGAGAAAATTCATTCTGAGTGTTTTTTTGGGAGGCTTTTTAAAAGCTTAGGTGGGATTGTATAAGATTACTGTTCAATTACAAATCACCGTGAAGAGTTGTTCTTCAAGATGCAAAAGTTTGCTAGTTTATCCAAAAATAGCTTCCTAAACTGTCAAAAACTGCGACACCCACTTCCTTAAGGGGGTACTAGTCGCTGGTTTTATGAGGCCTTAGGGGCATTATAATTGCTCCAAAATGACCCTTGGTGATAACAAAGTGTACTACCCATCAAATCATCATAAATTTTTTTTCGAAATTTTCGCGTTTTTCGATTTTTGTCATAATGAACTAAGAATATAACGTTTGCTTAAATTTAACAACTAAAACTTCAAAATATCATCTTGAAGTGAGCAACTTTTTGATCAGTGTTTCAATAACTTTCTTTTGAGCCTACTCACAAAAAAATCGAAACACTTTTTTTGAAAATTTACTCGTGGGTCCTTAAAAAAATCACATTTCCAGTTTAAGGTCGAAATTTAAAAAAATGACCAAGACTGTTGTTCGTATTTGTATTAGCTAGCTTAGAAAAAAAAAGAATGAATTTGAAAAAATCCTAGGAGGAGATAGTTTTTCCGACGGATAATTGCCAAAAAACGGTGGTTTTCTGCATATTCTAGAAAAAAAAGAGCGAAATTAAAAATTTTGACCGAAATTAAGTTTGGCCTACCACTTTTACAAGTTATGTCAAAATTTTAAATAATTTCGACATAAAACGTTGGAGGAGATAATTTTACCATTTTGGCTTGAGTCCTGTTGTGTCGCCTATGCCCTCTTAAGCTGACATCCACTAGAACTAAATCTAGATAAAATTCCTAGACGTCAAGCCATTGATTAATTTTTAATGTTTTCAAATTGCAAATTTTTCTTCAAATATAACTTTGCTTCGATAACAATTGCCTCCAGTAGCTTCAAATTTTTTGGCGTATTTGAAATATTTTCTTATTTTTTTGCGACGGATAAATTATGGCTATTTCACGTGATCCAATTTTTTTGACGGAATCATTTTCAAAGTCATTTTTATTTAACAACTTCTATGTTATTTTTTTCAATAAAATGAAATTGATTCATTTGGAACCTTTATTTAACCTTTACCTGCAGGAGATGTCCAACCCCTACCTGGACGAGAGTGTTTCAGAACACACACATAGTTAGGGTGTCCATCATCAATGTCGACCAATATAAATAATGGATGGCTTGTTCCTGAATTTCTTGGAAGTTAATAATATATGGGAAAATGAAACAAAAAATTACGAAAAAACATTTTGGTCGTCACGTGATCAAAATATAGCGATTTCACAAATATAGCAAAATAGCTCTGTTCACCATCAGGTGGCGACGAGTGTCAAAATTAATAATGCTTAAGTTTTCCTCTCCAAAAGTTACCCTAGTAAATATATTTCTAGATCATTATCTTGTTCCAGTACTGTTTTAACTGCATAAAACAAAAAATTGCATCCCAATAATGCATTTGCGGTCTGATGAGAAATTTTTAGAACTCCCCAAAATTCTTGAAATTAAAAATAAGGGGAATTATCGGGGTCTGTTCCGATATTCTGCCGGCCAAAATGACACTTCCCCAAAATATTTTTGGTCTCTGTGTTCTGAAACACGCTCGTGCAGGTGAAGGATAAATAACTCTTTGAGCTAGTCATACCAAGTCATAGTTTTGGAGGTTTCAAAAACAGTCAAAGATCACCCAAAAGGCCTAGTCTATAGGCTTTTTGGGTGATCTTTGACTGTTTTTGAAACCTTTAATATAGGCTATAGAGTCTATAGTATAGACCATCCCTTAACTAAATAATTAATTTTAGATATTGTTTTAATTGAACAATCAGAGCATATTTTCTCTGATGTCCAGCGGATACGTGAGAATCCGACGTATAGGTGATCATTTTTGATAAAAACTTTTCACCTATCCGCTGGACCCTGCTTTATAGAAAAAAGTTGATATCTCAAACACTCAGAAAGGAGATGGACTTTTTTGGTAAATTTTGCGTTGGCCACGTTTCAGAAGTTTATTTCCAATTCAATTATTATTACAGTACTGGTGCATTTTGAGAAAAACTGCGAAATCAATTTTGAAAACCGAATAGTACCGATAAAGAAGTAAAAATTTTGTTAATTTTGAATTATAGATGGCGGTGTGATGATGGAAAATTTGATGGTTAAAAATGTGATGATGGTGCTGAGTGAAAGTGCTGCACTAGGTAAAATTTACTTCATTGCTTACTTATAATTTTTATAACAAATCTTACGGCTCAGTAGGAACAGTTCAAAAGCTGGAAACCTTTCCGTACTTAAGGGGGTGGCATAAACCCGGAATCCTGGAGTCAATATAACTTACGAAAATAGTAAGTCAGTATATTTTTCATGCTTATTATAGTTAGCTGAACCGATTTAAATATGCTTCAACTTCATATAATTATTTTTATTCATTTTAGGAAAGATTTGAGTTCGGGTTTTTATCTTTGAAATCGTAAAAATTTGAAATAAATCGAAGCATTATGAAACTTTTCCGCATTTTTAGTCCAAATTTTTTTTGGTTTCAATTACTGAAATCTGTGGGTAAAAACCAAAAAAATAGCCACTTTAACTTTTTCATGGAACATAATGCGGAATTTTTCAAAAACGTCACCGTGATCTATTTTTCAGGAATAAGGATTAATTTATGACATATTTCAAACCTTATTTGGATTAATTTCGTCACGCTGATTTCATTCGGACTTTGGTGTGATTAGAAAAAGTCTTAAAAACGTTTGAAGTTCAACGACAAATGTGTGTTGACGTTATTTGAGTACTTTTACAAATTACCGTCAATTCAAAGTTCATCTTAGAGACTTGACAGTACCCCTCGAAAGAATCGAAAGGGTCGACTTTTTCATGGAAATAATTAGCAACTTTGGTCAAATGTACCTGAAAAGGCGCCGCAGAGAGCAAATACCTCTGTAGAATCTGACCATTTTTCTCTCTAGTGACCTTTAAGTACATAATTGACCGCATAGTTGCTAATATTTTCATAGAGAAAGTTGACTCTTCCATTATTTTGGTGGTACTTTCAAGTTATACGATGAACTTGAAATTGACCTTGACCTTGAACGCAGAAATAAAATATTCCACAACATTTAAGAGCCCATTTTGTACTAGAGAATTTTTTAAAACTTATAATTATTTTAGACAGAGCAGTAGCAAATCATTGAAGTTAAATATAAGGTAGTTTCAAATATAAATAATGTTTTGTTGTTTCATCGTATTATTGCACTCTGTGTGTAACTGGAGGGCATTTCCGCAACTTTTTTTCCTTCCCTTATTCAGATGCGCTTTTTCTACGTTTCAAAAAAAGTTGTTTTAAATTGATAAACAAATTGGCTGAATGTATTTGAATACAATTAAAAAATATAAGGTAACGATGAAACTTCTGCTTAATATATATGCTTATTATATATATATATATAAATAGAACAATTCTGCTTTTTGATCGATAGTAACCGTTTTTCGGAGATTTATTATACATAAATAATAGTTTTTGAAAATTGGTCAGTGTTCTTTTTGAAACAACACCTGGTCTGGAGCTGATAGCATTTGTGATAGCTTAGTGCATTGGGGCATGTACGCTCGCGAGTGTTTAGAGTGGTCTGTGTAGATGGTCTGGTAGAATTAAGCTTGAGGTGTGAAAATAAAACTTCTATGGCATAACAATATTTTGAGGAACAGGTAAAATCACTAAATGGCGTGGGAGTACTCCCTTAAGAACACCATTTTTAAACAAAGCCCGTGAATATATGTCGTTCGAGTTTCGCATGAATTGAATCGAGTTATAATAATAATTTTCTTTCCATTTTCAAGCTGAATATCAATGTCTTCAGATATAAATCCGATAAATCTTACATAGGTGATCAAATCAAAATTAATTTATTTTTTTTCCTGATAGTTAAATAAGTTTTGAGCAAAAAAAATAATTTTCTATATCCCATTACCAGACCTAAGTCCATCTTCAAAATGCTTGATAATATTTATAGCGCATTTTCGAAACCAATTAATGTTGTCTCAGTGATTTTTGCTGATGCTTGAGTGATTACACCACAGATCAACTTTGGCCGTCCCAATATCAAGCACTCTTACCTATAATCAACTTAAACAATCACTTAGACAACCATTAGTTGAATTCGAGCACGCGCTATAGAGATAACAAGCATTTTTAATAGAAACTGAGGCTGGGAAAAAGGATATGTACTACTTCGGTTTGCCTCGATAATTTTATCTAATATCTTAAATCTGTAAAAAGGTTCATATGAGTTAAAAAAGCCACAATTTTGTTATTAACCAAATAAGAACGGTCTACTCGTATTTAAGATATGTATGAGGAAAACATGTGTTCAAAATGTCACACCATAACTTCAAACGCTCTAAGAATACCATATCTCATAAACAGTGTATTGCACTAAGCTGTATTAAATCATGAGCATTTAAGGGTCCTTTTTCAAAAGCAACGATCTATAATGGATTCATCTTTCAATGTTAATGATTCCGTATGTTTAATGCAAGTTCTTCCCAGCTTGAAATATTGTTTCTTTTTAAGTTGAACATTATTAATATTATTTTTAAGTTTACGCAAAACTTTAAGAACTCATTCAGATTTTATTTTTTGAAAATTTAAATATTTGAGGAACAAACAATAGCTTTTTCGTCTTGCTTAAAAACACCCTCGTTTAAGGAGGTATCATCGAAATTCTTGAGCCAAACAAAGACCGAGTAGAGCAGTCCGCTTTCCGATGAATTGTGGTTTACGATAAATATATAAATTAAATTTTGCCCCTAATTTGTCACGCGCTCATATCTCTTCTATACACACTTTTGTTTTAATCCCGGCCCTGATTAAGAAAAGTCGTAGATTTTTAGTATTGGGCCGCAATATTTATAAAAGTGTGATAAAGGAATATATACTATTTCTATCATACACTAGATTTAATATTTTCACCCATTTGCATCAAAAATAATTTTTTAAAATAATGACAATTTAGATAATTTTTCAACCAAGCCTTTCATTTCACTGATAGCCAAATCCAGATCGCCGTATTTCTTGCTTGAAAATGCGCAAATAGAAACACTGAATAGTTCTTAAATGATGATCCAGTTGGTGGATCTCCATTTGTTAAAAAAATATACCACAGCGAACAATCTAAAAATAAATGTAACATAAAATCATCAATTTCAGCATTATAAATTTAAATCCCTTCATTAAAATTATGATTTATATAGAAAATTATATGTGAAGATTATACGATTTATTGCCAACCCCTTAAAATGATCAAAGTCTCACGGAAAAATTACTTACGTGGTCAAAACTTTTCGATATCTACACGTGGAGCTTTCCTGCAAAAATTCGGAAAATCTCGCTGCCCTTCTTTATCATAACTTAAATCTCCAGAGTCGTGCAAATGCTATAAATCTGACAGATATGGTCTTCTCGGTATGTATCTGGTCTTGAGTTATCTGTCGATTTTTGAGGCGTGCAGTGACGACGGCAATTTTTGCTTCTCTTTTATTATCTTTTTTGAAATATCTATGGACATAATATCCTTCTTTTTCCCATTTTCAAAAATTAATATACGATTAATGTTAACTGTTTAATTTAAATATTACATTCACTGAGGAATTTAAGAGCTTAATGTTAAAGTTGCTGACGCTGAAGGCAGGTGTCCAAGCTTTAATCAAGAATATTTTTGCACCTCAAGCTAAACTCCCCAATTTTACCCGCAGAATAACTCGAGGAAGGTTACCAGGCAACTACCGCGATCACAAAACCATGCTCCCCTGATGATAAGGCAAAATTGTTCTATTTAAAAAATATAATCGTTTTGGTGATGCTGCGCATCCCCAAAATGATTATATTGTATAATATATTCTCATTTTATTGCAGCCAACCGTTTCGAATTTTATTTCTAATTCATTATCAAGCTTTTCTTAAAATTTAAATACAAAACTTCAGTTCACAATAAATCTTTAGTTATCTAGAATTTGCCTAAAAACATATATATTGGCCTCGATTTTAAGAATAGCAGCTAGATGGCAGAAATCAAGTCTGGGTACAGACTCACTTTTAAGGACACGATTAAAAACAGACAATTTTAATAAAAACAAAAAATTAAAAAAATCAGAGGGCCTTGAAAATGTGTGTCATGAATTCGTTAAATTTAACGTCAGGTATGAAATAATGATCAAATGACCGCTTAACAGTTTGCCTACACAAGAGAACCCAATTAAATTAAACCACCTCGAAATGAATGTCAAAAGTTGACAAATTAAATTTTGAAGGTTTCGCACATTATATATAATTATTATTTTCACAACTAAGTTTGGGATTTTATTACCGTATGTGACATCACGGTTTGTCGTTCATAATTTTGGTTTTGCAATCTTGTTGGTTTCAGAAAAAATTGTGCAAATTATGACATCATTTAAAAACCGAAATGATCAAGTGTTCCTCCCCTTCAATTATGTCGTAATTTGGTTTGTCCACAATAACGCAAGTAGTATAAGGGAGGGGTTAAATCATTCTTACAAGACATTTTTTTGTCCAAAATTCCCCCTGTATTGAAGAAGTACGCAGGCTGTGGGATTCGAACCCGTAACCCTATGCTTATAAAGTAGAGGTCTTAACCCCTAGCCACGTGTGCATTAACCTACAGTGTATTAATTGTCATATTTGAAATTCCCCTATATTTGAAGAAAGTATGCATGATGTGGGATCGAACCCTAACCTTATGCCTACCGATCGGTACTCCTCAACACTTAGGCCACGTGGGATTAACTTACAGTGTATTATTGTCAATTTGAAATATTGGGGTATTTGCAGAAAGTATGCATGATGTGGGATTCGAACTCATAACTTATGCCTACCGATCGTTACTTCCTAACCCCTAGGCCACGTGTGCATTAATCTACAGTGAATTAATTGTCATATTTGAAATATTGTTGTATTGTTAAAGAAAGTATGCATGATGTGGGATTCGAACCCTAAACCCTATGCGTATGGATCCGTACTCTTAACCCCTAGACCACGGAGCTATTCACATATAGTGTATTAATTGTCATATTTGTAATATTTAGTTTTTTGAACAAAATATGCAAGTGGGATTTGAATCTATTATTTGTTTCATAAACCCGATAGTATGAATTGTGATTTTTATGGGTGCAGCCGGAAAAACTTTGAAATTTGTTTGCACCAGATATATAGACTAGTTTGAATGTTATAAATCAATTTATTATACAGTTGATTAAAGTAAGTAAATATAAGTCTTTGTTATATTCTTGACAATTAAAAAGTTGGACAGGCAAATTACTTAGCAGAAACATTGTCTTAGTATATAATTTGTCCTTTTATGTTTACCAGGTTCTTGAGTAACTTAATTTAGATTTAAACAAATTTGGTTGTTTGTTAAATACCTGAACCTTTTTCTGCACACTGGTATACGTTTAATCAAATGATTTCATGGTTGTAAAATAAACAACATGAAAGCTTAGAATCGGCTCATTTTTAACTGATAACTAGCGTGTCTAACCACACCTAATATTTGATATTTGGCTTGGATTGGATATTTTTGACGCACCAAAAAAATTTCTTGGATAATGTGATAGTTTTCAAATAAATTAGAGAACATATACTTAGTTGATAAGTATGCAAATTTCTGGGTCTGCTGTTTTATAGGGTGGCCAATGGGGTATCCAACTGTCATAAAAAAGCTGATTCTCCGTTTCGCCTTTGGATGTGTAGTGACAATAATGTAATACCTATCAATTCCATCGTTATCGCTTTCCTATTGACCAATTTGTTAATTTTTCAATATTTCTTTTTAAGATTTTCTTTTTTTGAGAGCGCGATAAAAATTACAAAAAAGAATTTGATCAGGTAACTACGGAAAAGAGAAAAAGGTGAAATTACGTTTTTTAGTTTTTAGTACTGTTGGAAGTGTTAAGTCTTTGTGATTTTGACGATATGAGGGGGGTGGGACTTGGCCTCTGCGAGGTGGAGCTGGTTAAATGGAGACGTGTAAAATTGATCACGACACTCTTCTAATTTGATACTGGATTTGATGTACTGTCGAGCTGAGCCGGATTTAGGGTGGCGCGAGAAGTGAGGGATTATTTTTTGATAATAGCCTTGATTTGCATCTTTTGCATTTAAATTTATTGTATTTTAAAGAAGTATCTTATTTAAAGGGGAACCAGGACAATAGATACGATTTGTTATTTTAATCGATACTTTTGATAGTCAGATTATTTCAAATTCCATCCATTTTTTTTCTCTAGGCGATCGTTTGGCGTGAAAAGTTATAATTATAGTTTTCTTATTGAAGCTGCGCGAACTGGGGGTGGTAATTGAGCTAGAGGAATTGGCTAAAACACAAGTAATTAGGTAAGTATTTTTTAGCTTATTTTTATTATTGTTCCCATGTGTGTGTCATGTTATTCCATATATACTACTATTATTTGTGATTGTGAATTGTGCGGAATTTAGCCCACGTTGGACTAACCCATGTGACCCCGGCTACTTTGCTACGAGGTCTGTCGTTTGCAAAGCCCCCTCTATTGGTATAGTATTTGAGTCGAAATTTATTTTATGACAAATTTAATTTCATGGAAATTTTGCCGAAACCAACTTGGGTGGTGGAATGTATTTTGTACTTTTTAAGTTGCGTTAAATAAAAGATCAGTGCAATGTACCTGCTTATGTTCAACTTAGTGATTACCGATACCGGAAGAACTGTGTTTGTTTGTGAACTAAATAAAACGTTGTTAATAATTTAAAAGAATGGCTTGTTTTAGTATTTTTTTGGTATTTATAACTGTTGTTACCGAATAAAATGTTATGTAAAAATGACCGACAATCAGGTATCATGTAAAAATTTCCAATGTGATGTCGGAGAAGATGAAGCACGATTCGTGGGAGCATGCTCGTGATACTGATATTTAGGAAAATGTTTTTTTGTATTTTATTTATGACCTCATTTATATGGTCCACGCGTTCGACGAAAGGCACCTTTATATTCGATAAGCAGATAGTTAATCAGATTTTTTCAGAGCATTTTTCTACGACAGATTCCTTCGAATGCTTGTCAAGTTTATTTTCAAAGACTTAACGAGCTTAAATTTTGATATAGAATCGTTTTGCTCGGGCACTTGTCATTAGTAAGATAGTTTTGTTTTAATTAAATATGAGTTTTTTTGTCTCTTAATATCAAAAGTTAATGTATAAGTCAATCGAGAAAGCTCCGGTACGGCTTGATTTGCGGGCGCTT
>SCLH01000893.1:270154-286316 GCA_004367855.1 Oikopleura vanhoeffeni
AATTTTATGGAATGTCTTGATTTTTTTGCGACTTACCAATTCGGAGTTCACCGAAGAAGAGTTGTCATGCATTATGTACTCCACCACGAGAAAGATTGTTCCATTTAGAGTCAAGTCTTAAATTGATCCTGAAATTTATGCTAAGAGCCAAAAGAAAAGAGAAATAAAATAAAATCCGGCGAATGGACTTGTATGTTAGACCAACTTCGCTATTTACAATGAACTTGACTGTGAACTATTAGGAAAAAGCTTGGGAAAAATACACGAAACATTTTTACGAGGAGTTCCATGTGATGTGTTTATGCATATGAGTCTAGCTCAACTTTCTGAGTCTACTTATTCAGGCATTATCCCAAAAATTGTTCTCCCAATGTTTTCTTTTTCTGAAACGTTTACATGCGGCTAATAAAGGAAATACGCGCGAATAATTTTGCGCGGATTATCTGCATGTTTTGATCCGATTATGCCTTACAAAACAATAATCATAATTTTCCCAAAAGTGTTCGGAACTCCTAATGGTTCTTCAATCCACCGAATAACTCAGTTAGGTGAGTTAAATACATATCCATATGTTAATAAATGATTTTTTCTAGACGTCAACTCTCTTTATTCATCGGTAATGCTTAATTCTCTACCAGTTGGTAACCGGAGTTTTTTACGAGGAAAAAGATGGGCTTTATTCAACCAACAATAATGGCAAACAAAGGCATCAAGTAACTCTTTCTCAAATTTAGTTTTACATTGGCTGAATCATATGCAGCAAAAAATTGTTAAGAAAGGAAATATTTCAATCATAAAATGCGCCATAAATGGAACGGGAGAAAAATTGGCCCCTTCTTTTTAGATGGATTTGTTATTTCTGGAGAGATAAGCCGCATTTGGACTTGATTTCAAGGTTTTTTTCTTACTTTTAAAGTAACTTTATGCTATTACAAAGGTAATCCACAATAATTAGGCTGTCAGCTGGCATCTTCGATAAATGTGACACTGATTTGTCGGAGTAATTCTGCTGCCTAGACGGGATAACGAACGAGAATTATTTTGTGTTTGATCAGTTAGACCAATACTATGTTATTTCTGAATGTGTTTTATCGTAAACAGATGGTTGACGACCTCGCGTTGCTAAATTTTTTCTGGGGCAAAACTGATATTCTGATGGAGCGACATAATAGAAGCAATAAAAACTGATAAGATTTTGGCATTGCCAAGTTGACTATAAGTGTCCTGCATGAGGCAAAAAACTAAGGGAAAACGGCTGTCAATTTTTAAATTTATGACGCTTGCGTTTTTTTTTCCCGCAGAAAATTGTATCCGCTTGAAAGTTACCTATCACTCAACTTTCCCCCGATTTGTTCGCACATGTAGAAGTTACGGAGGAAATCGCTTTGTCCTGAATTCGAAAATTCCAAATCAAGACATATGAAAGTTTCCTTTAAATAAACAACTTGGGTTTGAACATTTAATGCTACCGAAATTATTCTTTTGTACTCCACTCCTGAATTACTATTTAGCCAATGGTCTTATTATATCGGGACATGTTTAAAAAATGTATTTGTTACATTTTTGATAATTAATAACTAATTAATGACCACTTTTCTAACATAAAAAAAGAAAATTATTATTTCGATTGAATTGTCAGCTCAGGCGGCCATGTCGTCCTTTGATTTGATTAAGATGGTTAAAATGAGAATAAAAGGCTACTGAAAGCAAAAACAAAATACAGCAAAATATGGCTAAATTACTCATGCACACTCATCATGGTCAAGGGTCTTTAATTAAATTAAGAATTATTACCTTTGTTAATTTGAGTAAACTTTAATTTTCATGTGTTAATTAAGACTCTGAAAAGGGGCGTCTTGCAATGAATGTATCAAATAATTGAATACAGATATTCCAGAGAAGAGGGTCTCAGGTTAAACTACAATTTTTAAAATAAAAAAATTTATAATAAATTATTTTAGAATCATAAAAATATGTTCTTAAAAAATGTCGCAACAATTAATCTGAAGAGCCCGCTTGATTTATTTGAGTTGACTAAACTAAAAAAAATCGCATAACAGATAGAATCGCCCGGTACGATGTAGCATTATTTATTTTACAGCTTTCAAATTGCATATGCTGAAGTTTTTGGATTTTTTGTATCGACCATTTGATTCCGGGAAAGCTTCCAAATTGCTTTCATTATGGCCAAGGTTTTATCAGTGGATATTCTATTACATTGTTTTTTGGTACACATAAATATTTTTCTAGAGATAATTTGCGTTGACTCTGAGAAAACCTTAAAAGTTGACTGACAGTTTTGCATTTGCGTCTTCCCCGCCGAAATTGCAGAACTGATCAGTCCCGATAAAAAAGAAGTTTTGAGCAGAAAAAAATTAGTATTTGGTTTTGGAAAAAATGATTCCGCTTTAGCAACAAAGAACCCCCGGAAACACTAAAAATCGAAGCCAGAGACCACCAATGGATTGTTTATTGCGTCTCTCACCTAAAGTATATTTGTAGTTATTTTACTTTAAATTCATATTTGTTTAAAGTGTTATTTGAATTGGCGATTGTTCTGCAAAAAGAACTTTTTGATGATAAAATTGCTGCAAAAGGGGTTAGCAAATCCATCAATATTAACCGACAAAATTTTCTTGAAGCTTTATTTGATGTGACGGTGCAAAGACAGGCGGTACGTCAACAATTTTTCATGTTGACAAACGGAACTACTCAAATGAGTGTTCGCATAAATCAACCAAAGAAAAACTCTTAGAAATGTTACACCAAATTCGCGTGTATCAAAACGATTTACGTCCACTGTCAGACCTCTCTAAAGCTGAACGGAGAATATTTATTAATGAATAATTAAATTTCGGAGAATTTTGAGAAAGATGAAAAGATGCAGTTAGCTCTTTATATGGCAGACTAGGACCAGACTTTGAACATTCTAGGACGTTTTTTTGGACGCATGAAGAACATCAAAACTTATTGCAGAAAACAACTTCAATGTACTGGACAGTTTAGGAGGTACCCCTCAGTTGACAATTTGATTTTTAAACCCCTCAAAAGAAGATACAAAAATCTATTTGAGATCGACATTTTACTATAGGAGAGCATGCATCACCGTAAAATATTAGAGAAAATTTCTGAGTTTGATCAGAAAACCTCGCTTTGTTCAATAAAGCATGGATTTCTGGGCGCTTGGGAGTAAGTACAAAGTTCAAAAAAGACTTGGCTCATGTTCCCTTCTCCCAACGCCGCAGAACAGTTGTTAATTCAAAAAATACATGAAATGTTGATTTATGGCTGTCGGATGAGCACTTGGTTGACAGTTTTGACCAGGTCAAAAAAATGATTTGTTGTGAAAAGTGTTGTGTGTAATCGGCCACCGCTTACCGCCCGAGGACCCAACCAGTCAGAAATACAGGGGTCCAGAATTTTTTAAATTATTAACCATGAGAATTGTGGCTCAAGCCAACGAGTGTGATTTTAGTTTATGTAAACTTTCAATCTGAAAATCGAATTATACATTATGATTTATTTGTCCGATTTATTGCGCCCTAGATTATATTTTTTGTTATATCGAGAAAAATGCGCACTGCACCTAGCCTCTAGTGTTTTCGATGTATTATATAATCTAAGGATCTAAGATGATCTCTCATCAAAAATTTAAACAACAAATCAACAATATGATTTTTTGGAGGCCGCCCTCATGCAATTTTTACAAAACAAGCTTTTTTCAAGGAAGGTTGGGTTTGCAAGCCATTTTTTCATGCAATGTCCAAAAGTTCGGATTCGTTTATTCATGTTGGAAAAAAAAATGGAACTGCGCAAGATTTTTCTGAAAGAGCTCGACATTACTCTGATCAATGCATATCTCAAAAAGATCCCGCTGGTTATTTAAGATCATCTGAATCTGTCCGTCTTATTGTAACACCACTTTACGAATTCATACATTTTGCAGGCTATGCTCCAGTCAATTATTTTGTTAATTAGATCGATTTTACACACTTTTGGAAGTTTATTTAGATTTTCTCAAAATTTACCTACTGCTTTTAGGATATGATCATATTGTATTCGACCATGCATTCACTTAGATTCTTTAACTGGCTCTGTGCCAAACCTTCTTTCCCCTATCTGTCCCACTCCAGACCCAGATACCTGGTATTCGTGGGGATTTTATCTCCCCTTTCCCTCCCCTTTTTTTGGTGGGGTGTGTCCTTTAAAAAAAAAGCTACCTTAAGGATTTTATTTCGATGAAAAAAAATGTTGAAGGTGAAATGTTTTATTGCACATTTATTTAAAATGGCTATTAATTCCAAATTGCAATCTTCATCACCATAATAGTGACACTATTAAAAATCTCAAACAAAAATAGTTCAAGCCAAAAACATTTTTTTCAGTTATAATTGATTAACACAGTATAAAGATTCTCCGGTCACGTTGAAGCCTGAAAACCACAAAATTGTATTTTATATATATATTAAATATAATTATCTCACACAAGCCCTATTTTTGTTTCAGATGCATTGGAGAACCATCTCATGCTTGCCTAGATAATTATCCAACAGATGGAAACATGCAGTTCAGAGACGATGCTTTCAGACTGATGCATGGACAATGATAACTCTTTATACTGACAAAAAATCTTTAAAATACTTTCGAAAAAATAATATCAATAAATCTGAATTACCATTAACGAATTGTACACGTCCTGACAAAATTCAAGGAAGAAATCGAATTAACGAAAAGTGTTTATGTGTTTGTTAAGAATTTTGTTTTTCTTTATTTGTACGCTGATTGGAACGTCAATAAATGATTCATATTCGTTGGCCAGATTCTGTACAAGTTGTTTTTCGAGCAAACTAATGCTAAAAAGTAAAGTTTATAATATCTGCGTAATATTGTATTTGGGTTTTGAGTCATAATTATATCCCTTTATTGCCCTCTCCAAAAGATTAGCGCCCTAAAAAACACGGAGGGTGAGAAAACAACGCGGTTTTCAAAAAAAACTTAGCGGATTAGGTTTTTAGATAGCTCAAACTGAGCACAAATATCTAGTGAATAATGCAAAATAAAAATTGGTCCAAATCAGACAATTTTTTCTATTTTTTAACAAAAACTAATAATTAAACAATTTCAGTAATCTTTGAAGAATGATTAAAACATTGAACTTATTAAAAACAATTTTTAATGTTTATATTAATTAGATAATTGTGCTCAGTTTGAGTTCTTTAAAAGGTTAATCGAATGACTCGTTTTCAAATGACGCGTCGTTTTCTCACCCCCAGTGTTTTCGAGGGCTCAAATCTTTAAGAGAGGGCAATAAAGGGATATATCATTCGCTGGAGAAAAATGATTTTTTTTACAACATTTTCGATTTTTTATTCATCTTCAGGTAATGAGCGAGAACATAAAATTCGTACGAATTCATAATACTTATGAACCTTTACAGGACAATGTCACTCGTCTCACAAGTAAACATCTTAAAATTTAACCAATAGCTTTACGGGGTGTAAAAGAATGAAAAATGTAACTTTTTCGAAAAAAAATTTTTGGCGCCATCTGGTGGTCAAATCATGCTGTTTTAAAATTCACAATTTTTGCTTGAAATTGGTGTTTTTGAAATCAAATATAAAAAATGGTTATTTTCATCACCGGGAACTTTTTCAGAACGAAATGTAGATATACTTAATATAAGGTTTTCACAAAAAGTCAAGTCGAAAAATTGCGTGGGCGAATTTTGAGATTTTTCCTCAAAATTTTGGCGAAAAATGTGGTCATAAAAAATTCATCGTAAAAACAATTTTAGCTGAACAGGCTGCAACAGCAATTTTCCGTTTGTTTTAAACCTGTAATAAAGCTTCGATAAAGTTTCATAATACTTGATACCGCATCAGTTTCAAGTGGCGAAGAAACCAAAAGTAAAACGTTGTACTAAATCCGATAAAGTCGCTCACAGAGGCCACATACATATATGGAGCAGGGGCCTGTAATACTATAGTTCAATTTCGTAATAATTTTATTTACGGAGTTTTCAATCATACAATTGTCCGACAATTTTTCTTAATGATTCACTTCAATCGTTTTTTGTTATAAAATGCTTTGATTGATTTTTCCATACTTTCATGGTTTTTATGCAAAGGCTTGTTGTTTCTACTAAGATTTATCTTATTCGAGCTGCAATTTCTTTTAAATGCGGACAACAAGTGGAGAAAAATCGCGCACCTACTCTGCCCAAATAGTGGGCGATGGTTCCAGACAATCCAGCTCAATATGCCAGACTTAATGGAAACGAAATTTTGCGTCATATCGATAACGAGGCCCTCTCATCACTTTTTGCCATTTTTTTCTTCACAACTCAACCCACGTTTCTCTCAGGTTCACGAAAGAGATCGTTTTTTGATCTGTGGGCCCACAGTTCACTTTATGCCATTTGTTACTTATATTTCAGTTTTGCCAACGCATTATCTGATTTGGGGGCCCACAGTTTACTTTATGCCATTTTTCATTAATATTTCAGTTTTGCCCACACAAACATCTGATTTGGGGGCCCACCAGTCACTTTATGCAATTTGTTACTTATATTTCAGTTTTGCCCAGGCATTATTTGATTTGGGGGCCCACTGTTCACTTTATGCCATTTTCAAGATCTGAGTTGGAGGCGCCATTGAGCTTTACAAAATAAATCGCATAATAAGATCTCACCTTATTATTATCACTTTGTTAGTAAAAAAAGAATACCTTTTATTTGAAAAGTCATTAGGTAACAAAATGTTGGTCATTAATTTAAACTTGGCTTTTGGATGTAAACTTTCCAATCTGAAAATCGAATTATACTGATTTATTTGTCCGATTTATTGCCCCTAGATTATATCTTTTGTTTTAATATCGAAAAAATTGCGCACTGCACCTAGCCTTGAGTGGTTTCGATGTATTATATAATCTAAAGATCCAAGATGATCTCTCATCAAAAATTTAACAAAACTCAAAATATGATTTTTTTGGAGCCCCCTCATGCAAAGAAACAAGCTTTTTTCAAGGAAGGTTTGAGGTTTGCAAGCCGTTGTTCATGCAATGTCCAAAAAGTCTCGGATCGTTTATCATGCTGGAAAAAAATGGAACTGCGCAAGATTTTCTGAAAGAGCTCGACACTTTCCTTGATCAATGCATATCTCATAAGATCCCGCTGTATTTAAGATCATCTGAATCTGTCCGTCTTATTGTAACACCACTCTTACGAATCATACATTTTGCAGGCTATGCTCCAGTCAATTATTTTTGTTAATTAGATCGATTTTACACACTTTTGAATTTATTTAATTCTCAAATTTCCTACTTTTAAGGATATGATCATCATTGTATTGACCATGATTCACTTAGATCTTTAACTGCTGTGCAACCTTCTTTTCTATCTGTCACTCCAGATCAAATACCTGTTATCTGGATTTTTTAGAACCTTCGCTTTATAAAATCACAACGACCTCGTATCATCAAAATTGTAAATCAGTCAATAAAAATATGAAAAATAAAATACGCGCCATTCTTATATCTAGCAGGGTAAAAAATGTCACTTACGCAATCGAAATTAAAGGAAATTGGCAAAATTTTTTTTCTTTGGACTTCAAACATTTGCTTTTTTTGAACAAATTGACAAAAATGAGGTTAATTTTGACCCGAAATCTGCCGTCAAAAAATTTTCTGAAAAAAAAATTATCGCATATAAGGGCGATGAAAATTGACACAAATTTCAATTTTTACGACGGCGTAGAGAATTACCGTGAATTGATAAATGCCATCAAACACCTCGACGAACCAAAAAACGAAAAAATAGTTAAAGGCTGGGATGTAATAGATCAGAATGATAATGGGTGGGATGATCGCAAACCAGACCAAATTATTTTTTCTGAAGTTATTTATTATTTAAACATAAAAATATGGAAATTAATGTATCCGATCTAGATTTGTAGCTTAATTTTCTCAAAACCGGTCTGAAAAGCATTTTTGTTTAAAACTTAGTAGCAGTAAAATAAATACTTTTTACTTTCTGCTGCATATTTCTAAATATATCAATAACGGGTCCTCTGATCGTTTTGCCACTAAAGGTCCGATACACAATTGTGAGAGTTTTAAAATGAATTTATTATATTTTTGTTAATGTGCCCTGAGATGATCATATGATTTTTTTGAAAATTTTATTTTATTCAGTTTTTTAAGATCTGAGTACATGGGTTAAAGACATATATAATTCTATAACTAAACTAACCAAAACAATGATTATAAGCGGTTTAATATAAATTTTTATTATAAAGTTTATTTAAGACGGGAGAGATTCTCTACTTGGGGGGATTATCATGCATCCGTCAGATTATTTACTGATGGATTTTGTTGCTCAAAGAAAAAACAAAAACTGCAATGAAGCAGAATTTGAATGCCACTGAAAATTTCGGGCTGAAATAGTTATTTTGGTGTTGACTTTGATGTGAGAGAAACTCGAGCCATTATTTGATGATGATAACAATATCACCACTTTTAAAAATGCAGGGACATTTGATATTTCATGCGGAAGCGGAGGTTTTCATACGGAGAACAATGATTATAGAGGTGTTCCATATGGCCAGTCATTTTGCTGCTCGATCTTAAATGGGGGTGGTATTTTTGTGAAAGGTCATTTCACGCAAAGTTTTTTTTTCAAATTTTCAAACGAATTTTAAGCGTAAATATATCAGGAAATATATCTCAATTCCAAATTAACTTATTTTATTTCTAGATGAAGATTTGAATTATCTTGCAGTTTCACCATATGGTTCAATTGATGAAAATTTGGAAAAACAACGTTTGGTTTCATTTATGGGAGTGAGTGGTCCAGGGTCGTTCACATACAGAGGTGATATAACCGATGAAAATAATTTTGTCAGGAAAGGACTATTTCATGTTTCCAATATAAATAAAAAAAGCTTTGGGCAAAATCATCGAATTATATTTCTTTTGTTGGAATGAACTGTTTTACTCAGACTACTCACAAATTTTTATGAATTAAAATTTGAATCATATGCTATTCGGAGCAGAACCCTGACGCTCAATAAATGGAATTTTTAGCAGCTTGGAAAAATTAGAACACAAAAGAACTTGCTGTTAGAGCAAAGTATGACTGTAACGCTCCGCATTGTTGTGATGGACTATTTATGTGATTTTGTACATATTAATAAAAATTAAATCAAAAAAGAACCCCAATAATTTATGTTTTTGTCTGCAGGCTTAGTGATAAGCTCGCTGTATCTATATAAGAGCGTGCCAAATCAATTTTCATATTCAAATTAGATATTAGAATTAAATATTTTCTAAAATGGCATTAATAATGAGTTATGAAGATGTTAAGCCCCAAGTTGGAATGGCTATGATCATGAGTTCGGAAGAACTCGACGACATCCTAAACGGAAGAGCTGATAATGAGTCTTCTATTTTTCCAGGTCGTCTTACTAGGGAAGACTTTCAAATGCTTCAACGGATCTAGGATGCTCGTTGAGGCACATTCGATTATTGTGCCCTGAGACCAATCAAAGATGAATTAGATGAAGTATTCGTCGAATATTTTGATGAGCTCGAAGTAAAAATTGAAGCTGTAGATGACAGTGAAGTGAAAGTCGAAGCTGTGGATGACGCCGACGTTAAAGTCAAATATTTTGAAGGCTAGTCACTTTCTCACGTCTGAACTTCTGCCAGTCATTAATGAAGCAAAACAAAAATATTGAATCTTTTCCGTCTTTTAACAATAGGCATCGGAATCATAATTGATTTTATATGTTAAGAAAAATTTCACAAAAATTATTGGTTTTGATTCCTGAAATTTGATTAAATGCTGATGAAAAACCCTATAAACATATATGTTAATTATCCAGTTAAATATTTTTTCATAAATTATTAGTTAAACCGGGTGCGCACTCAAGTCATACAACTGAAAAGTGCTCAAGCGATAGGTTGTTTAATAAATTATAAAAGTTGTAGTTAAAATATGTCCATTAAAATTTTTATCAATAAGGCTGAATATAGAATAAAAAATAAAAGCTTTTTATCTCAATTTTTTTGATGATTTTTGCAAAAATTAAAAAAATATTTTTTCCGGATGATCTCTGCACATTCAAGATTAATTTGACTTAAAACATTGTTATACCTTGAAGCATTTACATTTTCAGCAAATTATTCCGTATTTATCTCAAAGCTCGTTTCTGACTACAGTGAAGTCGGTTCATCAGGACTCGTTCTTTAGAAATGAAAAAAGTACTGTATCGCGAAAAGTACTTTCTTTACCATAAAAATACACGATAAATCCATTTTTTAATTATTTCTACCAAATAAAAAAAAAACTTAATCAGCGCTTGGCTTCCAATAATGCGTTGTTATTGTACAATTAATAAATTTTCGTTAAAATGTGTTAAAAATACGAATATTATTCAATATTTGATGACGAAAACAAGCTGAAATTTAGAATATTTTTGAAATTTTCACTTGATTAAAAACTTGACAAAATACATATTTTTTTCATGCAGTTCTTCTCATCGTTAGGTTGCGCATCGCGAACCATACAGACCAAACTAAAACAGTTGATCAAAATTACTTTTCTATCCGATGATAATCGCCACCGAAAAAAAAAAGATTCCGAGCCAAAAAAATAATTTTTACGGTCCTCTGGTGTTCAAAAAATGAGTCTCAAAAACCCTCACTTTTAACACTCACTTCTATCCCGAGCAGGATAAACCCATTATTTAATTTATTTATAACTAGGATAGTACGCTCATAAAAATTTGCATTATCATGAAAAATTAGTTTTTTTAAATTGAAATGATCGAAAATTTTCGAAAAAAATTTGGGTCATTTTGACAAAAATGAACATGTCGATTTAAGATTTTACAATTATTCTTCGAAGTCAAAATTCTGAAAAAATTTTCCTTTAATTTCTCTAGTTTTTTTTCATATATTTTTCTTCCGTTTTGGTCTCATTTTTCAAATTTAAAACTCAGAATTTCAACCGCCGCGCATCCTCAAATTTAAATATTTTGATTTTCAGTTTGCTTGCAATACGCTAGTTTTTATGCAAAGAACGACCATTATTATTTCCATTTTCATAATAATTTCCGGTATAATTTTTATTTTATGTTTTTCTACAGGCAGAATGAATGGAAGTTCGAGCTTTTTTCGTATAAAGAATAATAAATCCATTTTTCTAATCATTTTTAAATTTGATATCGGCCTTCACATTCAAGTAGCAATAGATAGGTAGGAAAAATTGAATAAAATGTTCAAAAGACCGATAATTTTTTCACGATTTTATGCTCAAAATTAAAGTGTTTTTAACTGGAATGTAGTTTTTTGAGTGCACCAAATAGCTTCGGGATGTCTGTGAAATGAATTTTCGATCAATTCATCAAAAAAAAGTTCGAAGTTTTAGTGGTCACATTTTGACAAAAAAATATTTTTTTACATTTTTTTTGACATCCTAAAGCTATTTAGTCCACTCAAAAACTGCATTCCAGTTGAAAATGCACTTTAATTTTAAGCTGAAAAAAAATATCAAAAAACTTGCATTATATTATTAAATTTATATAAAATTTCAAGCCTTTCCTAAATCTTTGATAACTACTTCAAATTCCTGGAAACAATAATTACAATATATATCGAAAATCAAATCTCAAAAATCAATTTTCAAAATTCAATTTAAATGGTCATAAATTATGACTCATAATATTTTTTTCAAAATGTAGTCTGACAAACTAAATTTCATACAAAAACAGTGATTTACCTCGTCAATGAAGAGTGGTGACACTTCGATTGTGTTTTCTTTTTGTGATTCTTTACTTTTCAGTTTTCGTTTCTTAAAAAGCCATTTAAGAAAATTTACTTAATTAGTTGAGCGAATATAGAAATTTATACTTTTATTTTCTCTGCTCATTAGATAACGATCCTTTGAACTTTTCATATTTTTAAAAATGTCATTTATGAAACAAAACTAAAAATTTGGTAAGCTGGCGCCGTTCGCTTAGAAAATAAATGAATTATTCACCGCAGCTAACACCTCACTTTAAAAAAAAGTAGTACCTAGCGCAAGTTTAATTACAAAGGACATGTTAAAAAATCACTAATCTACTCATTTTTGTTTTTCTGGCTGGTTGTGTTCGGGTTGGGTACTGTTTGCGCTTTAAATAATCATCAATTTCTTCATTTTTTGACTCAAAATTGAACATCGAGTTCAATATACAAGCTTCCTTGTCATATAATCCACATTTTTTGTTGTATCTTCTATATGTAAAATTAATACACTTATCAAAAAAATGTGATGCCTTCACAGGGTTGAGACTATCCCTATTCATTGTGATCTTACTCATTAGTGAATACGATGTCTGATGTGTAATTGTTCTGCAATTTTTCATAAAGTATTCCAAATTAATACGCTTGAGATTTTTTTTCCGGGTTTCATCAAGAATACGTTTTTTTGCTTTGACAAATTTCTCTCTTTTGAAAATGCTGTTTATTGATGGTATAAAACATCGAGGTTCATCGTTTCTCAAATTTTTGAAGTTTCGAAACCCAATTCCAAGGTTAATTTCAGTATTTCAATGTTTTTCACACGGCTTATCTTCATAAATTGCTAGCCTGTTCATTTCTGATTCAAAAAGGGATTCGGGAATAATATTGAGAACATTACTTGTGTATCTCAATCTCTCGTTTTCATTGTTGAAATCTTTGCTTTGTAGTTTTTCGGCAGATAATTCATACTCATATTCGAATTTTGAAAGTTCTTGATTTTGTTCTAGATGTTTGGAAAAAACTAATTGCCACCGAATTGTAGATTCTTGGGTCGACTTTAGTCATAACCGATCATTGAATGTAATAAATTTAAATGTCTATACGAAGGGCTCAAAGAACAAATCCGACGACTACCCTTAAAAAGATTTTGTTATCGGATGTTTGTTCTATTTCCTCAGTGATAATTTACAGAAATAAACGTATGATAAAGACGTAGTGCGACATGGCCTTGATGAATTTTTTACAAAGTCTCGAAAACACGTGTTCTTCGTGGTGATATGAGTTGGTTAGAGTATGTAATGATGTTGATATGAGTTCTTTAGTTCGATAAATTTCGTTGAGAAAGTGTTTCTTTCAGAATCTGGAGTTTCAAAATTGTAGTTTCTTTCACTATTGTAATTGACACGCTACCGGTCTGGCAAAGATATAATTATCTATCCGTTTCTTTATGTTCCCGAAATATACAAACCTTGTTTGTTGTATCGTTTCTGACTTTCTGAACATTCACCTCTCGGTTATGAAAATATTTCGATCGTTATCGTCTTCATGATTTCTGTTCGAGCAACTTTCTTTATTTAGTGTCTCTTGATTTACGTTGTTCTTTAACTCTTGGGGAACGCTCCGCACACTACAGTGGGCTTGAAGAAATTGAATCGGCGTAAACTCGGATGCAAAGAAAGTCCTGGAAATTTTTTGATCACCCAACAATAGAATTTGCCACTGGAAAAATTCAAAAATGGCAGTTGAAATTATCTAGGACGTCTAGTTTCAAAAATTATTTTATCATAATACTTTTTTTGACAATTTCTCTTCAAAAAAACGTTACAATCTGTGCTGCTGCAAACAGTTTAAGACGATAGATAAATCTGGGGAACTAGTTTTTAGGAAGTCCTTTTGAGTATCTGCAGAAAAATCCAATATAATTTCCCCATCGGGAACTGGCTCGTTTATTTGGCTTGTGGTGTTTTTCAATTATTGAGAAAATTCCGAGAAAAAAAATATGCTTCGCATGTTCTTTCGAAAGGTAAGGTATCAAATATAGAAGCTACGGCAACACTGATGCAGAAGTGGCCTTACAGCCAGAGATAATTTGTCGAAGTTTAGCGGTTTATTATAACAACGTGTTTATAACTTTATTTGAAACAAATAAACTTTTTTTAATTTTGAAAAAATTTGAAAATAGTAATACAGAATAATTCAGTTCCTCTTTTGTAAAAAAGAGGCTTGGTTTTGGGATCTCGGAATGATCATAATCGGGCAAAAAACCTATCTTTTATAAACGACATTTCTAACGCCTTATAGCTGCTGAAAACAGACTCTAAATACGAAAATGTTGCTGCTATAAAAAATCAAACAGGATGCTTGATTATTCTCGATGGCCAGCCCTACCTGAGATCAGCTGGCGCCCGATCGGCGATATTTTTTTTGGATTCTAGCTTGTGCTGAAGAGCTGCGGAATTTTATTTTAACTAAGATATCATTTTTTCATTCTCAAAAACGATTTTTTTGCGGCCAGCTGCTAAACTGCTTTGTAGTTTTCGATTCAATCGCGCTGAATCGGTTCTTTTGATAAGAACAGAAAAGTTGGATTACAACATCAGTAAAAAAATGTGAAAGCTTCAAGGTCAGAAATTAGTTGAGAATAGAGAAAGTAAATGATTATGTTCATCTTTATGTTTCGAGGCCAGTAAGTGATTAAAAACCCGAAAATGTGCTGCTTCATTTCGACAATGTTTTTTAATAAAAGTCTAGAAATCTGATTAAGATTTTTTAATTTGAGTCTGCTGTTTCTTAATGAGAACAGTTTTCTTCTGAACATGTGTTTTTCGGTGTAAGCGGAATATTATTGTTTCATTGCTCAAAACAATTTTTGACCAACTCGCAATTTGTTTCGCTTTTTTTGCCGAGTCGCGCAGTCTAATCGTCTATTATGAGAGAAAACGGGGAAGATAGGATAAAATCGGAAAAGAAAAATGGTTGCAAGCCATGGTCTTTAATGAAGTGCGATATGAAATAAGAATGTTTTGAAAGAATTCAGTTGTTCAATGAGAAGTAGAGTGTTCCAATACCAATCATTGCCGGGCTCAGTTTCGCCGATTAAATAATAATTTAAAATCTAATTGATTACTTCTTGCAAGTGGATTATCTTTAAAAAATAAGATAGATTCAACGGCTTCTTATAAAATGCAGTTTATCCGTAATGCAGTGGCTCCAAAGTACGCCCCACTTAAGTGGTGCGGTAGAGCCTCTGCGAATAAATCAATTTGGAGCTTCAAGGGTTTACATAATTTTAGATGCTTGCTGATCTGGCCCATATTTGTGCGAGCGAGTTCGATGACATCGAACAATAAGTTTGTGTCAATACTGCAGGCCAAGATTTGAATTCGAAAGAATGTAGTTATACTGAAAATTTTAATCCAGCATTTCTTCATATTGTACAAAGTTCCAAAACTTATCTTGTTGCCATTTTTTGTTAACGCTTTTTCGCCCTTGTAGCCTTTATCACTGAATACCCTATTGTCGTGTAAATAAAGTTTGAGTTTCACGAGTTTTTCAAAGCCCTCTTCTTCTTGTGTTTGGATTACATGTTGCATTTCCATTTTCGGAGGTTTTCTCATAATGCTGAATAAATAAATATATTTTATAAAATTCTTCTGGTCCCAGTTTTGTTATAAATTTGAATATACAAAAGAGAATGCGATCGAAAATAATGCTTTTTGTGTTTTTTTTTAAATTCTCATTCAAGAAAATCCTTAATAATCAAACATAGGGTTAGCTTCAAAAGTCTGCTCTAATTTCCACCAGGCCGAATACAACAACATGTTTTTGTCTTATGTGTTTATAAACCTGTTGCATTACAAATGTAGTAAAACACCCTACTTCCTACATCAAGTCTTAATGGAGAAAAGTGCCACAGTAAAGTTTATCTGTTTGTAAATAAAGTAGTTTTAATATCAATTACCATGAATATTAATAATATGTATTTCTTTGCTTCAAAATCAGATTTTCGCAAGTCTTGATCTTATAATTAATGTGAGGGCGCTGCTCAACAGGCATGGATTCATCGGATACCTTTTGAAAATTAAAGATACCTTGTATTTTTTTGTTCTGAACTCAAAAAATCTTTAATTTCTTCGTGTCAACGCTGGCGAAAAGAGGGCTTCCTGGAAATATTACTCACTACAAAGAAAACAGATGAGAATTATGTCCATTTAATTTGAAATACAGCAATAATTTGTTTGATTCGATGAATAAACAAGAAAGAAGTTCGTCGAGATTAAGTTTATGAATAGTTTTCAATTTTCAAATCTAACGCGAGTTTTAAAAAAAAAAAAACTCGGAAGATTGGATGTTCTATCTCCCTTTTCCCTTCCGGGGG
>SCLH01000893.1:292182-309426 GCA_004367855.1 Oikopleura vanhoeffeni
AACCTGCCATTTCTGGTATTTAATCTACAAGTGGTTTTGAAAATAGTCCGGAGCCTCCAAGGGTTAAGGACTTACCAGTAGATATGGTATAGAATAAAATACAACTGTAAATAAACCAGTGACGAGGCTGAGAAGAATAAAACTAATCTTTGTCGGTTGAATAATCATACTTAGTAGTAGACCAGAAAGCAAAAAGAATGCACAACCGAAAATTAATCTTTTACTCCCTTTGTTCAGAACATCAAAAACACCAAAAATCGTTGATATACTCATTGCAGATACTGGATATAACATCATGAACTTTACAACGGTTTTTTCGGACTTTTCATTTCCGGTTCATTTTCATTAAATTTTCTAGAATTTTATTCAAAAATTCCTTCTCATCACTTTTAACGCATAATGCATAATAATTTATATTTATCTTACCGTAGTCGAAAAAAAGGCTTCATACTAAAAATTCGTTGTTCTAAATAGCAAATTGAAATGATATTCAAAATTTGATTTCAAAATTATGCTGATTTCAAGTTTTCTTCTAAAAGTTGAATATTTTATAAATTTTTTAGTTAAAATCGTTTCTTAGCACCAGAAACAATCCCATGATCATATAAGTATTTACTTTGTCTTTCAATTATTTCATATTTCGTGATATTGGTTAGAGAAATCATTTCTTCCGTAGAATTATAAACATTTCCTTCCATATTCAAATAAATCGTGTCTATGAAAAGCTAGATTATATTTATAACTACAGGTCCTGAGTAAGATCCAATAATTTTCTTAAATAAAATTTTAAAATGAAGCCAGTTTTCAAGGCTCTTGAAACAAGAAAAATAATAATTCTGAATTATTTGGAAGTTTATTGCTGGTCTGTTTTTTAACATTCCAATTCATAAATGAAATAGTTCGGAACTGATTCAATGATATGTTTTTAGAAATTTGGAGCTTTTATAGTTTTTTCCGAGCTTCTTTATGCGGCAGAGACGTTTTTTATTTTTGTTTTTCACCAGAAATAATCGCTTTCTCCAAAACAACTTTCAAAGTGGATATTTTTTTCGATAATACAAATTAACCCTCCGAGGCATATATATCGATATATATATATAGATATCCTTTTGAAAGGCTATTTTTTGAGCACTTATTACGGGAAAAGTAAAAGTGCTTGCAATTATATTCTTCTGTTGTCTTCGAGATTAAGAAAAGACTTAAACTTTAATAATATGTAATTCACATTTTGACTTTATAAACCCTATAGAAAATTACATGTACAAATTGTGCTTCAACCTACGCAATTTATTTTTTAAGGAAATGAGAAGCGTCAGAACAACAATTAATAATTGAAAAAGTTAAGAATTAAATTTTCTAAAAAGTGGCTTTTTCAGAAATAACCTGCAATTTTCGGTCTTCAATCTACAGGTGTTTTCCGAAAAAAAACTTAACCTACGCAATTTATCGAAATCACTTATAAAGAAATAAAAATTGACTCAGAGCCGTCACGAGTCGTGACTCACGACAAAGATTGGAAATGCAGCAGTTTCAGAAAATTTCGAATTCAGAAAAAAGTGAATCATTCAGAAGCAACCTGCAATTTCTATCAATTAATTTATCACTGATATAGCCTCTAATTTTTCATTTTTCCTATCTTAAAGTATTAAGTGTTTTACCGTAATTTTGTTCAATAAGATCTTTGTGACTAACAAAAACTGCATAAAGATGTGTATAAAATACCCAAACTCCAATAAGTGAATTCCAAGCCAGAAAAAGCCCTAGCTGCAGTTTTTTCATGCAGGCCGGCGCAGTTAAATATGATTTTAATATTTTGTTAAAACTTTCTTGTGCTGGAATATCTGATAGTTGACGGAGTTCTTTTAACGCAATTTCCTTCATGCTGCAACAATTGACGAAAGATAATACAGAAAATACCAACATGGCAATAACCAGAGAATATATAGGAGTACCAAGAAATATAGATGGTAAGAAAAAACCACCTATAGAACCTGCAAAAATAAATTGTTATATCTTATACCTATATATTGACGGACAAATTTCCCACGACTTATTTTTCTGTCTAATGTAATCTTTAAATCTGGTCATGAAGCGATTACGAATTATATCTTTTTATCGCACTTTTGTAAATATCCCGGCCTTTATTAGCAAACGTAGAGTGTTTTTAAGTAATAGGGCTGGGATATTAACAAAAGTGTGATAAAGGGATATTGAAATGAAGAGATATTTCCAAAATTGCAAGATGACGAAAGCATATTTCTTTATTACATTTTTGCTAAGATCTCGGCTTTGTGTGGATACGAGCCGGCCTAACTCGCTAACTCACATATAATTTTGCACTACCTTATCACACAGGGCCGGGATCTAAACAACAGTGTGATAAGGGGATATTTCATGTCTCTAATTTTGAGTGACCAAGATTTTGTAATTAAAGCACACTTCAATCGGCAAAAAGTAGTGCAGTTGTGACGCGCGATTAAAGTGCTCAAAATGAAAACTAATTCTGGGCAGTAACAATTTTGATTCAAAAAAGTTTTCCAAATTATTTGTGATGGTTTTTTCATCCAAAATATTTTTGACAAATTAATTGTTGAGAAGTAAAATTACCTGCACCGCCCCAAAAGCTGTTTAATCCCATTATTTGAACTTGGTCTTTTTGATTGAAAACCTCCATTGTATAACTAGAAAACAATTTCATGAAGTTTCTCGCATTATTAACACAAACCTTTGAAAAATAAACTTTTTAACTTTAAATTTAAATGACAAAATAAGTTTCTTTAGCTAACCTCAAAAGTGGTGTATCGAGTGCGCAAAGTAATCCGTCTTATTCAGGGTTCAGATGGAAAATATTTTATATGAAAGAAAAAAATTACACTAAAGATGTACACTAAAAATTATCGGTGATCCCGACACTGTGTCGGCAGTAATTAGTCGCCGCGACACACCAAAAACAACTTTTTTTCTCTGGAAAACAAAAGATTAAGATAAATACAATAAAATACAATTTATACAGTAAGGTTAATTCGTAACGAGTCTAAAGTAACAAAAATTAATTACGTTATTCTTTTTTGGTATTCAATTTATGAATCATGTTATTTTCGTAACAATGTCAACATGCTCAAATTTGAAAATGTTATAAACCTATGGGGTACTGTTGTAACTAATGTAAAATTTATTCAATTAATATTAATTAATTCCCATTTTAAAACCTTTCATTTGAAGAAACAATTATGGTTCCTGATAATTATTTATGTGAGAGGACTCAAACCCTTATATCACGGAGGTTTTTGTAAGATCTAGCCAATTTGAATAATTCCAAAATTTGGAGAAAATATTCGCAAAATCCTTTCTCTCAAATTCATTATAAAAATTGGTGATTCAGATCAAGAAATATATTTACAGAAATTTTTCGCTTATAGAAAATAAGAAACTTTTTAGAAAAGTCTTTAAGTTCATTTCGCGAACAAATTCACATTTTAGAAGGTTCTTTGGCGAAAATATTTTCTTTATCAATGAAATTTCGAAAAATCTTATTTCGATAGGTAAAGAAAAAATATTTAATTTGTGAAAATCATGCTGAAGTGATACTTTTATGAATGACCTTTAACTGCTCAAAAATTGGGTACTTAAAGCGGGTACGCACCAACTGTCCTCGGTTTTTGCTAGATTATGTTTTTGACTCGAAAATGAGGGCGCTTTTGTTAGAGAGCAAATAAACAATTTATTGCGGGGGTTTAAAATACATAGAAATACGAGTATTAATCAGTACGCAGAAAAGTAATAAATAAGAATAATAATAAATAAGAAAAAGTTATAATTAATCAGAATCTGAAGGCAATTGAGTTTGTTCATTATTTTCAACAAAAGAAAATAAAGCGCGCGCTTTTTGCGATTTTTGACCTAAAATATTATGATTTTTCAATTTTGTCTAGCAAGTTCAGTAAAATGATCATTTTAATATTAACTAATATAAATTGTGTGAGTCTTTTGAACCCTAATCGATAATTATTATACTGGCAATCATTGATATTTGTCTGATCAAGAGTGAAATTGAGTGAATAGTTGTTGAGTACACAAGTCCGGACATGAATATAAACACAATTCCAGTTAATAAAATATATGGTCGTCTTCGCCCTAAATTCAGCTCGCATCCGTCTTAATTATAAAGTTAAATTTTTTCAAAATTTACAAAATTCGACGAAATAGCCCATCTACAGCTTGTAAAATTTTTGCTTGAGATTTTACTTTTTGCTCTAGCTCACCTACGCCAATCAAAACGCTTGAATTTACAAACACGTAGGTATTCAACAAACGTTACACTATTATTCACCACTACACGGTGTCAATCATTTTCCAGCAAAAAAACAAGATCGCAAGCAAAAATGTGACATTCTGTAGTAAAATCAGAAAAATTAAATTTTACCTCCGAGGTGTTAATAAATTTTCACTGAAAACCAGTTCCCGACATTTTAAGTAAACTTATATGATTTGTTTTGTAATTTAGACTGATTTAAAAATATTTTTTTGTTATAAAAAATATTCAAAATTCCTTAAAGCTCCGGTTTATTTCAGAACAAAATGTTTATTTTTCAAATTTTATTTCTATTCTCAAGCAATATTTGAGCAAGTTTTCAACCTTTTCACGGCCGATTTAATTGGATCATTTGCAAACATTTTATTTGTATTTCACCTGATGAATAAGCTATAATGATAACTGAAANGACATAGAGGTGGCTAACGCGGCTGTACTTTCTGAAAGTCCTAAGGATAATAAATGAGGAAACGCAACTGCAGCCATAGCACCCCAAGTCATTTCTCGCCCAGATACTATTTTAAGTATTTAGAAATGAATATCAAAAATGAAAAAAAATTTCGAGGAAGAAGTTCTTCCGAAGAACATCATAGAAATTTTGAAATAATTTATATTTTCGAGGCAAAATTTTTTACTTCAAATTCAAATATTTTCAGTTTCACGACTTTGACTCATCAAAATGACTTTAATTACCGGAGTAAAATATCAAGATAATTAATTTCAAAACAAAAACTAATATGTGAAAACTACGCCATTTCAAATTAAAAAGTGTATTTTGCTAGGACTGTCCATAAACAACCAAAAAATCCAGAATAGGCATATTTTTTAAAATTTAACCCTCCGAGACATAAAGCCTTTTGAAATGCAATTTTTTGAGCGCTTATTACGGGCAAAGAAAAAGTGCTTGCAACTTTATTGTTCTCTAGTCCTCGAGATTAAGGATACACTTAAACTTTGATGGTATGTAATTCGTATTTTGACTTTATTAACTCTATAAAAAGTGACTTTTACAAATTGTGTTTCAAACTACGCAATTCTAGTGTGAGTAAATGGGAGACGTCAGAACAAAAATAAATTAGAGTAAAGATTAGGAATTAAATTTTCTAAAAAGTGACTTCCTCAGAAATAACCTGCAATTTTTGGTCTTTAATGTTCAGAAATCACTTTTAAAAAAATAAAAATTTACTCAGAGCCGTCACCACAAAAGTTGAAAATGCAGCAGTTTCAGAAAAGATTTTTCTAAAAAATGAATCATTCAGAAGCAACCTTTCTGGTCTGTAATTTACAGGTGTTTTTTAAAATAGTTTCATGCCTCGGAGGGTTAAGGATGTCTCATACGTGTAATTTAAAAACATCGAATGTTTTCACTTTTTTTGAAATTTTAGCGTACTACTCAGATTTTTATTGGTTGAAGATTAATTCAATTAATATTTGGTAATTCTGCTAAACTATCAGTGTATTATTAATGCTGATTGCGAATATATTAAAACACTTGGAGCGCTGAAACAATTTGGCGCTAAAAAACAAAAACTCAGTTAATTTATTTTCTGGCCATCTTCTGGTTGAAATAAAAAAAATATCACTTGTTTTTTATTAAAAATCAACGAACTTAAAGTGAATTTGTTTAAACTAACACAGAATAAGAAGTACTCACTGAGTACACGAGTTATCATTTACAATGTAAATTTTACATAAATTCAAATTGTTAAATAATTTCTTGCGAAATATCCTGTCTTGCAGAAAAAAATGCCGCACAAACTGTTTTCAATAAAATTCTAAATACTCTCCAATAGGCCAATGTAACAACTTTCTCCATAATGGAGCATCTTTTATTGTTGCCATTTTCACTAAATTTGTATCGGACATAATTTAAAATTTCTCATATATTTCTACTGAATTGAAATTTGATTAATTTTATTTCAAAATACATTCTTCAGTATTTGTTTTTCTGTAATTAAAATAAATGTGTATCTTCCAAGTAATTCAATAAAACTATTGTTTAGCGAAAATGTAGATTAAAATGCAAAAGCTCAGTTATTGCTTTTTTATATTCATAACTTGGCACAATTTCCTATTTTAGGCGTAAATTTAAACGTATTCATAAGCGTTGTTCAAATTCAATAGCAGAAAAATATATTAATGAAATTGTCTCACATCCAAACAGCGTGACTAGTTAGTGCTAGTTAAGTAATTACTTAATGACTTAAGGGGGTACTGTCCGCAAAAAAAGTTGCCCTGAAAATTTATATCATACTAAACCGACGAAAAAAAATTTATTAGTGCGGGTCTCACAGTTTTTTGACCAGCAGTTTGCTCACTAGAGGGCGCTGACGTAAAAACTCACTTTTGGTGCGAAACTAATCACTCGATTTTTTTTATATCAGGATGACTGCAAAATAATATTCTTTCATCTAAATAAACAAAAAGTTATTTGGTAAAAATATTTCCGCTGTGATCGCCAAAAATGTGTTTTTTCTTTCAGTTAACCGCCTAAGGATCCTAGACCGAAAAAAGTTTGTTTTCCTGCTGTTATTCTGTGAACTCTTACATAGTCGCTAACATATCGCCGAGATATCTTGAATTGCATGTTTTGAACAAAAGTTCTGAGCTATTATGTGACGGGCGCGCATGCGCTTTTTTTTGTTTTTTTGCACACGTCTTTTAATCTGCGTGAAAAAGCTATTTTTCTCACATAATTTCAATTTCTCGACAAAACATTTCTTGTGTAAGTATATTTTTTAAATGCTTTCAATTATATATCGGAGATGAAAATAAATTTAAACTGAAGATGAACTATTTTATAGGGATTAAAAAAACATATTTTTAATAAAATTGCAACAAATAATTGATTTTAATGTTTGAAAATAAATGATTATATTTGAGGCAAAGAAAAATGTTGGTGGCAGTTTTGTCTGGCAAAGTGAATATTTAAGAAAATTTGATTAATGTTTAGTCACTTTCTTGCTTATAACCTGGAACACTTCCAGTGGAAAAATCCGAATTTTGAACCTGATTTGAAACTCTGTATAAGTAAACAGCTTTTTTTGACATTTTTTGGTTTTTTGGCTTGTTTGACTAATCGATTAGCAGTTTTTCGCTTATTTTCTATTTTTGCATTGAGGATACACTATTTAGCGCGCCAATAATTCCTTTTTTGAATTCAATATAGTGTATAACTGAAGCTCTTGCTTCTGTAACCCTTGATTTTTGTAGTGAGATGTATTTTTGTTCAGAAATTGAGACCATAAAGCCGCATGATACGCTTCATTATTTGATGTATTTTGTGCATTAGAAACAGGGCGTATAAATTCTGAGTTTACAACTTTTTCATAGTAATTTTTTCGAAAATTTTTATTCGGCTTAGTTAAACCATTAGCATTTGTAGAAAAAATCTTTATGCGGAAAATTAAGAACTTGACATTTGTAATTTTTTATTTTTTCTCTTTGTAGGTGGCGAAACATGAGGTCTGTCATTTTTTCCGATGTTTTCAAAGTGCGGTTTTTTGACGGAATTTTATTGGCAAAAAATAGCAAATTTTCTTGAAAATGATTGGTTAGGTACCGCCGATTGCTGTTACTTGCACCCTTGATATTTCCTGTTAAATATGACTCTCTTACGCATTTTACAATTTTTTTAGAGTCTTTAATTTGATGAGCCAAATCAAGGGCGAAAGTAATTGGTTTTCGCCATGAGGAAGCCGCCACAAATTTTTGGAGCTCAACGTCTCCATCAGCTGCGATGACACTCGGTTCTGATTATATTAATATTTTAAAAATAAAGTCAACACTGTGTTCCTTCAAATTCTGAGCTTTAGACAAAATAAATCTGCCTTCAACTTTTGATAAATATGTAGACTCTTGTGGGCGTTTTAAAGTATCATAAATTGAAATATGAGAATAATCATCAATAACGGTCATAACAGTTGTTATGCCAAATTGAGAATTTTTTTTATTTTGANTTTAAGGGTATCCCGGTCCCTAATTTGACATATTCTCGATAAAATATTAGCCAAACAATGCTTCAAGGATATTATTCAGATTAGCAAGTTTGTAGAACTAGCCTTCAACTTGGGTCATAAATGTGCCAAAACTTTTTTGTTTGCTTACACTCCGTGACACATAAGCGAACAAGAAGACATAACGCAATACGGAAAATCTATCTCCTCCCAGGTTTTATTATAAAAAACCATAATTTTAATACAACCTGTATAATACTAATCAAAACTTTACGGGCGTTTTGTCGTATAGTCTATTTTCTAGAATATGCAAAAAACCACCGTTTTTTGAACATTACGCCTCGAAAAATCTATCCCTCCCAGGTAAATTTGCAAATTAGCTCAAAATTCTGCAAAAGCTAGTTCAAAACAAATAGAAACTTTACAGTGGCGTTTTTTTGCAATTTCGACCCCAAACTCAAAATATGAATTTTTCAAGGTCACGTGGAAAAATTTCCGAAAAAAAATGTGCTTCGATTTTTTCGAAAGTAGCTCAAAGAAAGCTGGGGGAAACACTGAAGAGAAAGTTGGCTTACGTTAACCCGATATTTTCGAAGTTTTAGTGGTCAAATTGACACAAAGGTTATTTTTTGAACATAATTTTGAGAAAAATACTTGGAAAAAAAATCGGATAAACGCAAAATTTTCGAAAATTTTTTTGTGGTCATCTGGGTTGTTTTTGCGTTCAAAACATAACAATTGAGTTGGTGCATTTTAAAGGCATAATAACTGCAGAAAATGTAGGAACCGGGATACCCTTAAGTCGTATCAAGTGATACAACTTAATTTTTATTTAATTTTGCCAAATCAAAAAAAATTTTGCATGAAATATTTTTTAAGGTCAATAAGTGCCAAACTGGCTGATTTAATTGATGATCAAAATTTTCTATTTGTTAAGCTGATATCAAAGTTCATGCTCAAGAAAAATTTGTCGAGTTGTGAAAATTTTAGACCGATACTCAGAGCATGCATTACAAAAGCATAATTTGAATTCTCGGGGAAAGCCCAATCTCCATTAGATTTTTACAATCTTGGCAATCAATATTTAAAAAGTAACTTAGTCCATATATGACCGTTGGTTTGCAAGAAAGTTCAGATTAACCGCAAATAGGACATAAAGCGCCAAAAGTTTTTATTATTTTGTTCAAATATTCTGGTGTGGTCATTATAAGCATATTCTCAAAAATTAATTTTTCATTTGAAATTTCTTCATCTAAAATTTCTTCATCTGAATTTATTTCATCTGTACTTTCACTTTCAGATATATTCGAGGTATTAGAGTCAGAATCAGAAAGATATTTATCATCGGATTCAACGTGAGGATTTGCTCTAGTATTTGCTCTCACCGGTTGCATTTTCGGTGTCTGTCCCATTTGACTCCTAGTAACCCTAAGGTCGGCGTATGATTTATTTATAATATCTGGTAATACTGCAATAGGACAATCTTTAGAACTACCTGCTCCAATATCAACTTCGTCAATATGGGATTCATTACTAGTCTCTTGTTCCTGACTAACTTTGAAATTCAAAAAAAATTTCAAACATTTTTTGGCTTTAAACCAAGCGACGTTTTTTCTTTCGCGGCTTTTTTTCTATAAAATTAATATTCAAAATTATTATTTGGAATCGATTTTTATTGCAGCCGGTAGTTCTAGAGAATGTTTTATTTGACGATTTGAAATAAGAAATTTTAAAACTGAAAAATGGGTATCAATGTTTTAAAGCTAGCTTGTAGAGAATTTACAGAAAAAGTATTACCAGATATTATTAATAAATCAAACACCGACCTTAGGGATACTAAGAGTCAAACGGAACAGAATCAGGGCAGAAAACCGGCTGGAGCAAGTTTTTATGAAGCAATTAAAATTGATTCAGAATTTTGTGAGAAAAATAACTTCTCTTAGCGGATTAAAAGATGTGTGCGAAAAAACTAAAAAGGCGCATGCGCGTCCGTCACATAATAGCTCAGCACTATTGTTCAAATCATGGGATTCAAGATATTTTCGGCGATATGTTAGCTGAGAGTTAACAAAATAACAGTTTGACAAGAAAAAAAATCTTCGATGATAGGTCTAGGCCTAAGGCTTTTACTAAAAGAAAAAAAAACATTTTTAGTGATTACAGAGAAAATATTTTTACCAACTAACTTTTTGTTGATTTTGATGAAAGTTTATAATTTAACAGTCATCCTGACATAAAAATGAAAAAAATCGAGTGATCAGTTTGGCACCAAAAGTGAATTTAAAGTTTTACGTCAGCGGCCTCTAGTGAACAAACCGCTGGTCTAAAAACTGTGAGACCCACACCAATCGATTTCCCAAGTCACTTTAAATGAGCCAAAAATTATTGGAAAAAAGATAGCAAAAACTTCTCTTTATAACAAATTTATAAATTTAACAATTTGAATCTAAAAATATTACCTGAAATTTTTTCGGATAATATGTTCAACTTTTATGACGAGTTGATTAAAAAGCGATTTTTCGCTAAGTCTTTCTTCCGAAAAGATAATTTTTGACCCAAATCTGGAATTTAAATTTCAAATAAGCCAGTTATAAGGAAATTGTTTTGAGCACAATTTGCAAATAAAAATTTGCATTCTGGACATATCTGGACAAAAAATATCTCTTTGGGAGTGAAATTTCAAAATACCTTATTTCGATATTTGTATGGATAAAATGATATGTCATGAAGAAATTTTTAATTTGTGAAAATCATGCCAGATTGTTACTCTCATACTATACTTGCCTCAATATTGTAATAATCATCAAATTATTTTCATTAAAACGAGGAAACTAACAATTTTTCCTGAAAAACTTGATTTTCATGAATATATTGAACTTATTTAGAAATATTTTTTGATTGCCAAGAGATATACTCAATCAGTCAAAAGTATTGAGTAGAACAACGCACTGCGCAGTTATTGAGATAAACATACATTTCCTGGAGCCTACCATGAGGTAGTATCACGTGGTTTAATTAACCTTGCTTTTCATTTGTTTTTTTCTAGAATTGAACATTAATTTGCTAGAATATGAAATTTATTTCGAAAATTTAACTATTCAACTTGATTATAAATAAAAAATTGAACGTATCTCATAAGAGTTTTCTGTAAACAGCGCTCAAAGTAAAGCCTCCTGAAAGACTCTCGGAACTTTTTTTTCTATGCTTCGGAGGGTTAATAGTTATAATTCGGCGATCATTAATTTGCTGAAAAAAATAATTTATTGGTTTTGATGCAATAAAAATTTTCAAAATAAATTATAGTACAGTTGGTGAGACCAATGGGCAACATCAGCAATGGGACTGATGGGCAAAACTTTTTCGAAAAGCTCGGGTGTTGCTCATTGGTCTCTCCCACTGTATAAGTTCAAGCCAAATGATAGACAAAAATTTTTTCGAAAAACTCTGATTTTGGAAAAATGAGGCATATTTATTTTCCAAAATTTCTTGTGGGTCCATTTTAGCACATAAAATGAAAGTGCTCCGAAATTAAGTTAAATCTGAGCTGGTCGATTTTTGTTGTTTCTAGCTGAGCTAGGCCTTATCAATAAAAACATAAGTTTTAGGGTGAGAGGTAACTTTTCAGGTTGCCTGCATCCCGCGGAACTCTATTTGAAAAATGAAAGACTTCAAATTTGATTTTTTGAATTGTCTGAGCCAAAGAATATTTGATTCGTTATTAAAAGTGTATTAAATAACTTATTTTCTGAGAGGTTTTTATACTTTTGGTAGCGCAAACATTGATCAAAAGACAGCTTAATATCCCTCTAATTCTAAAGATAAAATAGTCAAATTGGCAAAACAGTAGGTCTTCTAAATAGAATATTGCAAACGTTCGCAATTTTCAACGCCTTGGGCAAGCCTACCAAGTTGAGCCGAGGACTCGCCAAAAAGTTTGTTCGTCAGAATAAGAAATCATCCTCGAGAAAAGGATTCTATTCAAAATGGCAGAAAATTTCGACGAATTTTTGGGAAATTTGACGAAACGTAATGAACTCAAGGACGGCCAGAGATTCATAAGGGACAGTTTAAAATTCTAGGGTTCTTGATTTATTTCAGTCTATTAAATGTGTTCCAAATAAATGATAAAGAAGAAAATCTTTAATTTCGAATTCTTGAACTTTTCTCTTATAGACTATACCGTATAGTGCATAAGAGCCGTTGTAAAATCTAAATTAAAAATAGGATATCTTGGCCCGGCGTTGCTCGTTCGAGTTTGTCAGTTATCTTTGAAGCCCTGATTGGTCTATGCTGTTATTTCTGGTGCGTGCTTTCACCTTTCCCTAAACTTCGGGAAAAATTACTATAAAAACGTGGGGAATAAAGGACAAAATGTGTTTTGTTCGCCCAAATAACCGTTATGATTTGTGCTCAAAAACATGTTGACGCATAATGCGTCATAATTTAATATCCCTCCAGCATTAATCATAACGGTTAATTAAACTAGTAAGCAGAATTAATAATCGGTTAGCTTTTCCGGAGCTTTCGGGCCAAGAGCAGGTACTTGTTATCGTTATTATATATTACAACTGCCCAACTTACGTTAACTTGATACCCTAATATTTTCTTTGCTTTTTGGCTTTAGCATAACCGTATATTTTAGAAATACTTTATGCGCAGTAAACGGCATTCTAACGTTGATATGAATTTATGACGTTGTTCCTTCAGAGTTGTATTACCGCTGGAATAAATAAGAGACAGAAAATTGTCAAATCGGATAGAAAAATATGCTTGGTAATTTTTATCTTCGAAAAAAATAAAAATTTTGTATTTCGGGGTAAAACCAACTTTATACACATAATATTTACCGTTTTTAAGTGAGAGGTCAGCAGCAAAACCTTTTTTAATAATGAAACTGTTAACGTCATTTTTGTCAGGCACAGCTGAAAAACCTCTATTTAACGTTCCAAAATGACCGTTTTTTGTTATTGGTTCAGCGGGAAAACAACTTAGTTTGCAACTTTTGTATCATTTTTTGTGAGAGTACAGCGGACAAACCCCTTTCAAAAGTTGAACTATTGCCGTTATTTTGATTGAGTACAGAGAAAAACCCCCGATTAATATATTCAAAAACACCGTTTTTGTGATTAGTACAGCAAGAAAACCAAATTTGTCTGCAAATTTTGAACCGTCGTTTGGTACGGGTACGGCCGACCAACTCTTGTTTGAAACTGAAACGTTACCGTGGTCTTGAATTTTCAAGTTGTGCGAGTTCAGTTTTTTTCCTGAAACCGATAAAATCCGCTCAATGTATTCTCAGTGGTTTTTATCGGGTTCTTAGTTTTTCAAACTATGCTCGACCGCTTCAAGTACCTATCATCGTTATCCCTACGGTTATCTCTAGATTTTAAAGTAATTTATTTTGTTTGATTCCTAAACCACTGAAAATTAACCGGTAATATTTTATTTCTCTATTTAAAAAAATCCCGTTAACTACACAAAGAAACACTTCTGGTACCATTTAGTATCTTTCCTCAAACTTTGGGGAAAAGGACTATCAAAACGTGGGCACTTTGTGTTGTTAACGATAATTTGTGCTCGAAAACATGTTGACGCAGAATGTGTCACTGCATTGGTAACTTGCAAACGCGCAATGCAAGGCCTAGAGATCTCCTTCTTCCATTTGTACCAGATCCAGGGGTTCTTAATTGAAATCCTGAAGCCAAATAAAGATTCGTACGATCATTTAATATTTTAACTCCTACTCAGTAGATTTTCCATAAAAAACGAGATTTTGGCAATATATAATGCTTTATTCATCTTCTATGAGTCTGCTTATGCGCCTCATTTCTTATAAAGTAGTCGTATGAAATAAGCTAAATTAACCACTATAATGAATAAAAAAATTAAAAATAATTACAACTTTATTGCGTCCTTGGGAAAAATAACATAACCAAACTGTCATCGAAAAGACATAATATTTTTTTTAAAAAAACATAATTTTTAAGAAAAAGTGGTGATAATTATTAAAAAAACTTTTTATATGAATTTTGTTCCAAATTTATTTTTTCAGCATTTTTGATAAGAACTTTTCATCAGATCTAAAATAAGCTTCAAATGATGTAAAAATATCTTTCGATTTTAAACTTTCATCAGTGTCGAGGAATTCAAGCAAGTTATGACAACTTATGCTTCTGAGTTCGAAGATGCTGGAGGTGTTTGTGTTCTGGATGTCAGAATTGAGAAAAATATTGAGAAAAAACGATTTGATCTCAATATGATCAATGTTCCAGCGAAATGTGTGACGAAAAAAGCAACCAAAGATGAAATTTGCGAAAATGTGGAAATTGACTTTGAAAAGTATCATTTATGTAAATATCAGCTTATATTATGGCATCAGAGAACTGGTGTTGAAAACACTATCAAAACTTAAGGGTATCCCGGGTCCTACATTTTCTGTAGTTATTATGTCATAAAAATTGCACCAAATCAATCGTTAATGTTTTGAAAGCACAAAACAACTCAAATAAAAACAAAAAAAGTTCGAAATTTTTGAATTTTTTTGATTTTTCCCGAGTACTTTTTTTTAATTAAATGGAAAAATAACGTTTCTTTTAATTTGACTCCCAAACTTCAAAAATACGGCTACTCAGAAGTTTTTATTTGTTTCGAGCTGCCGTTTGAAAGAATATGAGTTAATTTAACCTAGAAGGAGATCGATTTTTCGATGAACAAAGTCCAAAAAACGGTGGTTTATCGCATATTCTTGAAAAAATATATCACTTATCGACATAAACGCTCCTCAGAAGTTTTAATTACTAATTATACGGGTTATGTTGAAATAAGGGTTTATTTCTAAATAAAACCTGAGTGGAGATATATTTTCCGTTTCGACTTAGGGGTCCATGTCTTGTTTATGAGTCTGGAAGTGTATGCATGCAAAAAAATTCTGAGACATGTTTCACGCAAGATGAAGACTAGTTCTACAAACTGGCTAATCTGAATAATATCCCTGAACCCCTGTTTGGCTAATATTTTATCGATAATAAGTCAAACTAGGAACCGGGATACCCTTAATACGAAACTTTATTTCTTAAGCGCCAAAATTGGAAATTTTAAAGACAATTTCAAAGCGCTTTAATCGTTGTACAATATTTATAAATAGAAAAATTTTAAAAAGCAACTATCTGAATCACAACATGAGAGAACAAGTATTATTTCATATATAAATTCAAAGCAGCAGAATTCAAAAGCTAACAGATTAAAAAAATCATGGTTATCCGCATTTATATCACAGGTCAAATCTCTAGCGCCAAAATTTTAAAAACAACTTTATAAAGATGCTTTTAATTGAAGAACCGCAATGCGGTCAGTGCACCAAACATTTTAATTTCTCAACTGTCCAAATCATTGCATTTGAGACCTGGATGACAATTTTTAATAAATGGTTGACTTCAAAAAGTCAAAATTCGCCGAAAAGTATTAAATTTTCAAAACTGCTTTTTATTTAGGTTTTATTTAATTACATTATTGAATACAAATAAAATTGTTTCAACCAACAATTCATAATTTGGCGCGAGAGAGCTCACTTGAAACTTGACGTAGTATTTTGACTCTTTGGCAATGATCGGGTGACATTTTTCAAAAACATATAAATATTTTTTAAGTCATTGTTGTATCTCAAGAGCGTAAAGCCAACTTTCTCCGATCTGCCTTTTCCGATTCATGCAAAATCATTCTGAACCTCCAAGGGAAAAAACGCGATTTGAATAAATCATTGAAACAATTTGCACCTCAATCCGAAGAGCAAGAAGAAGAACTCAGTCAAGACGAAGATGCGGAACAAGAAGTTGAAGTTGCCTTCAAGTACCCTAATCATGGATCTTGCCCAGTTTGCACTTTCAATGTGAGTCAAAATTGTAAAATCAAAGTCCTAATTTAAATTCTCATTATTTTGCGAACGTTTTCGAATTTATTTCTAATTCATTTTCAAGCTGTTTTTTATTCAAAAATTTTATACAGTAAACTTCAAAATAATAATTCTCGAGATTCTAGAAAAATGCCTTAATTTATACAATTTGATCAGAAAATATGTTTATACTGTGAACAGTCACTTTTCAAAAAATTACCATTTTGCCTGAATAATATGATAGATTAATTTATTTAAATTCGTGTACTGTATACAGTGTGGGCTTGACATTAAAAATTTTAAATGTCCAATTTTTTTGGAGTTTATTTCATTTCAAAAACAAAATAGTTTGAAATATTTTCGCGATTCGGTTTGATCATTGAGCTTTGGTCTGTTTATTCGAATGTGATATGCTTCGCATGCAACCGTTCAGTTAAGGATCGGAAATTTTTCTGAACTACAGGGTGTAAGGTTTTACCTTTTTTTTCCAAACTGGTTACACTATTGATTTCCGCCGTTTTGATTGGTTGTCAGAAGAGTTTTCTCAGATTCAACCAATCAAAACGGCGGAAATCAAGTGTAACCAGTTTTGAAAAAGAAAGAAGGGAAAAACCTTACACCCTGTTATTTAAAATGGGTTCTATAAAACTCTTTCTTAATTGGAAATTTTCAATGGTCCTAAAATAAATTTGTTGTCCTGATTAAAAGTTGTTATTCGTCAGAGCGCCCTAGAAAAAAAAAAATAAAATCTGAAAAAGTTGAAAATAAATGAAAAAATCTAAAAAGTAATAGAATATTTTTTTAATAAAAATACCTAAATTACTGGTTATAAATAAATTCGGAGAATTAAAAATAATTTAGAAAAAATCTTAAAAATTGAAGGAAAAAAATGAAAAAAAAACAATACATGTAATTTTAAATTTAATAAAAAAATAGAAATTACTGAAAACCCTTAAATATTAGATTTTTGAAACGGAATGGATTTGAATAAAAATTTGAAAAATGATATAATTTATTCATCAGTTATAAAATTACGAAAATTTAAAATCGAGGAAATAATCAATAAATTAAATAAAATGCGAAATTGA
>SCLH01000893.1:309923-321074 GCA_004367855.1 Oikopleura vanhoeffeni
ATATTTTTCGGCGCTTTACTTGATTCTTGATGTTCTCGCGCCCATACTAAAAACGGGCGTTTTGTTTGTCCTATATATAAATTTGTTGTCCTGATTAAAAGTTGTTATTCGTCAGAGCGCCCTATAAAAAAATAAAAATCTGAAAAATGTTGAAAATAAATGAAAAAAATCTAAAAAGATAATAAGAATATTTTTTTTAATAAAAAATAACCTAAAATTACTAGTTATAAATACATTTCGGAGAATTAGTAAATAAATTTAAGAAAAATCTTAAAAAATTGAGGAAAAAATGAAAAAAAAACGAATACATGTAATTCTAAATTTAATAAAAAAATAGAAATTACTGAAAACCCTTAAATATTAGATTTTTGAAACGGATTTGAATAAAATTTTGAAAAACAGACTCTAATTTAAGCTGGTTTCTCAAAGTTAGACTTTAAAAAATAATGAAAATTAAATATAAAAATAAGTTAACACCACAAAATGATATAATTTATTCATCAGTTATAAAATTACGAAAATTTAAAATCGAGGAAATAATCAAATAAATTAAAATTAAATGCGAAATTGAAAAAATAGTAGAAAGCATGTGAAAAACTGAAAAATTGCGTAGATAACAAAATGGATATTCAAATATGAGATCCGACGAAATCATGCACGAATTAAGCGCTTCAATATCACCCGATTTTAAATTTGAATAACCCCCCTTAAAAATTTCGAAACTTCCGGTCTAAAAATATTCTAACAAAAGTCTTCCAGAGTAACCTGTCATAACAAAGCGACATGACGTAATTTGTGTACAGTTCGTTCCATCAAATTGCCCAAGTTTTCGAAATGTTTATTATGACCTCTGGGAATAATGACCACAAAACTGCTTAGTTTTTCGATTAATTCTTGCTGGGGAAAATAATGGTGACCCACTGCATTGAACAAATTTTTTTATAAAAATTAATTTTATCGTTTTTATATTTTATTTTTAGTATGACGATGTTGAGCGCGAGATGGTATGTATCAAGGCTTGTGGAGATGTTCTTTGCAGAAAATGTGCGCTTGAAATCATGGAAGACACAAAAGATTGTTACAGATGCACAAAGAAAATTGGAAATGAACAACGAATTGTAACACTCAGATTTTAAGACAAGTTATTTAAAAACATTTAAATACTGTTTTTATTTGGAAATAAAATGAGTTGAACAATTGCTATAATATTTATTTGGTACAAAGTCTCAAGAAATTTAAAAAATAAAAATCTGAACAAAATATGTCCCAGTACATAAATGCGATAAAAAAATATAAAAAAATCTCTGGAAGAAAAAAAAACAAGTCACATTTTTGAATTTTTGAAAATGATTGACAAGTTGTATTGGTTAATTGCAAATCTAATTTTGGTAAACACCTACGGTCATACCGCGGTACCGTAACGGTATATCCGTTTCCCAACGGAACTCAATCTCAAAAACGCTTACCATCGTTATAGCGCGTGTTCGAATATATCAATTTTATGATATATAATAAAAATTATTGATTAATAAAAACTTCCTCGGAGAAAAATATCTGGTTATAAAAATATCTCTTGATTAAAATTATGTTTCTCAATCTGGTCAACCATATGATTCATCAAAAACTTCATATTCTTGTATAAGGCATGGCTAAGGTTAACCCTTAGATATTCATGTAAAAATATAAGACAAAAATTTCATAGAAATTGTAAATTTATTTTATAATTATCACGAAAGTAGAAGCAAAATAGAAGAAACATGAGACAGTTAAACTAATAGTAAAAACTGAATAGTGAAACTGAATAAAATATACGCGGAAAACGTTTCTTATATAGTGAATTTCCCGCGTATATCAACGGAGAAATAATTTGTTTTTAATTTAAAGATGGGTTTTAGCTTCAAGCGCGGTATATTTAAAGGCAATAATTTGCGCGTTTAATTATTTGAATTTTCCATCTTACAGACATTTATCAAGATGTCAAATTATCAACTCAAATTATCAAATCAAACTTTTAATAAGATAGGTTGAAATGGTTACACGAATCCCAATAATGTTGTCTTACTGATTGTCTTCAGTGTGATTATAGGCAAGGATGCTTGATATTCGGACCGCTAAATTTGATCGGTCGGAATCACTCAAGCAATCACTTTAGTGTCTTAAGAAAATCACTTAGACAACATCGGTGGAATTCAAACACACGCTATAGAGATAGTAAACGTTTTTGAGATGGAGTTCCGTAAAAGGATATAAGTTTAAAACAGAAACGAAAAATATGCAGTCGGCAAATGTTCTAGAGATAAAGTTAAAAAAATTTGTGTTTTGACACGAAATGGGCGACTGTATTTTGCTGATAAACATCCTCCGAAAATAAAATTTCAAAATTTTTAAATGATTTTTTAACTAATTTTTTATGTTTTGACTTTCATTCTGGGTATTACCGTCAAAAACAAGGAATCTCAATGAGCTCAAAAATTTCGCCGTTTTGAGCAAACGTGCTTTGTCATATAATGGAAATTTCCTGTTTTTAAACTTATATACGGTATATAAGTTTAAAAACAGGAAATTTATATACCGTACTGATGATAAATGAAAAATATGAAACTAAAATACAAAATGAATGAAAAATGGATGATATGACTAGGCTCAGTTATTTAAAACATAATTTTTTATCTGGAAGTAAAGGAAGTAAAAGGAAAGTCTGGTCGAATTAAAAATATAAGAAGAAATATAAATTTAAAGCTCAAACTACCAAAAATATTTTAAAATCGAAATTAATTAAAAAATGAAAACTATGTTTCAAAATATTAATAAGTAAGAGATCAGTGCGTTATTTCATTTTATCCCTTATAAGAAGGGAGAAAAAATCAACTTTTTGTACTAAAATAAGTGACTAAAAAAATAACTTAATTGCAAATTTTTAAATCAACAAAAAAATTAAATTTTTTTTTTAGACTTGAATCGTTTTTTAGACTTTTAATTGTCAATTTAAGTAACCCTGATATTAAACTTAACTGTTATGGTGCACATCAAATACTATGATGATCAGGGATATAAGAAAGTAATGAGTTCCTGAACCCAATATTTTGATACGAAATAAATGAGGAAATACTTGACGAGTTATCATTATTAAGTTTTTTGCTATTTGTTCATTTATGACTTTATAGTGAGAATGAAAAATAATGAAGAAATTGAACCGAAAAGCTGTGACGATGGAATTATGTCAGATACCGAGTTTGAGTATAGTGCACCAGACAAAGAAGGTTAAAATAAATTATAATCTCCTATGGGTTTTTATTTGACAGAGTTTTTTTAAAGAGAAAAAAAAATATTTTTAAAAGGGCACTTAAAACAAAAAACATTCATTCACAAAAAAGAAATTTTAATTGAAAACATTCAATCACAAAAAAGAACATTTTTTACAACAAAAATTTTTTGACAAAATTTATTCATTAAAAAAATTACAGAATTTTTTTTCTGTTTTTTAAAAAGTTTCTATTTTTATTTTAGTTTAAAAGTTTGTTTTCAATCTCCAAAACCATTTTTTCATCAACTTTAAATCAAGTAGAAAGTTACAATCCAGCAAATAAAATATAGTTTTTGTAGAGCGGCTGATTGGTCTAATAAATTATTTATAAAAATTTAAAAAAATATTATTTTTTCAAAATTTTCAAATAATCAATTATTAATAATTACTAAAAGAGTAAAGCACTAAAAATATTATTTCCCGCTTCGTTGTTTTTAAAATGGATATGTTTTCATAACAAACCATGAACTAGTGCGGATGTGCTAGACAGACCTCGGCACCCCGAACGACTACTAATTATGTTACTAATAATGGTTCTTAAATATTGAAACGAGTACCCTCTCATCACAAAAATATTAATTATATTAGAAATAATTTTGTGTTGTTAGCTATAGCAGATGCGAGGGTTCATTTCAAGTATGATGAAGGTCCTACTCTACCACACGCTGATGTACCGGCAGATCCCCATCTTCCAGAATACACTAGAACAAATCCTCGCTCTAGGTTTTTGGCAAATATTGAGAAAAATTTCGACTCTTTGGGTAGAACCCTCAAGCCAGGGATCGGCCGAATAAGAGAACGGTAATCCGCCAAATTTTTTTTTTCAAAGTGTCTTTTTTAAGAGAAAAGTTTTTTTATTTAAAATTAACAATAAAAAAGTTTTCTGGCGAATTATTTGAAATTTTTTATTCAAAACAGTACACCTTGAAATTCAAAGACAAATTTTTGAAAATTTGGCGGATTGAAAAAATTTGGTGAATAAAAATTTTGCGGATTATTGTTCGCTCGTCTTAATTTTATAAGACTATTAATATTGTCTCAAAACTTTATGAAAAAACCAGGAATATTATATTTACCAAAAATTTTAATACTTTCGATTTCGAATATTTAATTTCGATTTGGTTGTGATGAATCAAGTCCAAAAGGCTTTTGACAAAAATGTCACAATGTTTTGAAAATAAAAAGTCAAACTTATAGTTTCAAACTATTCAAAACAAATTTTTTATAAATATCCCTTAATTGCCTTTTGGTAAAGATTTGGTCCGATAACCAATACAGAAATTTATTAAATTCCGCTCATCAGATTAAGTTTTTAGATAGCTCAAACTTAGCTCAAATATCTAGTTAATGATATAAAAAAAATTAGTCCGAGACCAATTTTAAAGAATTTCCTAAGATTACTGAAATTGTTTAATTATCAGTTTTTGTTTAAAAATTGACAACAATGGTCGGATGTGGATCATAATTGTTTTCATTTTTTCTCTGAATAAAGAGTTTGTCGTCTTTTTCGATTTATTATGCTTTTCTCAATGCATTTATTATAAGTAAATCAACGTTTTGGAACCCCCAATCAGAATGTTAGGTTTTTATTTAACAAAATGTGGCACCAGGGTTTGCAAGAGATTTTCCTCGCCTGTAAAAACAAAACATTTGCGTTGAATTTCTCCTCCTTTTTTGTTAAACCTACGCGCCTGAAAGGAAAACGAAAACACCTTATATTAACAAGCCTGGTCCAAACGTTTTATCAAAATACCACCCCAAATATTTTATCATGCGCTACTTCAAATATTAATAACAAGAAGTTAAAACGTCACGTGTTAATCAATATGATTATAACATAACAAAATTGAATTATTAATGAAGAGAAGTTTAGACATCACTAAGTTCATAATGAACCAAAAAGATATTAGCCAATAAGATATTGACAAATGAAATACTTCAAGTTGGACACAATATTTGCTTTCTGTGTCTAGTTCACCAGAACCTCTTCATTCATTCAAATATTGTGCTTAGTTTGAGCTATCCAAGAACTTCATAGGATGATTTGTTTTCCAAGGCCGAATTATATAAATTCCCGTGTACGGACCAAATCTTTACCAACGTGTGATTAAGGGATATACACAGTTAATAAAAATGTCAAATTCTAAAAAACGCCACTGTTAAGTTTTAAATAGTAATTATACAGGCTGTATTAAAATAAAAATTTTTTTTATAATAAAACCTGGGAGGAGATAGATTTTTGCGTTATTTCTTCTTGTTTCGCTTATGTTTCACGGAGTGTAAGCATACAAAATAGTTTTGGCACATTTCCGACGCAAACTCCAGGCCCTGTTTGGCTAATATTTTATCGAGAAAATATCAAATTAGGAACCACCATACGGTATGGTCCATACCCTTAAGGACTTGACATTATCCTGTCATATCTCGGCAAATCAAATCTATTGACAAATCTACATATTATTATTTCAATAATCACGAAAGCTAAAAAAGTTCGAGCAATATTGTTTCATGACAATTTAAGTGATCCCCTCGTGAAGCATCCTTTTCTCACTTTGACGAGATTGACAAGAAAGAGGAATGAAACAGATTGTACAGACACCCTTGGAAAGGATACTTTGAGAAGAGTAGATGTCATGCCAATGGAGCCATTTTACAGTTCTGATACACTAGTTCGCAATTTATCCAGGCCGACTATATCTGAGCTGCACAGTAAAAAAGGTTAGCAATTCAAAAAAATAAATTATTGAAAAAAAAACGTTTTTCATGTATTTTTTTCGAAATTTTTTGATATAAACTTATTTTTATTCTCTCTACTAAGTGGAGTCTACTTATCTAAAGAATTAATTTAGTTGATAGCGATAAATCCAGGAAAAGGACAGAAATGTTGGAGAAACTAAAAAAACTGAAAACAGTAGAAGAAAAAACGGGATTTGGTTGGGTTGAAGGAGTTTTCGTGCGATGCCTTCTCAATATCTGGGGAGTTATTTTGTTTTTGCGTCTAAGTCAGGGATTAAAAGTATCTTATATAATTTAACCCTTTATGTGATTATTGACAATCAAACGTGTATTAATTTTACAATGTAAATTAAATTACAATTTTCACGAAATTTTATCAAGAAATTTGACAATTCTAAGTATGAAACAATACAAAAAAAATTTTAGTGAAATTTGATACCAAAATATGATTCATTCGGTTGATAGTTTATTTATTTCAAATTAATTTTTCAATTTATTTAAAAATATATCTATATTTGATGACATGTCATGACACTGACTGATCTTCAAATATTTTTAAGAAATTTTGATTATATTTTTTTTATAAATCAACTCGAAAATCAGTTTGTAAAAATGTTTTAGATAAAAATAGAGATCATTATTTGTTGAAAATGACACCCAATTAAATCAACAATATTTTTAGAAATATGCGGTAACAAATTATTTATTTTGTTTTCTATTCAAAATTTTTAATAGAAAACAAAATTGAATTTCTATGTCTCACCAACCAATACAATAAAACAAATTTATTACTAACAATGATAAAAAAAGAAAAAAAATATTCGAAAAAAATTTGTTTATTTTTGAAATTTTTGATATTAATTTTTTGAAAAAATGACCCCAAATATATTTATTTTCAAATTTACAACGACAGTTAATTATTTTTTTGTTAATTGTAAACTATTCCAAATAAAAGTTGGATCGTTGGCGAAGCTGGAATCTTAGCATCAATCGGAATAGTTCTTTTAGCAACTTGTTTGACGATTTCAACGACAGTTTCGATGTCGGCAATCTGCACAAATGGTCAAGTAAAAGGAGGTGGAGCTTATTTTTTGATATCAAGGTCACTTGGTCCAGAATTTGGAGGTGCAATTGGCTTGATTTTTGCTTTTGCGAATTCTGTTGCTGTTGCTATGTATATTGTGGGTTTTTCGGAGACAATTACAGTGAAAGGTTTAAAAGTAGTTGAATTTTTGTACAAAAAATTTCGAAAACGGCATTTTTAAGCAAAACTACACTTTTGGATTTTAAAATTAGATATTTTAAAAGAAAACGATTTATTAATGACTACAGTTGCTTGGGACGTCAGAATTATTGGAATTATAACTTTATTTTTTCTTCTGCTGGTCACGCAAGCTGGAATGGCATGGGAATCAAAAAGTAAGAAAAAAAATGGAAGAAATAATCCGTACTAAAATGATTTGAAAGAAACTTTCGCGTTTTTTTGAGATAAGTCCAAATAATTTGAAAAATTTCACGAAAATACCCAAAGAATTCAACTTTTTTTTACAAAACCTTTCTTTAAATATGACAAATGTATCCAAAATTATGCCCGAGTTTGTATCAAAAATTAACTTTTCTCATTGTGATGATTCTTTTAAAGCATTAAATTCGTCATAATTGCATTTTTGAAAACAGTTAAATTACCACCTACGCATTCAGTCGACCATTAAGACAACCCATCTAGTTTAAATACAAATTTTGCGGGGGACTGAGATTTTGTAGTTGTTCTCGATATCAAATTTACGGAAACAGTGAAGTCGAAATCCCCAATCTACGATTAATAGGATTCATTCATGGGGTGTAAAAACATTCGAATCGAGATTGTTTATAGAAGAAATTTTAGTATGTTGACGTCGGCATAATTTTCGATCTTGAAAATTATAACAAAAAAACAGGATTTTATTGAAAAATTTTATTAATAAAAAATTAGTGCAGGGAGTCTTGCTATTGGTTCTTATTGTCGCAATGGTTAATTATTTTGTGGGAGTTTTTATCCCAAGTGAATTTGATCCTATAAAATATAATGTCACTTCGGATCATATTTCTGACAAACTGATGAAAATTAAACAATTGAACTCTGAGGGTCATTTTGGTGTTCAAACTGCAATAGCGTGGGAAAATTTACTGCCTGCGTTTTCGGCTGGAGAAAATTTTTTTACGGTTTTTACCATATTCTTTCCGGCAACAACAGGAATTTTAGAAAGGGATCAAATTTCACATTCTGAAGAATATTTATTTTTTTTGAAAAGTTGAAAAATTCACATTTTAAAAAATATTCAGATTTAACAAAAAGGTTAAGAAATTTCACATTTTTGCGGTGACTAAGATTTTGAAATTTAAAAAAAAGTTAAATCAAAACACATTTTAGCAACAACTCAGATTTTCAAATTTATGAAAATGTAAAAATTTTGGCATCAAGAAAATTTTATTATAAAAAATTCTACAGTTTTCTAAAAAATGTATCAAATTACAAATTTGATCTCATAAATAGCCGGGTCAAATATCTCAGGAGATTTGAAAAATCCTTCCGAAGCAATCCCAAAAGGAACTTTTGCAGCAATTGGGGTCACATCAACAGTTTATTGTATGTTTGCCGTTTTGATCGGAGCTCATTCAACAAGATTGGCACCAGGATTTTTTGGACAGGTAATTTAACTTCAGTGAGACGAGTTTGTTACTCGAGTTAACGAATTATTTTTAACCATATTTTACCGTTATGATTAAATCTATTTTTAAATGAATTTTGATTCTATTATACAGTCAACTTATAATCTCAATTCAAATTAAATGAGCCAATTTGGCTCTACGCCCGCACACAACCACGCTTATGACGTCATTTGCGTCAAACAATTCTAAGGTTATCTGAGAATTACTATACAACCGAAAATGGCGCCAAAATTAGCATAAAGTTTTGATTAAAAGTTGTAAAAACGGGTTCAAAAGTAATTATTGTTAGGAGAGCAATATTTTATGTCCAAATGCAACATGTGTAGATGACTTCAGGATTGATCATTTTATGCTGAATGAAAATTGTAACGATAATGCACATTCCAATGTAGCATGTTCTTTTGGCTGGAATTATACCGACGATGTCACTTTGAAATCGCAATGTCCAGATCCAAATGTTGAATGTCGGTTTGGTTTAAAAGCAATGGTTAAGAATATTCAAATTTTTTTAAAAGGAGTCAAATTTCAAGTTGAAGACTTTTTTAGGTGTCATTTAACCTTAATATAACTAAAAAATTTTAAAATACCGATTTTGGTATTGCGAGACCATCATTGATAAAAAAAATACAAAATTTCGATTTCTATGGATTTCTTCAAATGTCACTTCGGAAAAAGAGTCGTTAACGATTAAAATGCACCAAAAAATCGTATCCGATACCTTTTTATGTTTTGAGTATAACAACCAATAACTTTGAGTCATTTATTTAATCTCAGTTAACAGGGAGGCCCAATATCGCCGAAAGTTTTTGGGCAAAAATTTCGGCGATATTAGCAAATTCGGCCATAGTGGCACATTCACAATGATTTCATATGTCAAACATTTTTGTTTCATTTTATAAAGAGTTTCACAATAGGTTCGAACGGATGGAATCACAAAAATGCGTAGAATTTCATACTCGACTAGACGCAATCAAATTTACGTTAAAAAGATTGAATTTGAGAAATTCAATCATTAAAATGACGTCATTGATGACGCCCACAAAGTAATTTGTAACATAATTCTTTAAAAATCGGCGATATTGGCAAATTCGGTGATATTAGTACATTCGGCGATATTGCCACAAGAAGGACTTTGGCTTAAAATCGCGAAATTGCGTTGGGTTTTTTGGAAAATTCGGTGATATTCGCGATATTTCTCCCCCCCCCCCTGTATAGTATATTTAAAAAAAAGTGTAAAAACCTATTTCGTGAATCGTAAACCATGACATAGGTGACTATATGACGATGACAAAAATGTCTGGTTTTGGACCTCTAATTACCGCTGGAATTATTGCTGCTACTTTATCATCAGCATTGGCTTCTTTGGTATCTGCACCAAAAATTTTCCAAGCTTTGTGTGAAGATAAATTATTGCCATTTATTTCTTGGTTTGCAAAACCCTATGGACCTAGTAAAGAGCCTCGAAGAGCATATTTACTGGCATTTATCATCGCCTTAGGTATATACTAGTATATAATCGTTAAACAAGTGCCTCAAGATGGTCTAACCGCCTTAATAATATAATGCAACTGTCCTGCAATAGATCTAAAAAGGCGCACATTTTGAGTTACCGGTAATTTATTCTAATTGTGCTCATAATTATCGGTAACAGAAAAAGGGTTGCCAGAAAAGGATTATAAGCAGGGCCTGAGATCAGGACCCCTTAAAAGGTAGCCAACCTTTAAAGGAGCTTCTGCTTCCGACGGACCCATATCCACTATAAGGTTGGCCAGAAGCCTTGATCCGCAGCCTCTAGGCCCAGCTGGAATTCGCATTAGCCGGGCTAATAATTAACGGTAAGTTATTTACTTCCTGTAATCCTTTCTCTTTTTTCAGAGACCGGAAAGTTGTCTCTCTGCGCCGCGGCGTCGGAATGAGACAAATATCATTTTGTATTCTAATTCTCGAATTCTCATTCTCAATTGTTTTGAGCAATTGAGGATAAAATACCATGAAATTAAATTTGTTAAACTCGTAGACTCGATTTCCGGCAAGTAGTGACCATTTACCATTAAATCGCATTTTACGACGCTTAAACATTAATGACAAGATCAGTTATAAAGTTATCGATTAACTTGAAGACAAAATGACGTTTGTGCGTTTTTTTTGAAAAATTTTTACTGTATTACAGTACTTATTTTTTGCAAAATTTTTTTGAATCACCAAATAAAACCTTTCATTGTAATCAGAAAAAAAATCTAAGACTTTTTTTCCATTACAACAAAGCCCAAAAATGATCACGTGACCGTATATTTTAGAAATAAGGTCGGTCAAAATAGTACTGGTTTTTACAAAAAATGCTTAAATCACGTTTTGAAATAAGTGAAGATGTTCTTTAGGAGTTTTTAAGACTTTTTTCCAAT
>SCLH01000893.1:362912-380762 GCA_004367855.1 Oikopleura vanhoeffeni
GAAATCTTCGATAAACTTCCGTTTTCTGCAAAAACCTAAATATATTTTTATTATTCGAAATCAGTTGAAATGGTGCTTCAAAATGTTTTCAATAAAAATTTCAAAAAATAATTTTTTTTTTAATTAACGTGTGAATCATATCCCTTTTTTCACACTTTTGTTAATATCCCGTAGTGTGTTTTTGAGTAGAAGGGCCGGGATATTCAAAGGCCATTTTTCACGATAACTATTTATATTTTTTGTTTAAAAATCAAGTTGAGAAATCTTCTGGAAACATTTTTTGCTATAATAAGTGCAGGGCAACTACAGTCTACAATATTTCTTTGTAGTGGTGTATTAATGAAACAATTTAATTTCAATTCCTAGTTAATATGGTTTCTAGAATATTAAATTCTCCGCATGATACGAATCATACAGGGGGCAATAACGGTCCCAGTCGCTTTATTAAATCTTTATTTAATATATTTTGTTGAAAAAATTAAATAAATTTATTCTAGAACCTAAATTCGAATTACTGCGTGAATCAATTATACAAAAAAGTAGTTTATGAGGTTTCCGAAACATATACTTTTGCATTTGTGATGAAAATTGACCAAAAAATAACCCTAAATTCTTACTCTGACTACCCTTTAACTAAATTATAAATTCTAGGTCTTGTTTTAATTGACCAATCAGAGCGTATCTTCCCCGACGTCGGGCGTATAGGTGAAATCCGGCAAATAGGTGAAATCCGGCGTATAGGTGAATGTTTTCAGCGAAAAAAATTTCACCTATATGCCGGACCCTGCTGTAGAATGTCAATCGGATTTGTATGCTGCGCATTTAGATCGGAAACATAAATTTAATTTCACATTGAGATGTCAAAACTTAAAATTTAACCTGAATTTTCTTCGATAGGTCAACGCTTTGGTTGTTGTAACAGGTTCAAGCAATTCAATTGAAAGTTGTGTATTCGGATCAATGCTGAAATTATCCATGAAATTATCACAAAAGCTCGGCCATTTCATTATCTATAAGAAATTAATTTCTAATTATTATTTTTTAAATATGAGTTTTTTGTTAAAAGATAGAAACAATGGTCCTGATTTGGACCAATTTTTATTTTGTATTATTTACTAGACACTTATTCACTAGACCGCTTTTTGTGAGCCCAAATAAGAAAATAACGGGATATAGCCTATATCATATAGGCCTTCATTCTTATTAGTTTTTTCATCTCGACCAAAACGTTCGGATAAGGGTATAGTCAGTGTGTATTTATCTTACTTTCAGAATCATTTTCACCCGATACAACCCTCTTAATCTAAAAAATAATCATAAATGTAATTCCTAGCCATATTAAACTGGGAATTTTCGCCATTTTGAGAAAACTGCTGATGAATTTCATTTGGCATATTGCTTTCAGCGGAATGTTCTTGTAAATTTTCGTGACATAATTCAACATTTATTTCCTGAGGAAAATTAGATTTGACCTCGCTTAGCAAATTTTCAAATTAACGTCGAAGTGTATCATAAGTCCGGCAAATTCCACCACCGAAATGTCATTTGATTTGTATTTAAATACATAGTTTCAAAATTCTGTGCCAAATGGCACTCATCGGTGCAAACAAGTGTAATCAATTTCATTTATAATTTGTTAGTTATCAGCACACTAATTAGACACCAAGAGATTAAAAAAATAATATAAAATCATAATTGCAGTTTTCACTGGTTTTATGTGGGAAATGCAACATAAATTTAATTTTTTTAATCGCGAAAATTTTCAAATATTCGAAATTTTTCATCAAAAATTAACTTTTTAGTTTTGTAAGTTTTATAGGATTAAATAAGTCAAGTTTATTGCACAACCTTGATAATTTTTTATAATTTGAAAAACTGATAATTTGAAAATATCCTGAATCTATTCCGTAAATTTTGAGTTCGGGTTATTGGACCACCAGGAGGATTTCGAATTTTTCTTAAATTTTGAAGATCAAATTGACTTTGTTCCTCATTTTGATCTGGAATTTTGCTTACAACCTCAGGTTGATTTCTTTCATCATTATTGAGTGGGATTTGATTTGAAACATTTTGTCTTTCTAGATGATTGTCAGGTTCATTTTCGATTTGACTTTCACTATTATTGTCATTTTCGGCATCTCTAAGTTGGTCAGCTAAGACATTATTTGCATATGTCTGCACAGCAAGGCGTTGATTTCGGCTTTCTTTGATTTGATTTTGACTATTTTAAGGTATATGATATAAGGATATGATATACCGTATATCTGATCCCTTTCAAAAATTTGACAAAATGAATTTTGTTGTTTTCATGAACTTTTCTCAAATATATTATTTCCAACTCAAGGTGATCTTGAAAATGAGTATTATCTCTAAAGCACGTGTTCGACTACCACTTATGTTGTCCAAGTGATTGTGTTAGTGATTATGCATCAATAAACTTTGGTGCTCCCAATATCCAGCACCCTTGTATTAATCATATATCGAAATCCTGCTTAATCGTCGAACTCTATACCTATGTAACAAGAATATAAAACGACCAATGAAATGACTGGATTCTAGAAAAGTGACCAATGGAATGACTAGATTTCTCTATTTGTGACGTGATAATAGAATTCGAAAACTAGGCAATATTTTCGATATGAGGCAATAACTAAGACAACATGAGTTTGTTTGAACCCGCGCTTTAGAGATAAGTTATCCCAGACAACCCTCACTTTCAAGATCCACTTAGGTTGAAAAAAAGGATACCAGACCTTTTCTTTAACATAATCTAAATTTTGGAAAAAAAAATCTAAATTAATTTCTGCATATCTGTGGTCATTTTTAAATATCTAATAACTCAACCGGATAAGTTGTTTATAAAATCAGGAATTTAAATAATGTGGACCTTATTTATTACTGAGAGGCACTTTGGTTGGAAAAAGGACATTAATATTAAGGGAGATTATGAACTCAGTTCTGTCTGGGCAAAAACGACAATCTTGAAGATTTATTTTTTCTTTATTGAGAGAAAAATAGTTTCAAAAAGTTTTATTCAAAATTTATTCGGATAACATTATATTCTAACCTTCCCTAATAAATCTGCAAAATTTAAAGAACATCTCATGTTTATTCTTGTCACATTGTTGGCGGTAGGATCTGTTACATCTACTTTTAGCCTCAGTTCCAACACAGTGTCCTTTATTTTAGGTTACTTTCAAAATTAACGAAAAAAATTAAGGATGTGGGCGACGATAATTGGGCTCTTTTTTACACATTTTCAAGTGGAGTTTCTGAAAAATTTGGCTTCAGAAATAACTATTTTTTTCAAAATACGTAGTACAACTCTTGAGGAAGTTGTCAGTACTATTCAAGTAATTTGATACTTTAACCTACGCTTAAAAAATGGTTTTTAATAAGCGTCCCTAAAAGCACTGAAAAGCCTACTCCTCATTCGTCTCTCATCACTTTTATTGATATTTGCAATTAGAATGAAGATATAAATACTCATTACGAAATGGTAGCTTTTTTTCAAAATTTTGCCTCTAGTGGTCAAAACAGCTTATTTTGGAGCCTCGAGCAAACGCCTACTCCTCCTTGAAAATATTTAGAATTTTTTTAATTTGGGCTTCGAATTCACCGCAAAGGCTGAATTAAGGTTCAAATGGTAGTCTTCTTCCGATTTTTTTCCAAAGTCTCAGAAACGACTTGTGAATTTCTAGTTTTTGTTGAAATTATGATCAATAAATTTTCTAAAACTCACTTTATTTAAAAAAATTCAAAATTCAGAAAAATCCTTAGAGTTAAAAAACTCAGTGACAAATTTTCTACAAAATAAGACAATCAAAAAAGTTATCTGAAAATTTTCAATTATCGTCACCCCTTATTTAACCTTTAATTTCAACCCCCGAAAAACCAACTTTTCTTTGAAGAAATCTCAAAACCAAAAAAAATCTTAAACGTGAAAAAAATTGGCAGAAAATTCTCTACAAAATAGGTGTATCTAAAAATTATTCTAATAACTCTCTATTATCGTCGCCCACATCCTTAAGCGATAAAAAAATAAAATGCAGTTTTTCTGAAAATAAAGCACTACATGTTCAGTGATAGCAAGGCCAGCAATCATTTTTTGCCACTATTATGAGCCAGAATTTGTATATAACTCTGCTTTCGAAACCGACTTATCCGCTTCAGCTCTTACATAACTCAAACTGAGCACAAATATTAAGTGAATAATAAAATTGAAAATAAATTTTTCCTGAAATAATTGAAATTGTTAAATTTTCAATTTTATTAAAAAGTGTAAAAAATTGTGTGATTTGAACAATTTTTTAATAAGTTGTTTTCAAAAACCAAATAATATAAAAATTTTGGCTTAAAAGTGACAAAAAATAATGAGGAGCCCGTTATCGATAATACATTCCCTATTCACACTTTTGTGAATATCCGGGCCTTGATTAGAAAACTAAGTGTGTTTTTAAGTACTGTCGTTTTTGTCTAAGCGGACGTTTTTGAAAATTTCAAAAACTTCCGCTTAGACGTAAAAAAAAGGTCCGCTTAGACGTAAAGAGACAAATTTTGCTCTAAAAAATCGAATAATGGAGCTAGAGAGCTGTTATCATAAGCCAAATTTTCAGTAATTTTCAATAAATTTTGAAATTTGAAAAAATGCGTAGGTTTTCGTCCAAAAAACAAAAAAAACACACTTAAACGTCCGCTTAGACAAACGTCCGCTTAGACAAAATCAACAGTAGTAGGGACGGGATATTCACAAAAATGTGAAAAGAGAATATGTTGCCGGTATTTAATCTTTTTAGAATCATTGTGAAGTAACCCCCTGTTATGTGACTGATCTCCGATTCGGAATATCCGAGATTTCCCTTTTAAGGAATAAAAATGAAATTTAAAAATGAGGTTCCGAATTAATAAAATACTAAGTTAAATAATAAACTTGAAAATTTTTTAAGAATTTGATTCCCATACATATATAGTTATCATGGTTTTTCTAATAGCTCCGCTTGAATATTCCTTAAAATAATATTTAGAAATGAATTTATTTTTTATGTTTAAAATTTATAGGAATTAATTAGCAAAACTAACATTTTCTAACGGCTCTATGGATTTTTTTTTAAATAAGGTGCTTAGTCTCGGAAAGAAAGTCAAACTGTGGGATTTCGACCATTGGTTATTTTTTGAATAACGACCAGCAATGAATGTGGAATCAGCTTCACGGCTTACAAAGTCAGCATCTCGCTCTGCAGGACTTTTGATACTTCGAAAAAACAAGTCAGTTTGTTTAAAACCATCATTGACCAATTCATTTTTGTAAGACTTAAAATTTTTATAAGGCAGCATGAGCGGTGATATGAGTGAATATTGATATCAACAAAATAAACAATCTCAAAACTTTTCGATATTAGCTCTAAGATCCTTGTTTCCCGATAAAAAAGCCGATGAACACGCTTTTAAGGGGGTAATCTAGGCTGTTATCGGACTTTTTCGACCACCTTGGATTCTTAATACGAACGATAAGAAGGTCAATTGAGCCGAAAATAAAATAATTCTAATTTTTTGCCAAAATATGTGATTTGATCAAAAAATCGACTTTTTGTGTTATTCTAGTGTCATATCTCCGAGATACTGAACGGAATTTTTTTTTTTTTTTTTTGTTTGAAATCCCACAACTTTTAAAACACTCTTGATAGCCCTAAGTTTTTTATTTTCAAGAAAGTCGATTTTGACCAATCAAAAAAACCTGATATTGTTTTTCGCAAATTTTCAAAATTTTGACCGAGTTAAATTTTTCTTTTTAAATTCTCTAACAAAATGTACTTTTCCCGATTTTTCATAACTCTCATAGGTTTAAAATGAACGAAAACCGATAACAGCCTAGGGTAATCATGTCTGATTTGCAATTTAGCAGTCATTTTTAGACAATCTTAACATTAAGCAATAATTCCAAAAACGCCATTTTGTAGACCTAGCCTTAATCTTGTGAAATCAAAAGTTAACATAATACGTGGAATAAGCAGACTAAAATTCTTGAGAGAGCGATTTACATTTCTATGACTGAATTTTCCTAACGAGCTATCCGTCACTTTCGATTTTTTTGAGGATGCAAGATTTTTGTTTAAGTATATCAAAGAGAGGTAAAAGTTGGTCTAACAATTTGTATTTTTGCGAAAATTCGCTATTGAAAACACCTTATAATGCGACGACCACCCTCTTAATAGCGGTTAACCAAATGATTGGATAAAGTGTTACTTAGATGATTAATAAACATTTCAGTTTAAGGATAACTATTCCTGATGCATGTTTCAGAAATGTCCTCAATTTAACAGCTTAGCCCTACGAGACTTAGTAAATGTGGAAATGAAATATATCTTTTTCTTAACGGAACTCCAACTCAAAAACGTTTACTATCTCTATAGCGCGGGTTCGAATCCCACTGATGTTGTCAAAGTGATTGCTTGAGTGATTACACATCGATCAAATTTAGCGGTCCGAATATAAAGCACCCTTGCCTGTAATCATACTCAAGACAATCAGTAATACAACATTAGTGGGATTCGAACACGCGCTATATAGATAGTAAACATTTTTGAGATGGAGTTTCGTTGGGAAAAGGATATTTGAGAAATAAAGGTTATGTTTGTAAATTTTATGAAAAACCTCAATAATTGTGTAAGGCTGTGATTTGAAGCACCCTGACTCCGCCAGCTTCACAATTGTTGCCCAACTATTTTTAATCGCTTTATTGTTGCTTGTTTTCGTGGCCCTTATAAGAGAATTAAAAATTTCGGTTTTAAGATTTTTTGTATCAGCAAATGCATTGGCTCACTTTTCCAAACCTAAGTTGATCTTAAAAATGCTTGTTAGTTCTAAGGTGCGTGTTCGCATCCCATGAATGTTGTTAAAGTGATTGCGTTAATAATTGAACAAAAATAATTTTTGGCGCTCCCAATAGCAAGCCTATAGTAATACACAATACAGTCACTTATACAACATCAGTGGGATTCGAACACGCGCTATAGTGACAGCAAGCATTTTTAACCTCAACTTAGGTTGTTGAAAGATTAAACTAAAATTGGAATAATTAATTTCACTGAAAATTTATCAAACCAGGAGCAAGTTCAGGAGTGTTTATCGATTCAAAAAGTTAAAATTATCTTAAAAATTTTGCAAATTATTAATTTTTAATTCGTAACGAGGCACTCTCCAGAAATATTCGATATTTATAATTTCAGCATTCACCGTCACAGCCATTGTTTTTTTTTCAATGTGTTCCACTGTATAAGGTTCATATTTGATAATTTAATTTAAAATTTTAAATATAATTTAATATTTTCAATCTAATTTAATATTTGATATCTAATATTTTCAGCTAAGCTTTTGTATCCGCAATGCATTGATTATAATTATTCTTCAAATATGAACCCGTTTATTTGGTTGTGCTAACATTTTCATATGACCGATCTCCCGAAAACAATGTGAGGAACCAGTAACACGCATCAACTTTAATTCGAGCACATGTTTCCCAGTTTTCCAAATAAAATGTGCTTATCTTTAATTCGGTTATATTTTAATTACAAAAATTTATTTGTTTGAAAAGTTTTTTGGACGAAAATTAGAATTATATCACCGAACTTGAATAAATCTGAGTCCGATAAGGATGCCTTTTTATTAGTTGATAATCTGCGTGTTGGTTCACTCTGAAAGTATATAAATAAATTCAAGCAAATTTTAGTCAAAATTAAAAAACATCTATAAAAATTTTCAATCTGATTATTTAGTTTTCCAGGCAAAAAACAAGAAAATTAACAAAAGTTATAAAGCGATTTAATTGGTCACTTTCTTAAAGTTATGACGCCTGACAGAAGATACCCACTAGGGATCATTTTCCATATATTTTTTATCGAAAATTGTTTTTTCATTTTTGTCAAAAGTCTAATTTTTTTTATATTTTCAGTGAAGTTATTAATTTAATTCAAAGTGTGTTATTTTAGTTGCGTTATAATTGTTTTTAAGCATATAATTTATGTTCACTTACAATGCGGTTGTGTTCGCTGTAAAATTCCGCGTGTGCTTTCTCAATGGTCCGTTTTGACTTTGAAGATTGCATGAAGTCAAAAAATTCATCATCCAGGTCTCGTATGGATGATTTAATCCCACTTAAATACGCTGACAATGAACCTGGTGTGATATGGAGATGTTGTCTGTTCCACTTTTCACTTAAATAAATTAAAAATGCAGGGTTATTTTTCAAAAAAATGAAAAATTGTTCGAATTTTTGTAAAAATTTTAATAATAGCCCTCTGAAAATTGGTTTTTTTGTTAATTCAATCAAAAATTTCCTAGGAATACGCTCCTAAAAATTACTTATTCAAATCATCAATAAGAAAAAATCCACGGGCGACCATGGACTCGAACTCACGATCATTTTGTATGAGAGCCCACACACTTGAACATTGCGCTACAATTGGCTGCTAATTAAACTTCAAATTAAATATCTTTAAATGACTAAAAACTTACACACAGGTTCGCTTGTTCACATGTCGACAATAATTTATGATCAGAAGCAATTTTATTTGGTAATTATTATGACTACCATCCTTATGAAGGTTATATAAGCTGATAAATTCTGTTGTGAAACAAAGCTAATTGTCGACTGCAACCTCTCGTAAAATTACATACTATATGAGTCAAATGAAGCGTCACGGAGAAAAAGGTCTATACGATTTACAGAGTTACAGCTCGCTAATTATTTATTTTCAAATATAATTTCATAATTTTGAAAGCCTTAGAATTTAATTATCTGTCGAGTTAATCACTTCTCTCAAGAAAATCTGATTATATTTATCAGATTGAACTCTGTAGATAATTGTATTAACCCACTTTTCCTGAGACACTTGATTTGACTCAAATAGTACTTTTGAAAAATCATTCATTTTGATGACTTATAAATCATGAATCTTTTTGGGGTCAGAATTTTTTTTTCTGAGATTTGATTGTAATTATTAAATTTATTAATCATATCTTGTTTAGAGTGAAAAAAAACATTAATTGTAAAATGTACTACACTGGGAATTAAGCGTTTTGGAATTGGTGTATAGGTGGCATCAAACTGTTCGCTTAACTCGTAAGACTTTAGACATGGAATCTGTACCCAGACTCGATTTCCGGCAACAAGTGACCATTTTCATTGAATCAAGCTAAAACCAAAAAAAAATTTAAACAAATTAAAAGAGGCATTTTAAATGGGGTAAGAAAACAAAAAGTTTGCGAAATTTTACCTTCGAATGACAAAGAAACAGTGCACATAATGAAGAAATTAAACCTAATTTATATTTGAAACTACCTATATTAAAACTTCAATGATTTGGTCGATCGCTCTGTCTAAACATATTATATGTTTTCTACAAATCTCCCTAGAAGTAAAAATTGGGGTCCTTTCCTAAATTTGTTGTGAAATATATATTGTTGTGATAATATATATCTTTCTGCGTAGGCGTCTTATGTAATTCAGTTTTTCCAAGTTTGCTTCTAGAATGCTCTATTTAAAACCGGAGGCCATACTGTTATGCCAATTAAAGACTGAGAAATTCACTACGATTCTTTAAAGGGGTCTTCCGCATGATGTTGAGTTTACTTTTTGAAAAAAAAATATATAGTAACCGATATACAGTATTTTGAAAAAGTACTCAAATTACTCACAAAAATTCCAGGGTCCAACTTCAAACGTTTTTAAGCTTTTGTCTATTTACAGTGAAAGTCCGAAGAAAAAAATAACGTGACGAAATAATCCAAAAATAGGTTAAAATATGTCATAATAATCCATTAATTTCTTGAAAATTAAGATCACGTGTGACCGTTGTGAAAATTCATTATGTTCCAAAACTTCTGAAATCAAGGTGTTTATTATCCCAAAAAGTTTTTTCGGCGTAATTTGAGTACTATTTGCTGTACTGAGCCAAAACCTGATTTCTTATTTAAAAAAGGTCACGTGATCGTTTTTGGACGCTTTAGTGTAATCCGAAAAGTCTTAAAACTCCTAAACATCTTCACTTATCTTCAAAACGTGATTTTAAGTATTTTTTGGAAAAAAACAGTACTATTTTGACCGACCTTATTTTCTTGAAATATACGGTCAGCTGATATTATTTGTGCTTTGTTGTAATGGAAAAAAGTCTTAGATTTTTTTTTCTGATTAACAATGGAAAGGTTTGTATTTGGTGATTCAAAAAATTTTTGCAAAAAATAATTATGTAATACAGTAAAATTTTCCAAAAAAACGCACAAACTCATTTTGTCTCAAGTTTAATCGGATAATTTTATAACTGATCTTGTCCATTAATGTTTAATCGTCGTAAAATGCGATTTAATGGTCACTACTTGCCGGGAAATCGAGTCTACGAGTTAATAATTCTTATTCCTACACACTGTGGTGTCACCACACTGTACATCCCCCCCGAAGATTGTGTTTTTTCACTCTTAACTCGTGACTTAGACATGAATCTGTAACCCAGAGACTCGATTTTAGGCCAACTAGTTGCTCACTTTTAAATCGGCCATATTAGCAAAGTTTCATTATCAACCATTCATTTTTCATTAACTTAAAATAATATTCAGCCAATTTGCTATAATTAAAAAAACAAAAGAAACTTTAACGAATTAAAAGGCATGAATTAAAACGAATTAAAATGAATTAAACGAATATTGTAAATATAGTAAAATTTTCCAAAAAAAAAAACGCACCAAACTCATTTTGTTCAATAGGTTTTATCGATAACTTTATAACTTGATCTTGTCCATTAATGATTAAGCGTCGTAAAATGCGATTAATGGTGTGACGGCAACTAGTTGGGCTTAAAATCGAGTCTACGAGTTCACCGTGACATTTCATTTCGACCACCAAATTTCAGAAATAAAACTACTAACATGAATGCTGGTACCAAAAAGCATCTCAGGCTAAATACAAACACCTGAAGATATCGGTGAAAAACCTTATTTCTAAGCTGAAAATTGGAATCCTCGGCAATTGGATTTCTCAGAATATCAATTATTCCGGAAGCCTTGAAACAAAATAATTTTCAAAACTCTTTAATTGAAAATGATAAAATTGATAAAAAAAATCAAGGAAATATTTTGAAAGTATAATATCTTATATGACGGAAGAGAGGACTATAATAGAAAAAAGGGACGCTCGCGCGGCATTGAAAACGCCGAAAGGCATTAGTTGAAGATTTTATGCGAAAAAGAATAATTTGGCCAGAGTCTAATAGGTTAGTAAGGGGGGGCAGCAGCGAGTTTTTGAGAAAAAAACGAGAGTGAGACTTCTCAACTCGAAAATTAAAAATCCAAACTTCAACAAATAAGATTAAGGGGGTAACGACCTCTGATTTAATAAAGGCCTTAGAGGCATTAAATGCTCCAAATTGATACGGGGTGATTAATTAAGTGTACTAGAACCAAATCATAAAAAAAAATTCGAAATTTCTGCATTTTTTCCGATTTTTTTCTAAGTATTTTTTAAAAGATGAAAGTGTAAAAAATAACGTTTGCCTCGAATTTACCACTAAACTTCAAATTATCGCCTTGACGTAAGTCCAACATTTCTCATTCAGTGGTTTCACTGGCTTTTCTTAGCCTACTTTTGGAAAAAATCGAAGCACTTTTTTTTTGGAAATTTTTTTGGAAAATGACCAAAAAAATCATATTTCGAGTTTCTACTCGAAATGCAAAAAAGCGCTTCGAGAGACTTTTACAATGTTCTAAGGAATACTTGATAAAAATTTGAGCCATTTTGCAAATTACTCCTCGGAGAGATAGATATTTTGAAGTCTAAATTGGCGAAAAATCGTGCGGTTATTTTGCGTTCTAGAATGTTCAGTCGCCGGATCAAAAAAAAGCCCTCGAGAAAGATTGGCAATACTCCCGTTACGTGATCTTGAGAAAATTTGAGCTCGATTTGATATACGTAATCACCGTATGGGAGGTAGAAGTGTTTTGCAGTTTGGAAAAAGTTCACCTTGTATCGATACTGTACCTATTGGTGTAATGGTTCAAAAATAAATTGTGATGTATTTTTTCGCAAAAGATCAGGATAGATCTACAATATTTAAGCATTTTCGTTTTTCTAGTGAAGTCCTAGTTGTTCAGTATATTTCACCTAGAAAATGTCAATCAGGTCGTATACCCCTTAAAGATAAATCTATATAAACTTTGTAACCTATAAAATTAATAAATATATTGTTTCTAGTTCAAAAACACTGTTGACAAATTTATATACTTGAAAAATTCTCAGTTTCGAAATTATTTGGGTTCGAATTCGACCGGTGACGGCCATAAGTTCGAATACCAAAAAAAAATGTCATAAAACCAAAATTTCCGAATTAATTACCGCATCAGTTTCAAAGTGTCGAAGATAAATAGTATTTTGTCGATACTTCAGTTTTTTCTTGGGCTCCTTTTAGCCAAGTTTTATAATAGCGTGTTTTAGAATCACCCCCAGTCTCGACCTATTGAAGTTTCACGCGGTTTTTATTAAAATATTTTTGAAATTAAAAAATTTTGAAAGCCAAAATATGTAGCGGATTTTATTTGCTCATCTTGAAGGATTTTCCTCAAATTTGAATGCAGCAATTTGGCTTAAAAAACAAGTTTTCGCTTATGTCAGCGCTCCATCATTTTTTAAATCACGATGATTATTTAATGAAAATTTGGAAAACATACGGCAATGGGATTTTTTCTTCATACTTGCTCAGAATAGCACTTCAGAAAAAATAATTTATCACCAGCGTTTTTTTTGAAAGCATTTACTATCCGGGATAGCCCTATCCCCCGCTCTGAGTCCTTCATAAACCAGACACTAGTACAGCCTAAAAATGCAATCCCTCTCCAGGGCCATTTACTTTCTCTTCAGCTTTCATAAAACTGTAAAGATTTTCTCGAAATTTAAACCAATTATGGTTTGTTTTTGAAATGGAGCATTCTGAATGCTTATCTCAATAATTTTGACCTTTTTACCAAAACTCTTTCAACTTAATCCCTCGGCGGTTTTCTCATTATAGTCCTCTCTTCCCGTCATAATAAATATCATTAGTTTCTTAAAAATAATGTATAAATTGTATTTAAAAGATATTACCAATGTTAATTTTGAAATTGTATTTTTTAAATTAATTTAATAAGGCTCTGCTCAAAATCAAATTTGAAATTTTTGCCTTAATTGCGCTTGTCCGGTTGTCTTTTTGTTGACTTTGATAAATTGGTTCTGGTAGCGTCAACGTGAATCAATCAGTTCCGCGTCGCTCTTTATTTTCATCCATCTCTTGGTAAAATTAAATTTTTTAGAAATGGAAACTAAAATTATTTATCCCCACTTTTAGGAGTTAATTGACGCTGTCCAGATGGGGTCCCTTATTTCGTTGCCGGCAAAAGAATTATTAAGCGAAAAATAAAAAAACAAGGTTATTTTCAAGAATTTTATTCGAAAACAGGTTTAATGAATCAGTATAAAAATCCTCAAAACAGAGCTAAGCCATTCCTCTTAAATCCGGGCACTTCCTCCTTTTTCTTTTCAAAGCGCTTTATTATGTTCGTTTCTTATTGGTACTACGACATTCACGGCCGTCAGTATATTATGCGCAAAAAAGTACTTAATTCAATTTTTGGCGTCCTTTTTGGCGTCCAAAATATAATTCAATTCAGCGCATTTTATTGTGATTAAAGCTAATCAAGTTTTAAATTCGAAAAAAAACTACTTCCCAGATTCAATAATTATCAACAATTAAAGTACTTTTTAATATCCCTTAGATGAAATTTAGATTTATTCCACGAAAACAGCTCTTATATTAAAATAGTCAAAAAATACATTACGGCACAATCGACCATATTGCCGGCCTCTGAGAACAAAAATAACCAAAATCCAGTCACTAAAATTAAGAACAATTTTTGCTTGCTTCTCAATCGAATCTCAAAAAACTTTTCCATATATAAGTTTTTAAAACCTTTGTTATTCAAAAAACAACTACTACGTCTTTAACCGCGGTTGACCAGAATGGTTGACTAAAGTTGTACCAGAGTGTAAAATGAATTTTGTTTAAATTTCAAAGGAATAGTCTTTCCAATCTATGTTTCCGTAATGGTCTTATCTTTTATTGGTTCAGCTGTAGCGAAGCCTTGTAAAATTCCAAAAATTATCTTACATAAACCCCCCTTAAAATCCAGCCCCTCCCTCCTAAAATGTTCCCACCTTTCAATTATTGTTCGATTCCTTATTGTGTACAGACTTTCAGGCCTCAGTACATAATGGGCAAAAGGCCAATAATAGCTTTTAGATCTTAAATTCTGATGAGTACTTAATGATAATTAACTTCCGCCCTAGGGGGCGGAATTAAATTAACATTAAGTACTCAATCAGAATTTAAGTTCATAAAGTATTATTGTACTTTTGCACACATTATATACTGAGTACTTAATGGGGGTTAATCCTTTTCTGCTTATACATATTAAGTATTATTTTTTGTAGTAACTTAATGATCTTTAATAACTGAAAATCAATACTTAATTTACATAAAGTATTTTCCGAACTTAAATAAATCAGTAACATTTTATTTTTTGGTGTGGTTATTAGGCCAAGTTTTTCTGGGTAATTAGTTAGGGCGAGAGAGCGTTATTTTTTTGTTCTGAATTGGGATGAAGTTTTCCCCCGTTAAAAACACTGAATCTCCAAATCAAATACCACAGCCATTCCGGAGATCGAGTCTAGGCGAAATTAAGTTGAGGTCAAAAATAGAGATAAAAGGTATCTGAAAAAATTCCTCTTATTTTTCCGAAGAATTCCGGTTCTTCAGCCTTTATCTATTTGGTCATTTATACCAGGGAGTTAAAATTTCAAAAGAGTATTGAGCAAGTTTTCTGCCTCAAATTACAAAAGAAACACGCAGGAGTGCTGAAAAACTTCAGTTTCCGATATTTTCTGAGTTCGATCGACCTTTGAAAGCCCTCAGGTCAATAGAAATATTTACTGTCAGAACAAAAAATGAAAAAAAAAAGTTCACCACAAAAGTAGTGTAAGAAAAAAAGTCCCTTAAACACGTTTAAAAGATCATCTTCAAAGTTGTTTTTTGTTTATTCAAGTTCTTTTTCAAAATACCGTATATTGGCTTACCGTAATATAAAATCACCGTTAATTTCAAAAGTTCATTGTAGGAACTTGTAAGTACCCCTCAAAAAAATCGCCAAGAATCGACTTCTCATGAGCAATATAGAAGCAACTATGGGTCAATTATGTACGAAAAAGTCGACAGAAAGCAAAAATCGCCTTGTGTCTCAAAAATTTTGACTGTTTTTATTGCTATCTAAGTAAACCGTTCAGTACATATATTCAACCGCATAAGTTTGCCCAATATTTTTTATTATAAAGTCCGACATTCCGGTTTCCTTATGCGGGTACTACAAGCTTCTACGATTGAAGTGGCCTTGAACCTTTGTTCCATTAAAAAAATAGTTCTTTTTTATTTAAGGAGCCTGATTCTGTAAAATTTCCATAAAACATAGCAATTCTCTTTGCAGGTATTAAGCACCCGAAATAGGTGCCGGTTTATATAACTAGCAAATTTCAAAATGTCAAATTAAGCCTTAATTCGTATTAACATTATGCTCTAATTCTGTGAATCGTGCCTGCATTTAACTTTTTTTTTACAAATATTGTTTTCATACAAATTTACCATATTCACAAGTGAATATATGTTGATAGTGAATCTAAAACATTGTGAGGTCCAGAAGTAGTTTGCCATTGTAGGAGTTAAAGTAACCTGGCACGCCAACCTGTAAAAGGCTAAACTGAATCTGTTACATCGTATTAAAAATAAACCATTAATTAAAATTAGTTTAGCAAACCGGTCTAGTTATTCTTCATAACTCTTTAACGTCTTCTGCAATTTGTCCCATTATAGCCTTATTTATAGTCCGATTCAATTGGACATGACAAAAAAGATAATGTGGCATAACTAAACCGTAAGGTACAGTTATGCCCGCCCATTATCTTTTTTTTTTGGCTTAAATCAGTAACATCTTTTTTTATTTAGCCAATTTGGCCAAATTCGGCATTAACGTTCTTTTTTGTTTCTGGAATTGGGATGAAATTTCATTGAAGTATCATCCCCGTTCAGAACACTGGACCGTACGTAACTCACCGACAAACACACAGCCATTCGGGGATCGGGTTATTCGTATGAAGAAATTTTGTCATGACTCAGTGGCTATGAGTTTCAGAAAAGGGGGTAGTGTGCGCTAGAATTTTATTCTCTTCGAGAAAAATTAAGTTATAAATAGCAATTTTTCTGTAAACATACACTTGTTTTTTTACAGATAAGCAACGATAGAGTACGTAAGAAAAAAATTAACCATAGTGGGCACAGTTAAAAAAGTTCCGCGCCAAAGCACCAACGCCTATAATAGGCCGTTTTCAATTTGATTACAGAAAGCCTTTACGACCTTAAGTAGGTAGTTGAAGTTTAATTTTATTGCCATGAGGTAGTTTTTTTTAAGTGCGATAAAAATTTGACTGAGGTCATGACAAACGAACCGTATGAGAATATCACAAACGGTTTTTGCATTCAACTGAAAACAAAAAAAGCTTAGGCTAAAATTTCAAAAAATAATTAAAGTTGCCCTCCACTCCGATTCTAGAGGGTACTTTACAGCTTCTACGATTGAAGTTGGGCCCTTAACCTTTGTTATTAAAAATACTAGTAGTTTTTTTTAATTTTAAAGAGCTGAATTCTGGTGAAAAATTATAAATAAAAACATGCCATTTTTGCAGTTTTAGGCACCCGAATTGGTGACGGTTTAATACTACAAAATTTTCAAAAAATGTCAAATTAGGGCCTTAATTTGTATTACTTATGCCCTAATTCTGTTGAATCGTGCTATAAAAGAGATAATTTTATATTTTCTTATCACCATTTGAATGCCTTTAAATTAACTTTTATATTGTTGTTTAGGGTGGACAGCGCTTTAAGCATTTCCATGTTATAGCCATCAAGAACAAAAACTGCAGGATATGGATAGTACATGTTTTCAGACGCAAAACATTTTGCATTTTTTTTATGAAAAAATTTCGTCCCTTTATTCTGATTGGCCGAAATCTGAAACTTTGGATGCTCAGTTTCAACCATGGGATCCGGATAGTTTATTCAAATTTCCGATAACGGTTCATATTCGGAAAATTGCAAAATTTTGATAGGAAACACGGTTTTTTATTCTTTGGAAAATCGTAAAAAAACAAACCAAAAACACCAGTTATTTTGGGGGGTAGTTTTATATACGGTTTCTTTCCGCCTTATTTTTTGAGGTGTTTCTTATATTTTAAACAAGTGTATGACTTGGAACAAATTTGAAATTCAATGCTGGGAAAGGGTGGTTTTTTTTAAAGATTGAAAATCGAAATTTCAAATATTTTGACTTTATTAAACGTTTTGAAACCAATAATACTCTTTCAATCCGTTTTGACCTTGGAAATTGTAATAGTTTTTCAAATTTCCGATCGCGGTTACATAATTTGGAATGGCAAAATTTTGACTAAAAATTACGTTTTTTAGGCCCTTGATAATCGTAAAAAACAACAAAAACAACAGTTTTCAAAATTTCAATCTAATGAGAATCGAGGATTCGAAAAATGCCCAAAATGATGGACGTTCACACGATTTTTTTGATTGACGTATTATCCAACCATGGGGTTAATAATGTACATGAAAGGTCACTAAAAGGGTTACAAATTGATTGGAATGGCCGTTTTATCAAAAATTGGTCCATGATTAACGATAACGAAGCATAATTCATTAAAAAAATACTCATTGACGTGAAAGT
>SCLH01000894.1:10090-23135 GCA_004367855.1 Oikopleura vanhoeffeni
TAGAGAGTTTTTTTTTAAATTTTGATTTGGCGTCTCTTGGGGTCCATGTCAACTTTGCATTTTTAGCCTGAATCTTTGAATTGGTCAGTTTGGGAGGCTCAGGCAAAAAGTATTTCCTCCACCAGTTTGGGAGATACAGTTTTGTCTCATACTGCATCTTAAAGCACAGGCCTTGGTTGACAAAACATTAGAGAGTTTTTTTTTAAATTTTGATTTGGCGTCTCTTGGGGTCCATGTCAACTTTTCATTTTTATTTAGAATTTTGACAAAATTTAAAAACCAAAAAAAATTTGACAAAATGCTTCAAAATATTTTTTTTCGTAATTTCAAACACCTTTTAGGATTTTTGGTGCAATTTTTAACTTAAATAACTAACTTAATAAAAATTCGAAACATGTTGTAAAATACTATTTTTAATAGCAAATAAATAATATAAATTTTTAACTTGGTAGCGTCAAAAGAAAACAAATTAGCGCACTTTCAATTTACATCATAAATTAATCAATAATTGTTGTTTTCGTTTTTCGGTTTTCGATTTTTTTCTAANGACGGTATTGGGCATTTTCGGCGATATTGGCACTGTCGACTACAGTGGGTGAGGGCAATGAGCATATTTGATTTTATCAGACCTATGAGGGCAATGGGCAACATTTTTACCAAAAGCTGGTATGTTGCCCATAACCATCACCCACTGTATATCGGGACAGAAATTAAGTTTTCAGTTCGAAAACGAAAAACTCGTATGCGTTCGATATGACGTCATAATTTAAAAAAGTTTTTAATTTTTAAGATGCTCAGCAATTTGTTCAAATTTAGTAAATCACTTAAATGTAAAAAATTACGAACTTCACCGAACAAAGTTAAACACAAATTCAAAAAAGTAGATTTTTTTAAATTCGGCTATATTCGCACTGAATGCATTTTAGGTTAAAATCGTGAAATTGTGTAGGTTTTATTTGGCGATATTGACAAACTCGGAGATATGGGGCCTTCTCCTGTTATAAATTATCAGGGTTCGAAATAATATTATCTATATATTATCAACTTTTTTTGCATTTGAAATTATCACATGGAACAGTTGGTCGTCTAAAACAATTTGTTGGCTTTGTCCAGTTGCAACGTTTTAAATTTTCAAAACATAACTTCTTTTCATAAATTCTTATTTCGAAAATAACATCGTTGGTGGGAAATTTTTTTTTGAAAATGTCGGAATAAAATTGGAGCATTGAATAATCGGTTAAATGTAGGTTGTTTCGCACTGCATAGGCCGTCCTAGCGTTGACTGTCAAAAAAGTTATGCAAGCCTCAATAAATCGCGAAGTCCAGGAGTAGGTTTTTTGCGCCGTTACCAACTAACAATCTGGAGATTTTATACTAATCCGAAGTTTGGGTGCAGCGTTATAGCCCTCGGAAAAAGTCTTCCCAGCCGATACAACTCCCTTGAGCAAAAAATAGGATAAAAATGAGAATGGGGATCAGACCTCGGCAAGTGTGGCTTGACTTGGTTTTTAGTTTGGCTTGGTTTTTGGCTTGGTCTTTGGCTTGGCTTGGTCTTTTGCTTGGTTTTTATAATTATTAATTAAAAAAACAGAAAATAACTTTCGCTTTTGAGTGCCTCCGGCTGGTACGCACTTGATTGTGGCAATCAAAAATTTAGCTTTAATTTTTTTTCGATTTTTTTGGACACAATATTTTTTGTTTTTTTAAAGAGAGAAAATGAACCGAATTGCAGCACCCATACCCAACGACCGAGTTTCCTGCCAATTTTGCAAAAAAGAAGAATTTAAATTTCAAGAACAAATGGTCATTTTCAAAATATAAAAATTTAATTTTGAAAAAAAACAATTTAAAAAATGAATGAGCATTGTCAAAATGGGTTCTTATTTTACGAGTACCAAATATACTAGTATATAATGATCTTTTGAATGAATCTTTTTTACTAACAAAACTAATTACTGTAATTTGCTTTTAAATATTCTCAGGTGAGACCTTAAGGATTAAGGCTTAATCTGCGATTTATTTTGTACAGCTCAATGGCGCGCCATGGCGCCCCCCAACTCAGATCTTAAAAAACAGCATTAAATGACCGGTGGGCTCCCAAACTGAAAAAAAAATGACCGATGGGCTCTCAAACTGAAAAATCGGCATGAAATGACCAGTGGGCTCCTAAACTGAAAAATCGGCAAATATTATCCAGCGGGCCCCCAGATCTAAAAACGATCCCTTTCGTGGATCTGACGGAAACGTGAGTTGAACTGTGAAGAGAAAAATAGCAAAACGATACAATATTAGATCTAGGGGCCTTCTGGATGATATTTGCCGATTTTTTCAGTTTGGGAGCCAACCGGTCATTTGTCTGCAAATTGCAACGCTCTGAACAATGTGACCTCTTCTTTGTTTTTTAATCTAAACGTTTCGGTATTTACGGTAAATAATTTACCAAAAATAGAGAAATATTGTAAACATCAAAATCGTTTGACAATAGTTTTCTCAAATCACATCAGCGCAAAATTCTGTTATTTACAGTATATTTTATAGTAAATTAAATCCATCAAAAGTATACTGATGAGCTTAAACGGCAAAAGCTGAAATATAAACACGAGGAGAACAATAAATTCAATTAATGGAAATGTTAACTCACTGTGTGAAATAAATTACCAATAATTTACTCTGTACAAAGTACTGGCATTAGCTTGATCTGCTGAACTCAAAATAATTCAAATAAATGATAACATAATAGTATTATTATCGATTACAAAAGGAGGACTTGCCACTTATTTGTACTTTTCGTATGTTAATTGGGGGGTGGTCGTCGCTAAATGATGCCCAGGAAAAAATTTCCGCATTTTTATTATTTTTTATATGAAAATATGGACAATAACAAGCAATTGAGTACTCGTTTTATTCTGATACATGGTCAGGAAAGCACTTCTTGATGATTTCGAAAATATTTTGGATAAAATAAGTTAAAACTTCTTGATTTTTAGTAAATTAAAACACTACAGTCCCTACCTCCTTAAAGCGCGCTTAATCCCCTTTGACTCCTTTAAAGCGACAGGTTTTTCCGAAAAAAATTGTCTCCTTAACCCCCACCTGCACGAGTTGTTCAACCCCCATCTGCACGAGAGTGTTTCAAAACACACACATAGTAATTGCTTATATTACTCACCGCAAAATACCTTTTTAGATTTTGAAATGATGCAAAACATTTTTGCGGGGAAAAATACCCCTATAAGTATATTTAACATTCATATTTTGGTTCCAGTCACGAGAGAGACGAAATAGCTCTTTTTCACCACCAGGTTGCGCCCTAGTGTCAAAATAATTATGCCAAAGTTTCCCTCCAAAAGTCACGCTAGTAAGTTAATTTGTAGATCATTATCTTGTTCCAGTACTGTTTAAAACTGCATTAAACAAAAATTGCATCCAATTAATGCATTTCCGGTCCGATGAGAAATTTTCTAAAACTCACCAAAATTCTTGAATCAAAAATAAGGGGAACTATCGGGGTCTGTTTCCGATATTCCGCCGGCCAAAATGACACTTCCCAAAAATATTTTGGTCTCTGTGTTCTGAAACACGCTCGTGCAGGTGGGGCGTTAAAGCGCATTTGATAAATTTTTAAAATTTATCCCTTATTTTTTGCTGATCATCATCAGATAAACTCGAGATACTCAATTAACCGCTTGGTACCGAGTTTCGCGCTAAAACTGATGTTTTGCTTGGTTGGTGTCTCAGACGGATAAGGCAGTCAATCTGCTATATAGTTGTAAATCGACTAAAAAAGTAAATCCGGCCATCAAAATTAGCTAACTGTTAAATCGGCTATATTATACCTTTATTCGAAATGAGTTACTTTTAAACAATAGCCGATTTACCTTGGTCAAATCTTTCAGTGAATGGTATCCGATTTGATCATTTTCGCATTGAATTATTTTGGTAGCCGATTTACATTAAAAATAGCCGATTTACTATTTTTGAACTTTATTAGCCAACGGTAGCCGATCTACCAAAATTTTCGGCTACAATTTTCGGTCACCGTAGCCGATTTACTATTTAACCGATTTACTATCTTACCGTCTCAGGCATTTCTGAAATCGGTTAAAAACAGCTCTTTTGATATTTTATCATTAAATCGGAAAAGAAATACGCTTAAATAAATATAAGAAATACGCTTATTAACGAAATGTTTTAACAAACGTTAAAACAAAAGGAAGTATATGATCTTGTCTGTATTTTCATTTGATTGAAACCTCAGAGTTATATTCATCATGATGTCCGAGTAACTTAAATCCCTCATTTGCCATTTAAAAAAATAGGGAATAAGAGATTCAAGTTACTCGGGCATCATGATCGATATGTATTTGAGATTTATTTAATGATAACTGTATTTCAATAATATTTAGTATCTGATATTTATTGCAATTCTTACCACAAATAAACTAAATTTTTATTTATTTCAGCTAAATATTTCAAACTGAAATAAATATTTTTTTAAAGTTTTCAACTGAAAATTAAGCATTGAAGCAATCGCTGCAAATACATTTACTTGAAAGGATCTGATAGCAAATTTTCCACTGATGATAAAACTTTTGGCAAAATTTATAAAAAGTAGTTATTCACTGGAAAAAATGCTCCGACTCCTTAAAGCGCATTTAATCCCCTATGACTCCTTAAAGCGACAGATTTTAATAACTCAAAATGCGCTTTAAGGAGGTATAGACTGTACACAATTTTTTCGTGATATACAAATGCAAAAAAAAAAAAACTCAAGGTGCTGAAAATTTTATGGCGACACTTGTCAAAATCTAAGTTTTTGAGAAAATTTTAGAGTTCGAAAAACAAAAATTAAAATTTCGGCCTTACAGTAGTTCGCTACTGCAGCTTCACATAATCTCAAGAATTTTCAACTTCTTTTCGTTTTTTTTCAAGGCGCTGAAAATTTTTTAAGATTTGAAAACACCGGTTTTAAATTCGGTTTACTGGTAAAATGTCATTTAGTAGAACTTTCAAAATCATATGACTTGCAGCCAAGGTTTTGATTATTACAGCCATAGTAGATAGAAGTTTGTAGCTCTTACCGTTTTTCTGTAAAAGAGCTTCGAAAACACCTTTCATACCGTTGGGAACCCCTTAAGGGGGTTGTATAGGCTGGAAATGCTTTTTCGAAGGCCCATAACTTTTTATTCCTTCATAACAATCTTATAAAAATCTCAGGAATAGTAGTTCGTAATCTCTGGAACACATTTTACTTCGAACTTTTTTCATAGCATGTTCGACCAACCGGTAAATTGAGTTGACCGCGAGCAAAATTTTTGTTTGAAAGTCGTATTTTTTTTCGCCTTATTTTAAAACAATTTGATTTTCTCACAGATAATGTATATTTTAATAAAACTGATATTGTCGTTTTTCCCATTTTCACCCTCAAAGTGCTTCAAAAATAACAAAAAGTGTGGTTTTTGGCCATTTTGCCACTAAAAGTCGTATTTTTTTTCGTTGTATTTATGAAGTCATTTTTATGCATACAGAACATTTTCGAGGCAATTTAGAAAAAAATGATATCGCCCGACGTTGAAATTTCGGGCCTTAACTCCAAGGATCACAGTTTGAAAATTATTTTTTGAGCTCAAGGTCATCGTATCAAATTTTCAGTAGTATCAAAATATTCGCAACTATCATGTTTCTGGAAACGGGATTATTAACTATGGCCAAATTATTTACCGTTCTCGCGCAAGAGCAAAAAACATTTTCTCATTCTAGACACTTAAAAATATTTTTAATATTTTTTTGGAAAATTTAAAATTTTTTTTAACAATTTTTAAAATTCAAATAACTAAACAGGCCACGTTGAGATCATAAATCGTGAAATTAAGTTGACAGCCCTTCCAGTTCAATAGATATGGACTGCCTATACAACCCCCTTTAGGGTGTGGGTGTCGCAGATTTTGACAGTTTACGAAGCATTTTTTGGATAAACTAGCAGAGCTGATATCCCAAAAACTTTTGCATTGAAGAACAACCTTCACGGTGATGTAATTTAACATTAATCTGATACAATCTCACCTACGCCTACCCCTACTTTAAAAAAGCCTCCTAAAAACAACGCATTTTCTCCTTCAATTTTTCACACTTTTATTTTTTTTGTGTGGGCGGCTCCAAGAGAAGCCTCACAATTGCAAAAAGCGCCCTTTCTCGAAATTTTGCTTTTGGCGGCCGAAAAACAGAAAACACAATTATTGGATAATTTATGATGTAAATTAAGTGCGCTAATTTGTTTTCTTTTGAACGCTACCAAGTTAAAAACTTGCACCAAAATCCTTAAATGTGTGAAATCGAAAAAAATTTTGAAGACGATTGGTCAAATTTTTTTGGTTTCTAAATTTTCAAGATTCAAAATAAAAATGAAAAGTTGCATGGACCCCAAGAGACGCCAAATTCAAACTTTCAGAAAAAAACTCTAATGTTTTGTCAAAAAAAAAGCTTGTGCGTGTCAGATGCAGTATGATCGAACTGTATCTCTCAACTGGTGGAGGAGATAGCTTTTGCCTGAGCCCCAAACTGACCATTTCAAACCAATTTGGCTAAAAATGAAAAATTGACATGGCCCACAAGAAACGCCGAAGCAAATTTCGAAAAAAACTCCCTAGTTATTGTTGACAAGTTTTGTGCTTTCAGATGCCGTATGAGTCGAAACTAATCTCTCAAACTGGTGAAGAGATACTTTTGCCTGAGCCTCCCAAACTGATACTTTCAAAATTTTAAATTTTGGTTTTTCGCGGTTTGTCGCTGAAAGCAAAATTAAAACAAAAGCGCTTGCATATTCGTAAGCTTCCGGAGCGTGACACAAAAAAATATAAAAAATGATGAAAATTGAAGAGTAGGCACCAACTGCGTGTCTTTTTAGGAGGCTTTTAAAGCGTAGGTGGATTGTATCAGATTACTGTTAAGTTAAAATTACGCGAAGGTTGGTTCTGTTAGTAACAAATGTTCTTGGAATATCACCTTTGCTAGTTTGGCGGGAAATGACCTTGGAAGAGGCCCAAATCAGCGACACCCACTCCCTTAAGAGGGTCGGTGCATTTTGGCAGATACGGATATGGGCTCTTGATGAAAAACTTTTCACTGNCCCGACTCCTTAAAGCGCATTTAATCCCCGATGACTCCTTAAAGCGACAGATTTTAATACTCAAAATGCGCTTTAAGGAGGTATAGACTGTACACATTTTTTTCTCTGATTACAAATGCAAAAAAAAAAAACTCAAGCGCTGAAATTTTATGCGCCACTTGTCAAAATCTAAGTTTTGAGAAAATTTAGAGTTCGAAAAAACAAAAATTAAAATTTCGGCCTTACAGTAGTTCGCTACTGCAGTTCACATAATCTCAAGAATTTTCAACTTCTTTTCGTTTTTTTTCAAGGCGCTGAAAATTTTTTAAGATTGAAAACACCGGTTTTAAATCGTTATGTAAAATGTCATTTAGTAGAACTTCAAAATCTAATGACTTGCAGCCAAGGTTTTGATTATTACAGCCATAGTAGAAGAAGTTTGTAGCTCTTACCGTTTTTCTGTAAAAGAGCTTCAAACACCTTTCATACCGTTGGGAACCCCTTAAGGGGGTTGTATAGGCTGGAAAGCTTTTTCGAAGGCTCATAACTTTTTATTCCTTCATAACAATCTTATAAAAATCTCAGGAATAGTAGTTCGTAATCTCTGGAACACATTTTACTTCTAACTTTTTTCATAGCATGTTCGACCAACCGGTAAATTGAGTTGACGCGAGCAAAATTTTTTTTGAAAGTCGTATTTTTTTTCGCCTTATTTAAAACAATTTGATTTTCTCACAATAATGTATATTTTTTAATAAACTGATATTGTCGTTTTTTCCATTTTCACCCTAAAGTGCTTCAAAAATAACAAAAGTGTGCGTTTTTGGCCATTTTTGCCACTAAAAGTCGTATTTTTTTTCGTTGTATTTATGAATCATTTTTATGCATACAGAACATTTTCGAGGCAATTTAGAAAAAAATATATCGCCCGACGTTGAAATTTCGGCCTTAACTCCAGGATCACAGTTTGAAAATTTTTTTTGAGCTCAAGGTCATCGTATCAATTCAATTTTCGTAGTAGTATCAAAAATTCGCAACTATCATGTTTCTGGAAACGGGATTATAACTATGGCCAAATTATTTACCGTTCTCGCGCAAGAGCAAAAAACATTTTCTCATTTTAGACACTGAAAAAAATTTAATATTTTTGGAAAATTTAAATTTTTTTAACAATTTTTAAATTCAAATAACTAAACAGGCCACGTTGAGATCAAAATCGTGAAATTAAGTTGACAGCACTTCCAGTTCAATAGATATGGACTGCCTATACAACCCCCTTTAGGTGTGGGTGTCGCAGATTTTGACAGTTTACGAAGCTATTTTTTGGATAAACTAGCAGAGCTGATATCCCAAAAACTTTTGCATCTTGAAGAACAACTCTTCACGGTGATTTGTTAATTTAACATTAATCTGATACAATCTCACCTACGCCTACACCACACTTTAAAAAGCCTCCTAAAAAACACTCAATACGCATTTTCTCCTTCAATTTTTCACCATTTTATTTTTTTTGTGTCAGGGCTCCAAGAGAAGCCTCACACATAAGCAAAAGCGCCCTTTCTCGAAATTTTGCTTTTGGCGGCCGAAAAACGAAAACAACAATTATTGAGTTAATTTATGATGTAAATTAAGTGCGCTAATTTGTTTTCTTTTGACGCTACCAAGTTAAAAACTTGCACAAAATCCTTAAAGGTGTTTGAAATTCGAAAAAAATATTTTGAAGCATTGATTGGTCAAATTTTTTTGGTTGGTCTAAATTTGTCAAGATTCAAAATAAAAATGAAAAGTTACATGGACCCCAAGAGACGCCAAATTCAAATTTCAGAAAAAAACTCTAATGTTTTGTCAAAAAAGCTTGTGCTTGCAGATGCAGTATGATCGAAACTGTATCTCTCAACTGGTGGAGGAGATAGCGTTTTGCCTGAGCGCTCCCAAACTGACCATTTCAAACCAATTTGGCTAAAAATGAAAAATTGACATGGCCCACAAGAGAAACGCCGAAGCAAATTTCGAAAAAAACTCCCTAGTTTATTGTTGACAAGTTTTGTGCTTTCAGATGGGTATGAGTCGAAACTATATCTCTCAAACTGGTGAAGAGATACTTTTGCCTGAGCCTCCCAAACTGATCATTTCAAAATTTTAAATTTTGGTTTTTCGCGTGTTTGTCGCTGAAAGCAAAATTTTAAAACAAAAGCGCTTTGCATTATTCGTAAGCTCTCCGGAGCCTGACACAAAAAAGATAATAAAAAATGATGAAAATTGAAGAGTAGGCACTAACTGCGTGTCTTTTTAGAGGCTTTTAAAGCGTAGGTGGATTGATTCAGATACTGTTAAGTTAAATTACCGCGAAGGTTGGTCTGTTAGTAACAAATGTTTTTGGAATATCACCTTTGCTAGTTTGGCGGGAAATGACCTTGGAAGAGGCCCAAATCAAGCGACACCCCCCCCTTAAGAGGTCGGTTGCATTTTGGGCAGATACGGATATGGTCTTGATGAAAAACTTTTCACTGGTTTAATATATTTTTTTCATATACCATCCAAATACTGTTTCATACTCCACGGCAACTTTTGTTATACTAAGAATTTTCGAGATTATTGCTTTTTAAGAAAATTTTGAGCTCGAATTAAACTTTTCAAATTCCCAAATTTATGAGAAATTTTTAAAAAAGTTCCGAGCATTATAAAAAAATGGCCTTATTTTTCCATCAAATTCTTTTGTACAGTAATTTGTTTCAAAATCAACGAAAAAACTTTCCAAAAATGGCCACTTTCACTTTTCCGTAGTTGACCACATATTTTTAGTATATATTTGGAAAAATATCACCACAGTTTTTTTGGATTTTCGGTTCGAAACTATTTGGAAATATTGGTTTTGAAAATTTTCCTCATATCTGTTCAAAAAACTTTCAAAGTTATTTGGTATGGATTCCTTTAGCTGGAAAATATAGGGGATATGGCTATTTAACTTTTTAGCAAATATGTGCCTCGTTTTGTGGTCTTCGCTCTGTTTATACTCTGAATCATAATTTGTTGAATGAAAAATACGGTTTGCGCAAAATGTACTTTAGCCCTCTTTAATCAAAAATTGAAAAAAAAATTATGTTCACCGAGACTTGCCTTATTGTAAGCCGACTCGTTCACCACGCAAAATTTAAAATTTTAACTCATGAAAATAAATTATGTCTTTCGATGTTGCCTAAAATTTGTTTTTTTTTTCGTTTTTTTACGAATTTTAATTTTCGATTTTGACGTAGGATCATTATGAAATTAAATTATATAAATTTTCGATGATGATCGAGACCATTTTTTTGAAGCTTCTTAATTTAATAAACAAGAAAAAATAAATTTTAATGTAATTTAGACACCTAAAGTTACAAAAGGCACGCGTTTTTAGAGTGTTTATTTGTTAAGACGCATTTATAAAGTAAAATAAATCGATCTGAAAAACAGATTATACAAAGTAGCTCCAAAGTGGAACTTACGTTTGAAATCTTTTTATTCGAAAATTATGAGGTGGCAAAAAGTTCCCATGAAGACAAAAAAATTGAAAAAGTGCAAATCTGCCAAAATGCACCGACCCCCGAAGTTTTACTTACGAAGAAATACTCTTTGATCTAAATTTGAAATTAAAATTTCAAATAAGCCAGTTTTTAGGAAAGTGTTTTGAGTACAGTTTGCAAGATAAATAAGCCTTCTGGACATATCTGTAGCAAAAATATTTTTTTGGGAGTGAAATTTCAAAATATCTTATTTTGATATTAGTATGGATAAAATGATATGTTTTGAAAAAATATATAATTTGTGAAAATCATGCCAGAGTGGTACTCTTATACCACATTTTCAATAATATTCTAATAATAATCAAATAATTTCTTAAAATCGCGAAAACTAACAATTTTTTCCTAAAAAACGTGATTTTTTCATGAATATTTTGAACTTATTTAGAAATATTTTTTGATTTCCAACAGATATAGTCGATCAGACAAAATTATTGAGTAGAACAGAGCACTGCGCAGTTATTGAGATAAACATACATTTTCTGCAGCCTACCATGAGGTGGTATCACGTGGTTTAATTAACCTTGCTTTTCAAACGTTTTTTTCTAGAATGAAAAATAAAATTTCTAGAATATGAATTTTTTTCGAAAATTTAGCTCTTCAACTTGAACACAAGGGAAAAATTGAAGGTTGATCTCATAAGAGCTTTCTGTAAACAACGCTCAAAATATAGCCTCCTGAAAGGCTATCATGCCTTGGCGGAACTTTTTTTTTATATGCTTCAGAGGGTTAAGGCCCAAAAAGGCATTTAGAAAAACCAGACCCAAGTTAAGTCTCAATTTTGGCTTTTTAGTCAAGATTTTAGAGAATTTCTTTAGAAAATCTATTTGAGTACATTACCCCTTTAATTAAAACAATGTTTGCAATGTATTAAAATGTTTACTTTTAGTCCCTTGATGATTTATCAATTTCAAATTTAATCGAAGCTTTACCTTACCTGACCTCTTTGGATCTTTCCGGTACTGAAACTGGATCTCGGCTAAAAGATGAACGAATGATCACTTGTGCAGGTGAAAATGGATGTTCAAGAATAGAACTTCCAAAAGTATCAGATGATATTATGGCCCCGCCCATTCCCTTATGGGTCCAAAGGTTGCCCCTGCAATATCTTGGCCTGTGGGGTTGCGATGTGAATTTCGAGGTAATTTCACAGTACATACTACAGTAGAGTGCGTTTAAACGTACAGGTTGGTAGAACGGGTTTTGGTAAGAAAGTCCTGCTAGCCTGCGTTAACGGTGTGGGTGTCGCTGATTAGGCTGTTTTTTTGACGTTTTCCACGCATTTTCTAGCTAATCTGGATAGGATGGTACTGCACAAACTTGCTCAACTTGAAGAATAAGTCTTCAAGGTCAATTAAGCACTAATTGTAATCTGATACAATCCAACCTACACTCACACAAGATCCTCCAATAAGCCTCCCAAAAAAACACTCAAGAGCTAACTCCTCCTACAATGTTCTTAATTTTTTGTATGTCAGGCTCCGGAGCAGCAGTACAAACAATCCAGCAGAGCCCTTTTTCAAAATTTTGCTTGTAACGAAAAAAATCCGAAACAAAAAGTTTAACTAAAATTGAACGAAAGAAAAATTGTCTGTCAAAAACAAAATTTCGAGAATTCTAGGAGAAGATAGCTTTTAGGCGATATTTTAGTTTTGATACGCCAAAAAAGTAAATCAGTTGCATGGAATGTTCTCGGAGATGGCTCGTCCGAATCCAGAAATTGCAATTGTATCCAGCAGCCATTGAGTTGATACCTGACAATTTATCTATTTTTAAAGAACCGGTTAACCGATAATAACCGGTCAAATTTTAAAAACGGGTTTTCTCGAGAACCGGGTGAGGTATGTGTTCGTTTTTGTCACCAAATGTCTTGATATTTTTTGGCGAAAATTCTGGGGGGGGGGTCAAATTTTGTAATATGACATCAATGGGTTCAAATCTCAAAATGACTTATATGGGGTCATATTACACATCAAGAGAAAGAGAAATTTTCTCGTGAGTCCGAAAATGTGAACAATAATTTTATGTGACATGTATGTTATATGACCCTATTATGGTCAAAATTTTGTTTTAAAATTTTGCTTTCGGCGGACAAAAACGCAAAAAAACTAAAAATTAAAATTTTGAAATGATCAGTTTGGGAGGCTCAGGCAAAAGCTATCTCCTCCACCAGTTTCAGAGATATAGTTTCGACTCATACTGCATCTGGAAGCACAAGACTTGTTCAACAATAAACTAGAGAGTTTTTTTCGAAATTTTGCTTCGGCGTCTCTTGTGGGCCATGTCAATTTTTCATTTTTAGCCAAATTGTTTTAAATGGTCAGTTTGGGAGGCTCAGGCAAAAGCTATCTCCTCCACCAGTTTGAGAGATACAGTTTCGACT
>SCLH01000894.1:27908-44711 GCA_004367855.1 Oikopleura vanhoeffeni
TTTTACATGTCACAAATTTACTTGGCTACACAATGTGTAGTACACAAAGCAAAAAACCGTTTGTTGATATCTCGTATGGTCATCCAGAAAAATGACTGAGTAGGTTGGGCTCAGTTAAAAAAAAAGCTACCTAAGTTCGAATCTCAGTCCGCTCTTTTTTGTTTATTTGAATCAAAATTTATGTATTCTTGATAATAATCGGTTGATATGTGATAATTGATTAACATAAACGTTCAAAGAACAACATTTCAAATTAATTAATTAATGGAAAAAAAATATTTTTTGAAAATTTTCCTAGTTTGCTTCAGAAAAACCGGTAATTTCAACAGTTGATTACCGGCCAACCGGTTGAACGAGAGAAAAACAAATAATTTTCGTCGCCACAAATTTACTTGGCTACATATATAGCAGAACACCGTTTGTTAATATCTGGTATGGACCATACCGTATGGTATTCGAGAAAAATGACTGAGTAGGGTGGGCCCAGTTAAAAAAAAAACCTGAGGGTTTTTAGTTGGCAGTTGAATGCAGAAAAACGTTTCTCGATATCATCTATGGTTTTCCCGTACTCGTCCTGACTAGGGGTGGTTGACCTAAAAAAAAGTATCTTAACCCCTGGAATCACAGAAAAAAAAGTTCCGCATTGGCGCACCATAGCCGATATTTCGGCTCCACTTTGGCAATAGGAAGTTGAAAAGTTATATTTTTGCATCAATCGAAAAAAAATCAATTCAAATTCAAGAATTCTTATTTTTAGTTCTAGAAAATATAGTTGGAAAACCTAGGTGTAGCATATCACGTGATACGTGCCCATCGTAGTCTTCACAAATTTTGTTTTCATGGGTACCAAGTTGGTACTACCAACGCACAAGTATCTGCCTTACGTCTCACTATAATCCGATAAGATCTCTATATCATCAATCAAAACTTATTTTGAAAAAAGTAAAAAAAAATGATGAAAAAATCACGAATTTCTATGAAAAATTGCTATTTTTTCAAATAATCGCAGATTAATACACTTTTTATTATTATTTTTAAGTTGATTTAGTAATTAAGTGACAGTGTGGACACTTTTTGATTGATTACATTAATTTTAATAATAAGTAATTTTTTTCATGGCATACTTAAATCGCAAATTTTGAAATTTCACTTCCAAAAAAAAATATCTGGCCCAAGATACGAATAAACTTTAATCTTAAGTGTTTTGCATGCAGCCAAACACTTTCTAAAAAACTGCTTATCTCCATTTCTATTTAATGTCTAGTTTCGATAATAATATTTTCCGTGAGTAAAACTTCGGCGAAAATCTCCAAAAATCGACTCATTCGTAATATTTCGAACTCAAATAATTATCCAAAAAAAAATGTGAGTATTTTTTTCGGAATCCACCCTTTTGTTTTCGTTTGCAAAATTTTTGTATTATGTATTCGAAGAAACATACAATTCGTGACATTTATTTGCTGCATTTAGAATGTTTATGTTGGTGCTTTGACGCCGGATTATATGGATCAGAGTAACTAAGTACTCCTAAAATATTTTGAAAAATTGCGCAAATCTGAGCATGTTGTTGATCCTGTTTCTTTAATCTGACCAATCGATAAATCGGCTATTTCCGCACATCAAAGGGTTGTGATTGGGTGCTACATATCTTGCGTTTTTTGTATATCATTCACATATATTTAGGATTGTACTTTTGAGGGCCGGGTAATCCCATATCGGCTCTGTGATCCAAGGGTAAGGGGTATTCTGTCTGATTAAATGAAGGCCTAAGAGGCTTAAAAAGCTTCAAAGTTGATCAACGGTGGTGATAGTTAGTTGTAACACAGACCCAACTCTCAAAAAAGAATTTCGAAATTTTCGCCCATTTTTTCGATTTTTTTTCTATAGCCTATTTTTAACAGATGAAGGTTAAAAAATAACGTGCTCGATTTTGACCAACTTAAATCACATTCAAAATATCAGAACTTGACGTCGAAGCCAACTTTTCAGTTCAGTGTTTCCATTGGCTTTCCTTTGAGGCCTACTTTCGAAAAAACTCGAAGTGCACTTTTTTTTCGGACAATTTTTTGGAAAATGACCAGAAAAAATCAATTTCGAGTTTGAGGCTGAAAATTGCAAAAAGCCACGATGATCGATTACATTGTTCTTTAGAATACTGATCAAAAATTTGAGCCATGTTGCAAATATCATCGTAGGAAGAGATAGGTTTGAAAGTCTTGAGAGATTGTGAAAAATTGTCGGTTATTTGGCGTTGATATGAATTTTTTGATCGCCCGCGACTGCAAAAACACAAGCTTGACGATAAAAATTGGCATAGCTTCCTGTTGCGTGATCTGTGAAAATTTGAGCTTAATTTGATATACCGTCTGAGAGGGAGAATAGTTTTTTGACAGCTTTGGTGTAAATGACTCCCTTGTTACGATACTGTATCCTTATCGGTGTAAATGGTCAAAAATAATTTTGTGTATTACATTTTTCGAAAGATGAAGGAATATATCTTACAAATCAGCATTTCGGTTTTGTTCATGTAGCTCTTAGTTTTCAGAATACTATGCCACCGCTGAATATCAATTATCCAGATACATACCCCCCTTCATTAAGGGGATTTTGGGGGGCAGATAGTTATTTTCGACCAGCGGCTCTCAACATTCGGTATTATTTTTTTCACCGACATCCAGGCACACGCGAAATTGAAATTTGCCAAAAAAAAGCAAAAAAAAGTTTATTACTATGGAATAATACTAGTTCTAGAATATCGGAGTTTTGCTTGCAAAAACAATTAATCTTATTAAAAATATCTAGAACATAGGATAGTCTCGAAATGACGACGAAATAATAATCTACAGCAAAAAATAACTATATATAAGTAATTCAGTATGATAATTTGTAAGGATTTTTGCCACCTTCATTCTAATATTTCAATTTTTAGCCTCAATCATCGTAATGAGCGCAGTAGATCTGCAAAAATAGGTGATTTGCGAGAAACTCTGACAGAAATTATTAAAATTTTTTTCTGTTGTATTGAGATTTAGCTAAAGAGATTCACGAAGATATTTGAAACTAGAATGACAAAAAAATCGCATGTAGCGTTCGTGCGAAAATAGTCCGTCTTCTAAAAAAAATTACATTTTGCCTTATATTTTAACATAGCAGGGAATTTTCAAAAATAATCTTTCCGGCCGAATTGAAGATGAATTGTATAAAAGATTTCTGTTGTTTATTGTCAGATATTTTTTTCTGACCAATAATATCCGGCATTGTGATTTTTGGGGATAATGTGGATATCACGACAGATCAATGGAGAGTAACAGCCAATTAGTTTTTTGCATTAACGGCTCATGTTAAAAATATTTGTCTAATATTTTATCACTTTATACATTTCAAAGTTACGCTAAACTACAATGTGCAATTGAAAAAACTATAGATGTGCCACTTAATTCTCACAAAATATATTTGAGTTTTAAAAAAGGGCTTAATTTCTCTCCGCCAGCACCATTGCTGTAAGCCTCACAATCCCCTAAGAGGGTTCTGGCGCCATGGAACTTTTGGGTGCGTAACACACTAACTACTTCTCTGAAGGCCACGATATACTTTTGTTTGGAAAGTGGCAATTGCGAAATAGTTGTGGCCGTGATAACCGTTATGATTTTGAGATACTGTTAATTTATATTAAAGTTGTAATAAGCTCGGAAAATAATTTAACTAGAAACGATTCTTCTACAGTTTCTCTCCAGCAGCTAATATAACTCGTGGCAGTTTATTTTCAACGTTGATTCAAACTCATAATAAATCATAAAACATGTTGCCACCATAGTGTACGGAATTTATAATCCAGTTTACGTGTGGTCTCGTTAAAACTGAAAAATATGACTTTCGTAAAGTTCAAAAAAACCTGGTCTTATATTTATTTTGAATGTTTGTTTGTTTAGTCAGAAAATATTTAGCAAAAATAATATATGAAATGATGGGTTTATTTAAGGGCTTTATGCGCTAATCTCTTTTTGATCATCAACATAAGGGCGCACCGGCTATTTACAATAAGAGAGCAGCATGTCAATATCATAACAAACAAATAAGGAAGCTAATTGCTGCTAATAAATAGTGTTAGACTTTCAAACAATACTTTTTTCAATCAAGTTTTCAACGCGAGAATTCAACTTATTTATTCAATTTCATTTTGTAGCATACATGAATATGTGATTTGCATCTATTTCGTGATAACTGAAATAGACTGTTCACAGTCAAAATATCAAATTTTAATTAGTCGCTATGGATTTACACAGGATTTACCTGGAATTTTATTTGTATGTTACTCCCAGAGTAACTTCATGGTCACCGCGTGACCATTTTCGTTTTTCCTGTATTATTTTAATCCTTAAAGTTAGAACAAGTTTTTATTCAGGAAACTCTGGAGTTAATATATTTAAACAATAACAGAAAATTTTGCAATGCAACTCAAGCACCAGAACTTTTTAAGGGGGTCAGGGTAAGCTTTTTGGTCATTCTTCGACTTATCGTCAATTGGGCGAAAACTAGATATGACAAAAAATTAAAATTGATGGTTTGAAAACCTCAGCACAATTGAGCGCATAATTGATAGTCAAAATATTTTCGTAATTTCTCTGCAGAAAGAGAGCAAAAATATTCAGAAACGACGCTTTTTCCAAAGTCTATTCTCTCCGGAATATTTTATATGACAGTTAACTGATTTTAACAACGTCGAAGCATAAATACTTTCTGAAGAAAAAAGCGATTGTGGGTGCTTCCAGGAATGTGCTGGGGAAAAAAAATCCGTTTTGTAAAAACTCAATATTTTTGTGAGAATGAAGTGAACGTTTATTTTTCCAATGTATGTTGTAGTCCGTACCTCGAAACAAAATCTGATTCATTTTTGTAAAAATATTCATCAACATCAACGTTTAAAATGCATTAAAACCTTATCTGCTGGTATGTCTTTCCATTGAAGTATAAGCCGATAGATCCACGTATCCAAAAATCATCATAATGCCGATATTAATGGTCAGAAAAATTTTCTATACAATCGCAACTTAAAAATACTTTTATAAATTCACTAATTCGCGAAAATTGATTTTTGAAAATTCCTTGATATAGTTAAATATAGGCAAAAATGTTTATTATTTTAACAAAAAAAAGTAATCCTCACGAACCGACAATATGCGAGTTTTTTTTGCTCTTTTCACAAATCATTCGTCGATTATCTTAATCTAAACTTTTTGACTTAAAAAGTTTTAATAATTTTTTTTCAATATTTCTCGCAATCACTAATTTATTCTGATAAATGCGCGCCATTATTACATGATAGCTAAAATTGAAATATTAAAAAGGTCAAAAATTGGTGAACAATATGACCATTTTTATACTTTCAGTTATGTGTAATTTTTTGCTCTGATCTATCATTTTTGTAAATTTGAGACTATTCCAATTGTGTGAATGTAAATAAATAAATAAGTTTCTCTGCAGCAAGTGACGAGCATTCTGGAGACCAATAGTGACACGTCGTTCGTAGCAGTTTTCTTGGAAATGGATACCTGCCATTATGCCAAAAAACTTTTAGCTCTTCACATGTTTTGCTGGATAACGCCTCAAGCGAGAAAATGGTCTTTTATTTGCAATTAATAACTTGTCTCCCAACTCCCTTTAATAGTTAGTTCCTGGCTGAATCCCTTCAGCTGCCTATTCCCATTTTTGCTCTGCTTCACCACGTCTTGCTCGCCCTACCTTTCTTATCGCAGTTAAAATATTTCACAAACAATTACATTAAATCCCGTCAAAATTTTTTCTGTTCCGAAATTTCCTTTTCCAAGGAGATTAAGCCCAATACTCGTTTGGTTGCACATTATTTGACAAAAATTTATGGGATTTACAATTATTTCTTTAAATTATTAATTACTCACACTCGGATGAATTATCAGTACAGTGGAATAATGCTACCTGAAAAAGTTATTAACTTTAATAAAAGGTATCTAATCGGAATATTGTGATTTGGGCCCTGCAGCTTTTAACCCTATTATCTACTTTAAGAATCCATACCTCCACGCATTTTGAAATCATATTGAATAACAGTGAAAAGAGCTCTGCCTGGATTTAAAATATAATAAAACTTTTAAACTAATCGATAGGCTTTAACATTTACGATTTATTACTTAAGGCTCACTCAGGAGTCCTCGGCACAATTCTGTTTCACGCGCATCCGTACAACGCCGATTGTTTGGCGATTACAAAATTAACCGTTTTGTCCTAAAAATCTCTTTTTTCTGCACAAAACTTTGCAAATAAAGTTTTATTGATATCGAAAATAAAAATCCGTATGTTCTAGAACTAGTTATCCCCGATAGAAAAAACCTTTTTTATTGGCTTGCAATCAATTCTCATGTGCTGGATTGGTCGAATACAAGAAAACAATACCGGAAATTTGAGACCGGGGTTACAAATTAACTACTGGCACCCACTAATCCGCCTTAAGCCTTAAGGCTTAAGGGAGTGGGTGTCGCTGATTGAGGCTCTCTAAGGTCATTTCCCGCCAAAACTAGCAAAGTTGATATTCCAAAAACCATTTGTAACCTAACAGAACCAACCTTCCGTATATTTGAACTTAACCAGCTAATATGATACAATCCGACTACAGCCGAGCATTACCGCTTTTAAAAAGCTTCTTATGACAAACACGCAGTTCGTCGTTTCTCCTTCAATTTTCACCATTTTTTATTACTTTTTATTAGTGTCAGGCTCCAAAGGGAAGACTGTACACATAATGCATCTTATTGTCCTTCACGTCGAATTTGGCTTTGGAGGCAAAAACATTATTGATTTATTTATAATTTTAAATTGAAAGTGCTATAATATCTGTTTTCATTTTGGACGCTAGCGAGTAAACATGCAACATAAATCTTAAAGTGTTTGGTATTTACGGAAAAGAACCATATTTGAAGCCATTTTTCTGGTTTCTAAATTTTGTCAAAGAATTTTGGCCTCAAGCATGAAAGTTGACATGGCCCCCCAGAGACGCACCGCATCAGAAATTTTCAAAAAAACTCTTTAATGCTGATTGTCAAAATCAAGTCTTGTTTGTGCTTTAGAATTCGGTATGAGCGAAAACTGTATCTCTAAACTGGTGGAGGACGATACTTTTTGCCTAGGCCTCCCAAACGACCATTTTCAACCAATATTCGGCCTCAAAATCGAAGACTATTCGACATGCCGCCCAAGAACCGCCGAGCTAAATTAAACAAAAACTTCTAATCCTTGTTTAAAAAGTCCTGGTGCTTTCAAGAATGCAGATGGAGTCGAAACTATAAACTCTCTCAAACTGTTAGGAGCAGCTATACCGGATTGCCTGAGCCTCACAAACTGATCATGTTCAAAATTTAATTTTAGTATTTTATTGCGTTTGTCGCCGAAACGAAAAAATTTTTTAAAAACAAAAGCAACTTTTTGCATTAATTGTAGTTAAGCTTCTCCGGAGCCTCACACAAAAAAATTAATAAAAATGATGCAACATTGAAGGAATAGGTACGAACGCGTGTCTTTTTAAGAAGCTTTTTAAAACGTAGTGTCTGGCGTAGGTAGGATTCGTACAGATAAATTGTTAGGCTCAACATACCGCGGAAGGTTGCGTCTGTTAGTTACAAATGTTTTTATAACTTCTGCTAGTTTGGGCTGAATCTGACTTGGGAAAGAGGCTCAAAATGCAGCGACACCCACTCCTTTAAAGGTATGACACTTGTAAAAGTGCTATTACATATGTGAGCATGTTTGAAAAATCGACCTTTCGTGGATAATAATAGCAAAGAACAGTCTTCGCCTTTTTCGCACAATACATATTTTTTGGTGAAAAAATCGAAAATGGAACAACGATTTTTTTCTTGCACTTTCACTTTTTACAGCCCTATGAGCAATTGAAAAATTTCTTAAGGGGGTAGCAAGCGATGTGGCAGACTGGCGTCAATGTTAACTTACGAAAATAATTAGTTGGTTAATTTTTTTTGTGCTTGTTATCGTAGCTGAAACCAGAAGTAAATGTGTATCAGCTCATTAAAATCATTTTTTATCTATTTAGGAAAATTTGAGTCGAACTTTTTTTTTTGAATTCGTAAATTTGAAAAAATTCAAAATAGTATGAAAAATTTCACAGCATTTTCACGCAAAATTTTTTTGTTTTTTTCTAAAATCTGTGAATAAAAACGAAAAAAAATGGCCACTTTAACTTTTTCATGCCATGTTTACATATTATTCTAAATGCGTTAAAAAAAAATCTAACATTTCATTGTCATTTTTTTGTCAACTTTTTTTTAGAAATATTATGAATTTTTAGCAAATCAAGTCCCAAATGTTGTTTACAGGCAAATCATTCCACAATTTTGTTTTATATGCTTTTTAATTCTCCTGAAAAAATCATGCCGATCAGTTGTGTTCTTGTCTGGATCTATTCGATTTCCGTATTTCAACCGATGGAAGGGTCATCGACATATGTTTCTGAAACTACTGATGAAATTCTTACAACACTGCTTGTGACCACCGGTTGTTGCCATTTGCACGATTATGAATTTTTTTTTAAACAATCTATATAAGAATTGCTGGTGTAATGGCTTATTACTTTTTAAAAATCGCGACATTTATTCATATTCTAAACTCAACTGACAGGTCAAATTTTTGTCCTAAAAGTGTTTCGTCTATTTTCATGAAAAAAAAACTTTTATATTAAAGAAATTTTTTATGTGGATAATTGACATTTTCCCACGTAATTAGTGCATTACAGCCCGAAAATCGTCTGAAGCTTATAATATATCTGCTTTAAAAAAATCCCACACGGTCATGTTGGAATGGAGTTGTAAATGCAAGTGGTTTTTGAATATTTTACAGATTACTCACAGTATGTTGAGAAATTAAAAAATATAACCGTTTGCCAAGAAAAACCACCTTTTATTGAAGATAAAAAATACAATAAAAAATTTCAACATTTTTTTTTCTTTCAAAATCACGCGAAAAAATGCGGGTGTTTAACAAAACGGCGGGTCAATTCGTAGGGGTGGCAGTATTAGATCCGGCACGCTTATTTTCAGGACTGAGAATCAACCCACTTGACAATATTGTTAATAAGTGACCCATGGCTTTAACTAGTTTGATATCAATATGACTACAAAAATTTTCTAAAAATAATAAGCGTGTATAGTGTGATCACCGCATGTCCGACCACTTAATTTGCTGCCAGTATCTAAATTAGGTGTTTTATGAAATTTGAAAAATCAAAAGTGAGCGGCATTGTTTAAATGATGTGTTCTACTCCAATCTTGGCGCATTTTAACCGGTGCACTTTTTCTCCACCCCTTTATTTGTTATGTCCTACTAATTAGAAGCACAACACTTTTCCGCTCGCAAAAAAACATAAAATATCGGCTCGCGGCTCACCTCTACTGCCGCTCAAACAAAATTGTCCCATAGTGTTTGTAAGTTCCCTCAAAAAATGTCCCAATCTGCCTACATCGCTGATACCCCTTAACAGGACGAAAAAAATGCGGGTTTAAAACATTCTTAGCACGCGGGTAATTCATTGACCGGTTTGGTTCAACATTGAATCCATAAAGACTTAACGATCACAACTTCTTCCAAGATTACGAACTAACGGGGGTGTTCTATTGAATAATATTCTTTGACCATTTTCATGTTAAACTTTTTCTGTGTCAACTCATTTCAATCAAGTTTTAACATGTGTCGAAAAAAAACCCTATCAAGAAACTTGTAGTTACTTCTGTAGTCTTTGCGAGATTATTAGGTAAGATTTTTTCTAAATGGCCCAGCCCTCCTTCACTCAGTCATTTTCCTCGAAGACCATACGATTTATGGCGACCAAAACCTTTTTTTCTCCTCCCTTCAACCAGATTGGCAGAACTAAAAGTTTTGGTCACCACAAACAATTTACTTGGGCTACACATCCGCAAAAACGCGTTTGTTGATATCTGGTATGAAAATGGTAGAGGGTTTCTTCAAGCTTTTTTGCGTGGATAAAGAATCCCATTTTTTTGACGCTTTTTTAAGGTAGAGTTAACTTCGCACGTCCATACTCAACTCAATATACTTACACACCGGAGGGAGAGGTGTGGTAGGACTGGCGATTCACAACGAGGCAGTAGTTTCTCAATAGGTATGCTTCCTCAAATTACATTATAACAGTATACTTTATTTTACACGTAATGATTTACAAATTATATTAAAGAATTTAAACATAAAAAATAAATGTAGGATCTGATTACCATGCTGTCAAATAATTTTTAATATTTTAGATGCAAATTACAATAAGAAAAACTTTTGTAAGGTGATTTATAAAATCTTTTGAAAATTAAATTTATGATAATTGATATTAAGAAAATTCCAACATTGGTCGGGTGTAATGCGCTGAAAAGTCTTGTTCCTAATTTTGTGTATCTGAAAAAATTTTTTTTTCTTGATATGAAAGTTTTTTTTCGATGAAAAATGTCAAAAAATGCAAAAAGTCGAGAAAAGCAACTTTTGAGAAAAAATTGAACCCTGATAATTACAGATATTTTTTTTAAATTTGAAGCGCACATTCTTAATTAATTTGATCATCAAGTTGATGGATAATTTACTTTGCTGAACAAAACCAGCTATGTTTTCCACTGAACTTTTATTTCAAACAGCTGAAATTAGTTATGAAAATTTCACAGAAATGCGGGCCGCACAAATAATTGATAATGTCACTTGTAAACAGTGACTTTAGCGTTGAAAATGTTTGGAGAAGTATAAATACTGATTTTTTCTAAAAACAATTATACCAATGGTTTGAACTTTTACTCCAGAAAACAAACTAAATAGCCGGCACGATGAGCTGCCTTTTTGTTCAATATCTTCCCGAGGACTAACCGTAAAGAAACTTAGATTTTCCAACATTAAAATTGCATTTTCTTCTATGATCTATGCTTGGAGGCGAGTTTTCCAAACTTCTTGCTCGTCAATGCAAGATAATATTGCAGAGGCAAGATCAAAATCGCCAGCTTTTGGATTACAAATTTAATAACCACTAAAAAGTTCAAACCGTGAAAAGATGGCAAGAAGAAAAATTTGTATTTTGTGGATCGCGAATAACCCAAAACTGTTTGAGTATCAAAAATTGGCAGTATCGTAGACATCTCTCCACACAGACAGTCCCGCTTGGCTTGTGAAGTCGATTCTACAAACATCTGCGGCGCGAGCAAACCGAAAAGGGCTAGTGTTAACAAACAGGTGGTTCCGGAAACTTTCGATAATGGAAATTCGTTCGATTCCAGAAATTTGTAGATCCAAAGTTCAACCGAATAACAAATTCGTCCGTCTTCCATAATAAAATTCAAATATAAAAACCTTACAAATTTAATTTAATTATTTACCAAATATCTTATAAATATTTTTTAAACGTGGAGATATATACGTATATTACGGCATATTGTATAATACACAAGTACTGGCCTCTTAATCATTTGCAGCTCTAGCCTACCCAACTGTAGCGCCCTGGTGTGGTAGCTAGAAGTATAATCGGGCAACGCTCGAACTTAGTACACTGCTAGCTAAACGCTTTTAATCGCTTTCCGGATCAGTGTTTTCGTCGGATTTCTTTGAGCCCTTCATTCAAAAAATCGAAGCCTTTTTATTTTTTGAAAAAATTTCTCTCATGATACGGTATCATTGATACCCAGAAAATTCATCATTTTTGTTTCCAGACATTTTGAATTTTGACGAAAACATCTCTACAGTTCTATTCTGTTCTGTGCTACTTGGGCAAAAATTGGGTGACTCCAAAATATAACCTAGAAAGGTAGATAGATGTTCTGACGACAATGTTTAAAAACGGTGGTTATTGCATATTTTAGAGAACTAATAAAAAAAATCCTACAGAAGTTTGGTCTACTGATAATACAAGTTATATTTAAAATATCAGATTGTTTTCAAATAAAAACTAGGAGGGGTGGATTTTACTGTTTTGGTTGTAGTTCTCCTGTCTCGCTTCTGTGCCTGGGAGTGTAATGCCATAAAAAAAAGTTTTTGCTCATTATCAAGCAATCTAATGGCTTGTTCTAACAAAATAGCTATCGTATTACTTTTTCTGAAACCCTATGTCACTATCTTAGATAGGCTATGTGGCTAAGTTTTTATCAGAAACAATCACATACCAGCCGACCAGTACCCCATTGTAAAAGGGGTGCCTAAACTCGGTGGACGAAGTCCAAATAACTTACGAAAATTATAAGTCAGTTAATTCTTTTAATGCTCATTATCGTTCGCTAACCGGTATGATATGTTCAAAGCTATTAGAATTATCTTTTATCTTTTTCAAGAAAAGATTTGACTTCGAATTTTAATTTTTTGAATTCATTAAAAAACAATTTAAACATTCGAAATTTCCGCATTTTCGTCTAACAATCTTTTTTCGTTTTTATTGGAAATACTGCCATATTTTCTAACCGCTCTGAAACAAACACTTAAAATTTTAGTTTTTATTTTTTTGTCGACTTTTTCAGAAAGGGATCAAGTGAAATTCACTAAGTGAATCATCCAAATTCTCAACTATTAATCGATAATTTACAACACTTGTAATTTAGAACACGGTTTAGTGCCCATTTGGCACTCATTAAAATTTAATTTCCAAGAGTTTCCAATAAACTTTTGGGTGTACTATTCTACGCTCATCTCTTTTGATTGACTGCCAACCTATAATAGTTCTACCAGTTAGCGCGCCTGTGTACGACTTAGGAGTTTCCACGTTAGGAGCGAGGACTGTAATAAAACGCAGATAAAGGTCAATTTTTCTCTCAAAAAAGCTGTTTTCTCCCATTTGACGCATTTTCATGGAAAAAACTTGTGATATTCAGAAAAATTTTTAATTTGGCCAGAATGCCTTTTCCACTTTTTAGCCCGAGTACATCCGAAACAATCGACTGAAGTTAATTTGTTGTCGTATTTATTCTTGTTTCAGTAATAGAATGGCATTAAATATAGTGTATAAAAGTAAGTTTTTTATCTCAAGAACGCACTTTTCTGGCGGGCAGGCCACACAGTATTAAACTGCGGGCGAATCGTTTATTATGTTGACGTTAAAGTGAATCATACGGCTGTTAATTCTAACTTTCAATATAATTTTGAAACTTTAACTTGAGACGATTATCACGCCAATAAAATAACTAGTACATACATATCGATCCATGAGCCCGAGTTACTTAAATGTCAAATTCCTATTATTTTAACTGGCACAATAAGATATTTTGAGTTACTCGGGCATCATGATCGATATGATAATTAATTATATAATATTTTTTTACCTTCTTTCATTATGAACACGCACGTAGTCCCCCATATAAAGGAGCCGCAGTTGGTAAACGCCTAGCTGATGTAAGTTTTTTTAATGATGGTAATAACCTCCACCTGCAGAGATGATCTAGTCGCTAAACCTGCACGCGAGTGGTGTTTCAAATCACAAAATGAGTATTGTTTTTTCCCAAAAATGGCTGATTTCAAGAAATAAAAAAAAAAAAAAATTTAAGATTTCACGAGATTGAAGTTACAAATATAATAAATGGTGTTTTGAGCATTCGACAATATTCAAATTTTGTGGAAATACATCCGATTTGGTTTTGCCACTCGAAAGAATAACTAAGTCTCAGATTTCACAATATCAACTAAGCCAAGTCAAATTAACGAAATAAATTGTATCCTAATAATAAAATTAGCCGGTTACAACCGTGAATAGACAGACTTTGTTTCTTTCTTACACACCAAGTGGTGTTAGGGCTGTCAATCGATGACGTTGAAATTATTCTCGAACCTACCCCTGGTAAGGTATTTTAGAAGAACTTTTAGCGTAAGTTCCAGGTGCTGAGATTAACAATGATCTTAACACCGAAGATAGGTCGTGTCGGATGAGAAACCCAAATGCTGCAAAACATTTTCGGCTTGAAAACTTCCCATAAGGATAGTTTACGATTCAAATTTGCCCAGTCACGAGAAATGAAGACAATTGTCTTGCCACCACCAAGGTGTGCCGAGTGTCAAAATTAATCACTATCAATAATATTCTTTTCGAAAAATCATCAAATAATGCATTCCCGGTCCTGATTGAGCAAATTTCTGACAACCTCACCAAAATTCGTGAAATTAAAACTAAGGGGAACTTTCGGGGGTCTGTTCCGAATTCCGCTGGCCAATAATACTTCCCCCAAAAGTGTTTTTGTCGTCTGTATTTGAAACAAGGCGTGCAGGGGAGGAAAAAATACTTTAGTTTTAGTTACATATCTGAGATTGGGCATCTCTGGGCCTGAGTTTGATTCGCGCTTGACATCGTTTGGAAAGTCTTATCGGTCAACATCGGATATTCGGTGCGCTCATTGGTCAAAGCGAAACTAGAGGCCCTAGAGATTCCATCTTCATAATTTTTATGATATTTTACCGATATACATTATTGGAATTCATACTTTCATAATTTTAAAATTTAGAACCAAATGATTATAAGATACAGTTTAAATAAATTTATGGAGAAATACCAACCAGTGCGACCCAGATGCATGGTTTATCGCATACATTGGTTTCATCTGCGTTGCCATGACAACTTTATTAATAGAGAGTTCATTTTTAGCAGATTAAGTGAACAAAAAACTCTTTGACTGTAATTAGTTACATCTGTTATTTTCGTCATTCCTAAATTAATAATTTTTTTCCAACCGTTTTAATATCCCCTTTCTCAACCAAAGTGCGTCTCAGTAGTAAATCAGGGGTCTATACTGTTCACATATCGGCCTGTTGGAGATCGATCATCCAATTTCGTTCGAATAACTCAAAATGACTGTTATGAAAAAAATACAAGCGAAAAAATTTCGGACGACTTTTCCCATTTGTCTCTTAAAAAAATTTTAGATTTTTATATAGTTTTGAAAAAATGGTTCGATTCGGACCAATTTGCGCATTTTCTCTGGATACGTGTGTCACTTTTGACCCTATCTGAAGACCGCAATCGGATGATTCGTTGCTTAGAAGTGCCGAAATTTGAACAGTGGGACTATTGAGTTGAGAAAATGACTACAGTAATGGTTCATGATTAGCGTTTTCATTTAGTGAGACACGTTTCAATGATTTAATTGCATAATATTTTTGAATTATCTTCAGATCGGCTATGGCGAGATTTAAAAGTTAAGCGGAGTGAAAAAAGGGTTTTCTGTTGCAAAACCGTTTCCGTGATTGAATCTCTTCCAAAGATAATTCGAGCATTCATTGCCAAGAAAACTAAGTTCAACAAAGGAAAACTAGTTATCTTATTACGGTACAGCCGTCTAGTGCATCAGGAACAACCGAATACAAAGTGCAATGTAGTAACAGATTGAACTCCTAAGATACATTTCAAATTGAATACTATTCTCGAAAACATCAAAGAAGTTCCTGCAAATACCTTTCCACTTAGCTTAACTTTTAATATCGCCAATAAGAATTTTTTCAGCACCACGAAGAGGTTCTTACATATTTGCATAGGATATCACAATAGGATTGAGAGATTATATGAGTGTGGTGACCACGGGTGTAGTTTCGTTGTGTAATATACCTTTAAATATTTTGTCCCTTTACACAACGTTTGAAATATCTCGTCTCTGATTAGCAAACGTAGTGTTTAAGTAGTGAGGAAACGGATATCTTTACAAAAGTGTGATAAAGGGATAGTGTACTGCAATTTTATTTTTCATAAATCATCAAGACTGAATCAAAAGGACGCTTGATTCCAAAGGTAAAAAGTAATCATATTGCAAATTAACAACAAAAAAATGAAAGTATTAAAATATTTTTTCGAGCCTTCGATAGGTTGCAGTCTTATCATTATAGTTTATAATTTATAGAAATCGTTAGCTCAAATTTTCATATTTTTACTCGTTAATTTTCACTGTTTAGTTATTCTGAATGCATTTTTACCATTAGTGTTCTTCCATTCGTAAACTACATATCTTCTCAATCATAACCGTAAAAAACCAATATTATAATTTGAGCCAAAAATTAAGATAAAACGGTTAATTGGAACTGGAAACATTTTTTTGCTTGCCAGGCGTAGTCAAAATATTTTGACTCGATGATGCAGCATCATTGATGCTTTAACTCCAAACTTAACCGTGGAGATGTTTATTGCCTTAAAGTCAAAAAGGCCGAAAACCGTCCGAATTGAGTAACATAGAAACAACGTCAAAACCTATGACGTTGCTTTGAAAGAACACGTCTGCTAAGTGTCGGTTCTTTGAGNCCCTTAAGTGTTTTTTGGGGAGGTTTATTCAAGGTTCTTGTGTGAGCGTAGGTTGGATTGTATTAGATTACAATGAGTGCTGAATTAATCTTGAAGACTGGTTCTTCAAGTTGAGCAAAGTTTTTCGATACCACTTCTGCCAGTTTACCAAGAAACCGGGACGAAACACAGCCTAATCAGCGACACCCACACCCTTAAAGGTGGTACCCATCGGCACGAAAGGCTATTGACAGTAAATCTGTATCATACAAACTTGAAAAAAGTACTACATTATTAAAATCGTCAGAACCTCGACTGTTTATTCAAAACGCCTTTGATTTCTCAAATATTAAAAAAAGTAACTCTAGAAATCTTCAAAAAATCCGTTATTTACCAGGTGTCAGCTAAAAATTTCATCGATGTGAATTTATTACCATTTTATTTTTTGTTTTCTATTGTATTTATACTTAATATTATAATAAATTTTAGTGACATCTCAGGGCGGGTGTATAAAACGCCAACCAAAAAAAAACATATGCAAACGCCAA
>SCLH01000894.1:47091-65729 GCA_004367855.1 Oikopleura vanhoeffeni
TTATCGAGTGTACCACCAAGCGTTAAAAATTTCATCGATAGTTTAGAAATGAAAATCGCGCGACCAACTCATTAGTTGACATACGGATATTTAATAGATACCAAAACATTTAATATGTGATTCTGCCTGATTTTTTATGGAGAGTTCAAAAAACCACTAATAAAAAATTTTGGACTTGATTTGCGGAAAATTTTCATAATTTTTCTAAAAAAGTCGACAAAAAATGACAAATAAACATATCATGATTTTTCAAACAGCAGTCAGAAAATATGTAGACATGCATGAAAAAAGTTAAAGTGGCTATTTTTTTAGTTTTTATTCATAGATTTCAAAAAAACGATCAGAAAAAATTTTGGACAAAAAATGCGAAAAATTTTCATAATAGTTTGAATTTTTTTGAAATTTTTACGATTTCAAAAATGAAAACTCGAACTCAAATCTTTCCTAAAATAAATAAAAAGCAATTTTATCAAGCTGAAACACATTTATATCGGTTCAGCTAACTATAATAAGCATAAAAAAATATACTGACTTATTATTTTCGTAAGTTATAACGACTCCAGTCTGCTTGGTTTATGGCACCCCCTTAACTCAATTACATGTAAAATATAGTTTAAATTGACCAATCAGAGCACATTTTCCCAGCCGTACGCGTATAGTTGGAAATTACGCGTATAGTTGGAATTACGCGTATAGTTGGGCTTTTTTGGCGAAAAACTTTCCAACTATACGCCGCACCCTGCTGTATAGGATATATCGAAAAAATAAATTTTGCATTAAACTGCAAAAAAAGCTCAGTAGTGAAATTTTTGCAATTTACTTTGACATCCAGTTCAACGTATATTAACACCGGAATTTAATTTTTATGGGTTCAAATCTCGGGTAGCCCAAATATCTTTTCTCCGGAATCATCTGAAAGCATGTATTTTTTATTATTGTTTATAATACATTTGTAGTACGATCGCTGTCGAAATATTTTGTACTTTGACTGTATTTTCAGTGAATCCCTGAAAAAATAAATATGTTTGGAAAATTTTTCAGTTTTATACTAAAAATACCTATATAATGGATTTCCGGTGATCGTCACGAAAAGGGTGGCCCACCCTTAAGGGGGTGGTCAACGCAAAATTGGCCAAAAACGTAGTTTTGTAGTCGGTTTCACGCTGAATGTAGAGACAAGAAAGATATGAAACACCAGATATGAAACCACGCGTAGTTGAACAATCGTCCATAAAACTTAACTCAAAGAATTTTGATTAAAACGTCTTAGTTGTCCTCCAGAATGGTCGTAGTCACATGTCAAAATTAAATTTTAGTCGAAAAAAAAATATATTTTTTTAAATTGCATTTAAAATTAAATTTTAAGCTCCCATCTGAAGCAGAATTCAATGCAGTCAGAAAATATACTTTTGATATTTCTGTTATAAAAATTAAGCTTCAAAAGTCAAAATCAAAATGCAACAAAAAAACTACTTTCTAGAATAGTACTTTCGGGGGTAGTAACTTACTACTAGTAAGGACTCTAAAAAATACCACTTATTGAGTTCAAATACAGCATATATAAAGTTTTGAAACGTTCTAGGAAAAATAAGCTCCTTTTTGTCCAGATTTGCGTTGACCACCCCCTTAAGGGTATCCCGGTTCCTACATTTTCGGCAGTTATTATGTCATAAAAATGCACCAAATCAATTGTTTATCTTTTGAACGCATAAAACAACCCAAATGAAAACAAAACATTTTTCGAAAATTTTGCGTTTTTTTCGATTTTTTTCTAAGTATTTTTCTCAAAATTATGTTCAAAAATAACGTTTTGTTTAATTTGACCACTAAAACTTCAAAATATCAGGTTGACGTAAGCCAATTTTTCTTTCAGTGTTTTCCCATCTTTCTTTTTGAGCTACTTTCGAAAAAATCGAAGCACATTTTTTTTCGGAAATTTTTCCACGTGACCTTAAAAAATTCATATTTTGAGTTTCGGTCGAAATTAAAAAAAAACGCTTCCACAGAAGTTTATATTGTTTTCAGCTTCCTTCTGCAAAAATTTGAGTGAATTTTGAAAATATAACTTCAAAGGGAGATAGAATTTCCGTTGGAAAATGTCAAAAAAACGACGGTCTATCGCATATTCTAGAAATACTAAAGCATTTATCGACAAAAAAACGCTTCCACAGAAATTTTGTATACTAATTGTGCAGGTTATGTTAAAATTTAGGTTTCTTTCAAAATATAACTTCAGAGGAGATAGAATTTCAATTTTGGCTTAGGTCTCCCTGTTTCGCTAATGTGTCTGGGAGTGTATTCATGCAAAAAAGTTTTGACACATGTTTTTCGCAAGATGAAGGCTAGTTCTACAAACTGGCTAATCTGAATAACATCCTTCAAGTCGTGTTTGGCTAATATTTTATCGAGAATATGTCAAATTAGGGACCGGGATACCCTTAATACCAAAACTACAGAAAATTTAAATTCGAACTCATCAGTCCGGCAGATTGTACATGTATTTAAGGGGGTACTCAACGGTTTTTGACATTTTAGATCGGGGCTCAGAACAAAACGAAACAAGTTATAGAAATTCTGAAAAGCCTAAAAAAAAGATCTATCCTTTTGCTTCCGACCAAAAGTAAAAAAAAGAGAGTTTTTTGAGCACCACAGCCACCAAGTGGGAGTAGAGTTCTTAGAACACTGATTTGACTTCAATGTCTTTTATCTCGGAAACGGCTTAATGGAAATTGATTGATACACTACACCTTTGTAAGAATAACAATTACTACGAGGTTGACAGTTATCGGAAATATTTTGCGAAAATTTCGATCGGACTTGTTCTAGAATATGAAAAACTGTAATTTCATGATATTTAGAATTTGTAGCTCAGTTTTCTCAAAAACGATTCGATAACAATTTTTTTTAAATTTTGGTATTATTAGGAGAAACATGATCTTCTCAATTTCTAGTGAAAAACTTTTTTTTAAACATCGCTCCTATTTATAGAAAATTGCAGATTAATTCAGCCGGAAGTCAATTTTCATGATTCTAGAATTTTTTTTTATTCGTATTGAGCTGTAAGTTACCATCAATAAATGAGCATAGTCTACTAAACAAAAAATCTGCCTTACGTCAGGTTGAAATTTTGATCCTTATATTCTAGAATCAAGAAAATGTAAAAATTCCAAACTGAAACGAAATTTCTCGAAAACGATTCGATACATTTTTTTGAATTTTATATAATAACGTGCAAACATGTCTTCTCAATTTCCAGTAAAAAACTTTTTTTTAAACATCGCTCCTATTTATAGAAATGCATTTTGTTCAACCGAAGTAATTTTTGGACCTCGATGTAAAAAGTTGCTACTAACTTTTACTTATTTTTAGAACTTTTCATTAAAAATTGACGTTTATGTATTTTTTTCCCAAAAAAATACTTAAAAAAAAATCTGAAAAACTCGAAAATTTGAGAAAAATCTCGAAAATTTTTTTTTATGATAAGGCAGAAATGAATTTTTTGGCCTTCCTGAGGCATTTGGTGCAGTTATTATGTCCCAAACCGATTAAAAAAACCGTTGAGTACCCTCTTAAGAGCTTTATCTCGGATAAAAGTGTTCAAATTGAGTATCTGTAAAAAAATTTATTCCGAAATTTTTGTGCGAATGGTCAACCGGTTTTGCACGGTTTATCGCGCGACCATCCAATCGGTTGACATCTGGAAACCAAATAGACACGATAAAATGTACTAGTATTAAAAAATAGACATTTCTAACCCCTTAGCGTGTATAATTTAAATTGATTAAATATGATTTTTAGGTTTGGAATTCAATTTTCGACTTTCTCAAAAATACAAACGAAACTTCTGTTTTTCTGGATGAGTGTCTTTTCACATTTGAAAAATATTACAAAGACCAGGGTAATAAATTGCCTTTAATTCTGTCAGCAAATATGTTTTACTTGGTTAATCCGAATCAAAACGAGCCAATGAATTTGATAGTTAAAAGACGAGCTCTTTGCTGTTTGATTAGATGTATAAATTTTAATTTGAATCAAGTCAGAGTTATAAGAAATTGTTTACTGACCATGTCTAAATTTCATATTCCAGGAAAAAGGTTGAAGAAGGACGACGAAAAGATCTTAATTTTACAAAGATTCTAAAATTTCTAAAAAAATTAATTTTCGGAAAAAAACTTGATTTCGTAAATGTTTGTAGTAAATGTTCTAATTTCTATGACCGGTGTCAAACCAAATATTTTCAAAAGTTCCCCCTGGCCAAGTTACTCCGATGATTAAACAAAAATTCTCATACATGGTATGGTACTAACCACGGGTTTTGCTTGAGAGGGGAGAAGCGTGCCTAAAATAAAAGTTAACCCGTGTGAGCACAGAAAAAAAAGTTCCGCCAAGGCACCGAAGCTTTAATAAGCTTTTTTCAAGCGCTTTCTTACAGAAAGCCCAAGGTAGTTAGAGTTTCATTTTTTTTTTGCAATAAGGAAGTTCAAACGATATATTTTGCATTTCGACATTTGTATTCTAGAATTTTGATTTTAGTTCTAGAAAATTTACTGATAAGAGCCAAGGACAGCCATATCACGTGATACAAGTACAGTGGTGGTTCACAATTATTTTGGTATTGGAATCGATGCACAAGGATCTGACCCTATGTCTCGTTTTTCTGATTTGATTTACAGTAAAGACCGTTTTAACAGGACGCACTTTGACTCAAAAACCTTTGCCACCAACCGTTTTAACAGGACGCACGATTTATCTGAAACTTTGCCAGGACCGAATAACAGGACGCAGAATTTTGATAATTTTAACACATTTATTTCATACTTTCCGACCGATGATTAGCGTCCAGATCAAGCAATAAGAAACTTTCACACCTTGGCGGCAGGTTATTGCGGAGGATTTTTAGGGAGCTTTTGAGCACAAAAATGTCATAACCTTGCGGCAGGTTATTGCGGAGGATTTTTTAGGCCTTTTGAGAACAAAAATGTCATACCTGCGGCAAGATTTTGTGAGCACAAAATGTCATACCCTTGCGGCAGGTTATTGCGGAGGATTTTGTGAGCACAAAAATGTCATACCTTTGGCAGGTTATTGCGGAGGATTTTTTAGGGTCTTTGAGCACAAACAAGAAAAACAAAATATCGTACCTAGCGTCATGTTTATTGCCAAGGAGTTAAGGGGCCTTTTCGCCAAAATAAAATAAAAATATCATGCGCGTGCGTCGGGTTATTGCGAAGGATTTGAATGACCTCATCAACCATAAATATAAAACCTTGCGTAAGGTTACTGCGGATGATTTTAGGGCCTTATTGGAAAAAATGTCATGCCATGCTTCATGTTTATTACAGGAGATTTGCCCGGCCATTCTAAAATAAAACAATAATTTTATTGCGTCATGTAATTGCGAAAGTTTCATATGAACTCAAAAAAAACATTAAAATTTATTCTTGCGTTGAGTTATTGCGAAAAAATTTATCATAAAGATGATCCGCCTAAATATATGAAATCCAGAAAGCGCACCTGAAACCTGCTCTTGAGATTTAAGTATAGTGTATTAACTGCAAGAATGGTCATATCAGCATCCTGGAAGAAAAAAAAGTTTAGACAGCTATAGATATTATTGATGAAAACGATCATTGCAGTGCGTAAACTAAAGAAGAAATATGAAAACATCATACCTAAAATCAGACAAAAAGTCTTGTCTCCGAAGCAAAAATGTATTCAATATATGGCGAGATATATTGATTTGTGACTATCATAGAAAATGAGCCAGATCAAAATAAAATAATTGACTTATCACGATCCAAAAAAAACAGAATCTTGATAAAATCTCACTTGCACTTGAATCAAAAGCATCGAATACATTTTTTGATTGGATTCATGTTTTTTGAATTTCTTATTCCTGAGTGAAGATCAATGAAAAATTACTCGAAGGGTGGATTTAATATCGCCGTCTCCCATATTCAAGGTATTCATAGCTTCATGGAATTCTCCAGCTCAACCGATTCCAGTGCCACACGAAACTCTCCAAACAAAGAATAAATTTGTCGTTTCCGATTGATCACAATAAAAGTTAATTTCTATATTCAAAACTCGTTTTTTTGCATTAGCGATATAAAAATATGACAGGTTATTTCTAAGTTTGACTAATCTGAACACTCGGGCTTTTTCGAGTGAATAAGTCTCAATATTTGTTGCCGCAATAAAACCGGAATTGTCATTTTTTGCGTTTCGAAAACAATGAGTGCCTGCTCCGAATTAAGTGCTTGCAACAGAAAACAGTTATTCTAAATAATTGGAAATTTTCAATTCAACAATTATATTTATCAAATTGCTCTTATTTGATATTTTTCTTCGAATTGCCTTGATTTGACTTTTTCAATGATATTGCAATGTTTAAATATTTTCGTGTTCAAATTTCACCATTGTACGTTTATTATTCGCTGTACTGCCCCTTTTTAGCTTTTCTTCAATAAATACAATAATTTGTAGTAAAATTCGTTTTTGTCGCGTAGGACGCACTTTTTTTCGCAAAGTTTGCCAGACTGTTTAACAGGACGCACATTTTTGGCAAAGTTTGCCAGTAGCTCTTAACAGGACGCACTCTCGACAATCGGTGCGTCCTGTTAAACGGTTCTTACTGTATTATATAATCAATCACAAATTATTTTTAAATAGGTTTAAAATTTTGATGAAAAATCCAAATTTTTCATAAAAAATGGTTATTTTCCCCTATAAAAGCAGATTAGTACACTTCTGATATTTTTTCTGGGTCGATATACTAATCAAGTGACTCTTTGGACAATAATTAATTGCTCGAATTAATTTTTTAATTAAAATAATTATAAATTAAAATATTTTCGTGAAATACTTAAAATCCAAAATTTTGATATCACTTCTGAAAAAAAATATTTGTTCCTGTATACAATTAATCTTTGTTTTGAGTGTCCAACCATGGACAAACACTTTCCTAAAAACTGGCTATTTTCAAATTTAATTGACGCAATAGGTCGAATTTAATTTTTTTTAGAAGTAAAAGATTGGAAAAAAAATCTCAAAAAATAAACCCTCCGTAAAATTTGAACACAAATTTCTAAACAAACATTTCTACGATGTTTTTTTTGCATATTTTAGATGTTTTAAATATGCAAACACCTTTATAAAGGTGCGTGCTCACACGGGTTAAGGTAGTTTTTTATGTAAAGGGCACCACCCAACTCATGACGATTACGGGAAAACAATATATGATATCGAGAAACGTTTTTTGTCTTTACTGCCAACTAAAAAAGCTCAATGGAGGAATTTTTTTGTTGTCTACCGGTTTACTGGTAACCGGATATCTATTAGGCATATGGATCACCCGCCCTCAGAGTACGAATCCTAATATTTGAAAATGCGAAATCTGAGCATTTGATTGGTTGATCCTTTCCTAATCTAACCAATGAAATCGGCCTATTCCGCAATCAAAGGTTTGATTGGGTGCTAATATCTTGCGTTGTTTTTGTATCATTCAAATATTTAGGATTTGTACTCTGAGGGCGGGTAATATAGGCATTTTTAGTATAAAATTTGAGGAAAAAATCGAAACTCATTTTTTCTTTCGAAAATTCATGAAAAACATAATTCAAGCAGTTAATATATAGACAGTGGTAATATCAGGATGAAAAACAATAAAAAATTGAAGTTTCGCGGCTGATTTCAAAAAAAAAATTGGGCGCACCGAGATTCGAACCTACAAAAATGAACCGGATGTCAAATCAAATTAAGAAAATTTATCCATTGAGCTTTTAGTTGGCAGTTTAAATACAAAAAAAACGTTTCTCGATTCATTTATGGTCCTTCCGGTAATCGTCATGAAGTAGAAATTTCCTTAAGGGAGTACCCACGCGAGTTATATTTCGGCTCTCAGACATGGTAGAAAGCTAATTTTTATCTCATTCTCATTTTTTGTTATCGGTTTCAATCCAAAAAAATTAAAAAAAATTTTCGAAGTAAAAAATTCCCAAATTTCCCAATTTTTTTTTTTAAGTATAAATTTCCTTCGATTGTCTTTAACTTTCCAAAGTTGAAATCCGTTGAAGCTGATTTTTGTTGCATGAGTTCACTTTGAATTCAATCTTGAAAAAAATAAAAAAAATTTAATTTTCGAAAAAAAAATTCTGAAAATTTTCTTAGATGACAAAATCGACGTATTTTTCAGGAAGCAAAACTTTGACTGCGCATAAAACCATACCTATAAAAGATAGCGAAATATGGAGCGCATAAAAAAATCATGAGCTGGCAATTTTTAAGAAAGTGCTTTTTTCCGCGAAAAAATTAGCTTCCTGTGCTACCAAATGAAAATTGAAACTCAGGGTGACCAAAAACAGCCATTTTGAGGACTTTATCAGTATTGTAGGCAAATTAAAGGAAAAAAATATAATCTGAGCGCAAAACTTTTTTTAACTAACAAATTTAGGTACGCTCACAAAAAATCAGAGATTATGTTAATACATCGCTAAATGACTTTTTGGAACCGGTAAAAATACCGGTACGATCATACAAAAAACTTTTTGTTACTTTTTTCGAAAAATTCAGACAAATATCTCCTGGGTCTCAGAACATGAAACTCAAGCAAGTTTTTATTCAGCTCAGAAAACAAACGTTTGAAAATCACTAAATGGCGTGGGGTGCTCCCTTAAATAATATCATTTCTGATTCAATCGAATAAGTATTGACAATTTATAATTTTAATTGTCTATAAAATCAAAACCTTTTTTTGGGAAATCATTTCTAGCAATTCTATCGCTGTCAAATTTCAATCTCTTATTTGATTGAATTTGACCCCGAAAAATTTTACGAATTATCATAACTTGAGGCTTTATTTGACCATAAATATAAATCTTTGGTTACCATTTAACGGTGAAAGGCCAAAATATTGAAAAAGCCAAAAAAATCCCTATTTTTAGATTTAGGCCTATAAAAATTTCAGAAAATTTAAGATTGTTTGCCTTCGAGTCCAATTAAGAGCAGAACATAAATAAATAATTTTTAATTGCTACATATTTTGTCGAAAAAAATGGCTAAAGCGACTATTTTTATGAAAAAAACCAATTTCAAAATAATTCATAACTGTAAATGTACTTTTTTATTTTGAAATTTTGGCCTTTTACTACCAACCCCATTTTAAATCAAAAGTGGACCAACAAATTTGAATATCTACAAGAACAATTTTCAAAAAATTTCATTCTTTGATTTCAAAAATGTTATTCAATCTTATCAAAAGACGATTTACTATTTATATACGAAGCTTCTGCCCAAACTCTCCTAAAGTTCTCCGCAAGTTTCATGAGCCTACGCCCCAACACCGTTCAAACGATGCGAGTTTCTCACAAACATGGTGATTCAATTTTGCCAACCAGTTTTGTGTTCAAGTTGACCTTGGCCTAAACTAGTCACCCGCCGAATCCACTTTATTGACACTATTTGCACCGTTATCAGGCAGGGGATTTTTTTTATCAAGAAACTTATTTCACAAAACTCAAAAATGAATTCATTTGTGGGGCAAAAAATAGAATTTCGTTCTTTTGCAATTCTACAAATTTGACGAAAATTGAAACTGGTCTTCGCGAAATTCGTAAGGATACAAAATTTGCGCATAAGAAATAAAAATAGAGAATTGCAGAAAAGTACATCTGCCAAATGGCGCTTGCTTTTTTTGCGCACATTATCTAAATTCTGTATTTTCTGTGTTTCTGATGCGCATTTTTTTTAATCCAAGCAATTAGGAAAGAAAAAAATATAACATCACAAGTCTTTTTGAGTCTTGGGCGTTTCTTCACGCACAAACCTGTGTTTTTGAGTTTTTTCTTTCACGCGCGTGAAGAAAACCTACGTTTTTGAGACTTTTCTTCACGCGCGTGAGAAAACCTACGTTTTTGAGAATTTTCTTCACGTGCGTGAAGAAAACCTACGTTTTTGAGAATTTTTCTTCACGTGCGTGAAAGAAAACCTATGTTTTTGAGTTTTTTCGTCACGCGCGTGAGAAAACATGCGTTTTTAAGTTTTTTCTTCACGCATTTCGAAAAATTTTGCAACTCACACTACTTGATGTTTATTATGAATTTTAAAGTTTTAATTGTTAAATTAAATGCTAAAGCGGGTTAAAATTAGAGTTAGGTAAGATTGGTCCTGTGTACACAACTGTGTACTTACAAAATTCATGAAAAACTGTTTGTCAGGAAAAAGGTTTGGGTCAAAACATTATTTTTTTTTGTACCAACTCTAAGTTTTTTCCGATATAAATTTTGCCATGCCCTAAGTGTACACAATAATTTCTATATACACAAAATACAATCCTATTCTTGAAATAGTTAGAATTAGGGTTAGGTAAACTCGTGCCAGTGTACACTGTAAAAACCTATGCAAAAGCGTTTGTTGGGAAAGGCTCAGCTCTGGGTGCCGAAGCCTGGTGTGGAGGTGAAATGAAGGGTTGTGTTTTGCAGTTTTTCTGACAAATCGAAATTTTCACTGATTTCTATTTTTAAAACGTACATAAAAATAAAATAAAATTTTTCATCGAAAATATTTTTTATCTGAAATTTTTAAAAATGCGCGAAGAAAACTGGGGTTTTTTCTTCACGCAACGTAAATGCGTGAAGAAAACTGGATTTTTCTTCACGCAAACGAAAATGCGTGATGAAAACTGGGGTTTTTCGTCACGCCAAAAAAGCGTGAAGAAAGACCCTCTACCCTCTTTTGGGCAATTGAGAAAAAATAGAGAATCGGTGAAAATTGCGTACAAAAAAGCTTTCTCTACAACCTGTAAAAGATTTTTCGTCTTTCCGGCAAAATTTTTGTTTGTTAAATTGTGGCATACGACGAAATTTCATTTATTTCGAAAAACTTTGCCCAAAAACGAAAATCGTCTTTTGCGCAATTTTGATAAAAATCAAGAATCGTTGAAATTTTGGAGAAGACATTGTGTAAAAAAGGAAAAAATCGTCTTTTGTGCAATTGCAAAACAAATCGAGAACTCTTGAAATTTGCAAAGACAATTTTTTTTATTTGTTCGTTGACAAAAACAACTTTTTAGTACGCAGGGAAATTCCTGCAAATTTGCTTAAACGGACGGATTATGAGTTTCAAGTTGTTCCGTTTAAGGGGGTACTGGTCGCTGGAATCGTTTTTCTCGATAAAAACTTGCCACCAGGGCTTCGAGGATATTATTCATAGATAGCCAGTGTGTAGATCTAGCCTTCAGTTTGCGTAAGATGTGTCAAAACTTTTTTGTAATGCCACACTCCCTGACACATTAGCGACACAAGAGGACCTAAGCCAAAATGGTTTATCTATCTCCTCCCAGTTTTATTTTGAAATAAGCCTTAATTTTAACATAACCTGTATAATTAGTATTTAAAACTTCTCTAGAGCGTTTGGTCGATAAGTGCTATATTTTTTCTAGAATTTTCGATAAACACCGTTTTTGGATTTTTTTCAATCGTAAAATCTATCTCCTCCTAGGTTAAATTTCAAAATTCACTCCAAATTTTTACAGAAGGTAGCTCGAAACAAATAAAAAATCTTTAGGCGTTTTTTCAAATTTTGACCGCCAAACTCAACATATGAATTTTTTGAAGGTCCGTGAAAAATTTTTCGAAAAAAAATGTGCTTCGATTTTTGTAAGTAAGCCTCAAAAGAAGGCCACTAAACACTGAATCAGAAAGTTGGCTTACGTCAAGATGATATTTCGACGTTTAAGTTGTCAAATTAAAGCGAACGTAATTTTTTTTACTTATTTTGAAAAGTGGGTCGGTAGTACACTGTGTTTATCACCCGCGCGGTCATTTTGGAGGCATTTATTATGCCCCTAAGGCCTCATGGAGCCAGCGACCAGTACCCCTTAAGGGGTAGGTGTCGCTTTGGTACTTTTCAATCACGCTCAGAACAATTCTGGGCAGTTGTGGAAAATCTGAGGATACTCGTTTTTAGATCTAACCTTCGTCTAACGATTACATATCTCAAATCAACATTGTTACATCACACCACTAGGGTGTGAGTGTATTCTAGAACACTAACGGTTGTTTTTAAAAATCTATCTTCTTTTAGCCCCACATACAAAGCGTCTCAAAATTTACACAAAGCACGCATAAATGAGAACCAAAAATGTGATGAGAAGGATTTTTTTCCAAGTTTTGAACCTTTTTTATTTTAGAAATCTCACTTGAAACGCCGATTTTTCCAGTTTTTTCAAGTTCAAACTCTATCTTCTTTTAGACAATGTTTAGAATATAACCGCGTTTTCTCGACTAAGGCTAAGAATAAATATAATGCGGTCCACTGTGATGAGAAGGAATTTTTGATTAATATTAGAATTCTAGAAAATAGATTTTTTTTAAGTGAAACCCGGAAAAAAAAGTTCGAAAAAAAAGTTCGTCTGATTGGGACAAAAGTACTATCAAATTAAAGCTGAAAAATCACTGATCAAAAAATCTCCTTACAGCTAATCGAAATGTGAACCAATCACGTCAATTATAATTTAGGTTAATCATTTTTGCTAAAATAATTCAAATTTCTAGAATTTCGATTTAAGACATTTCCGCAGATAATTTTAATGTCATGCATCGTTTAGGCGTGTCATATTTCACCAATAAAAAATGTTCATGCGTGGAATACCGGTTTTGAATGCGGGTTAGAGCAAAAAAATATTCGGAATTTTTGAAAGTTCTAGATTTTGTTCTAGATTGTTTTGAATAAAAATAATTGCCACATGAGATTCCCTTGGTCAACTTTAGTCATAACAGAATTAATGTATCATAAATTAATTCTATAAAGGGCCTCAAAAAAACCGACAGCCTACCCTTAACTACACTTTTTACTGTAGTGCTTCTTACGTGATAAATATTAATTGCAAAATTGTTTATGAAAATTCGTTTTTTAATAAAAAATTATTTGTTTAAAAAATCCTCGTGATCAGAGAGAGTCGAGGGCGGACCGTTGGATACGAATAATCTTGATAAGCCTTGAAGGGCTGCTGGAGCTGTTTATGGAATGTTTACAGATGAGACTCAGTAAATTCAGAGAGATTATTCACAGGATTGGCGTCGAATTGTTTTTACGATGTTAAAACAATTTCTGAGGATAATGACCTGAAACGAAAATATAATGGCGTCTTTTGGTAAGTTTTAAAATAATAATCTTTCTTGCTTGCCAAGAGGGTAAACTGTAATTATTTAAAGTTTAAGAAGGTAGTGCTTTCTGATTTACTTATTTCCAGAATTAATTTGAGGGTGCGTGAAGCTCAGATGAATTTTTTGAAAAACTCAATTGTTAAGACATAATCCTTAACCCTCGAAGCATAAAAAAAAAAGTTCCGCGAGCAGCGATAGCTTTTCAAAGAGGCTATTTTTGAGCGTTGTTGGTACAGGAAAACTCTTTATGAGATAACTTTAATTTTTCCTGTTATGATCAAGTAGAAGAGTTAAATTTTCGATTTTTTTCTTAGTTATTTCTAGGAAATTATATGTTTAATTCTAAAAAAACTTTTGAAAAGCAAGGTTAATTAAACCACGTGAATACTACTCACGGTGGCTCCAGGGAAATGTTGTTTATTCGTAATAACTGCGCAGTGTTCTGTTTCTACGCCAATACTTTTAGTCTGATTTGAGTAATCTGTTGGGAATCAAAAACATTCTTTCTGGCATGATTATGATTTTCACAAATTATATATTTTTCAAAGCAAATCAGTTTATCCATACTAAATATCGAAATACAATTTTGAATTTTCACTCAAAAAAAATATCTTTGCTCCAGATATGTCAAGAAGGCTAATTTTTCTTTTGCAAATTGTACTCAAAAACACTTTCCTAAAAAACTGGCTATTTTGAAATTTTAATTGGATCAAACAGTATTTTTTCGGAAGTAGAACTTTAAAGGAGGTAAACCGACGAGGTTCTGTGACTCGAGATCTAACACATGATACGAAGTTAATTTTTTTGCGGCATTCGAAAATTTTGTTGTTCGATTTCATTCCAGAAAAATAAAAAAAAAATCACTTTGGGCCAAAAAACTTCTCTTCTAAGTTATTTTATTCTGTCCATTTTTTGAACTGGTGCATCCAAAACTATAATTTTTCTTGCATCAGGTAGCGCATGGATTCCAAGTTGTTAGAAAAAATGAAATAAAATTAGTTTTTTCGAAAAAAAATAATTTTCAAACTTTTTTAGCATTTGAGAAATTTGGGGGTTAACCGATGGAGGTCAATATTCTCGAGTATCTGTACATGATAAGATTATTGCAATTTTAACGGCATTCAAAATTTTGTTTCGGTTTGCTTACAAAACATTGATAAAAAATTATTTTCGTCAACAAAAAAATTTTTTTTCGCAAATTATGCTCTGTTCATAGACTATGTTTTTTGAAGGCCATAACAAAAATTATTTTATTTTTTTGCATCAGTTCGCAGGTCAGTTTAAGCTTAAGAAAAATAAGAAAATATTTTTCAAAAAAAAATGGCGAACACTCTGACGCAATCGAAACCAATATTAACCTGGCGCACACACTTTGTAATAAGTGCTTTTTTTTAAAACAAATCTGATATCAGTGCTCGCAAAGGAAATTGAATAAGTGCGTGATACAACCGAAAAAACAGTAATTTAAATGTAATTTTTTGTCGATTTTGAGCAAATAGATTCGAAAATTACATTTCCAATGCCATATTACTTCTGAATAGCCATTAATAGTGGGTCGTTAGATAATCTAATTTTTTGAATTCCATCACTAAATAAAAAGATGATACGCATTTGGTCAAAAACCGGGTTTTTTGAACCAGTATCACGGACGGTATGGCGATCATACAAAAACTTTTAAATACATTTTTTGAAAATTTCAGACAAGTATCAACTATATTCCAGCATTTCAGTATCGTCAGACCTCTCGTTAGAACAGGGCTGATGTTAAAAAAAAAGTAAACGCGTAGCGGGTAACCGAAAAATCGCCTTTCAATCACTCGTCATAAAATTTGAACCTAGTATCTGAAAAAATTTAGAAAATATTTTTACATTCAAATTGTTGATTTTAAAAAATGTATCAGACGGAAAAGTTCTGCGATCATTTTTCAACCATTTTTTTGCTGATTTAAAAGTGGCTTTACCTTTAAAAGGCTATATGCCTCGGAGGAGTTATCCGACGGCGTTTTACTGATTTTTCAAAATGTAGTCCTGAGCTACGCGCAAACTCGTTTCGAGTCAAAACTTCGGATTCTAGAGATATTTGTTTTGAAATTTTCAAAAATGGTGTTTAAAAGTTTTTTGTATGACCAGACCGACCGGTATTACGCGGCTCCAAAAAGTGCTTTTTTGGTACAACTAGATCTAGCTCCTGGACATGCACAAATTTTCCTTTTTTTTCAGGATAAACTTTATTTGTGAGTTTAAACGGCTGTGCGTGGCCTGATTTCCATATTTTATGATATTTAAAGAAATTTCCCAGATAAATGGGGTGTTTTTTGCACATGTTTCGCTTGGTACAATGCCATTTCGTCGAACATATCAGATTTGTTTTTTAAATAAAAGCAACTTCTTTAAAAGTGGTACAAAGCGAGGAGGTGCGTCGAGTTTTTTTTACAATTTTTGTCATTAATTAAGGCTATTAGATGCATTCAAAGTTATTTACCCTCAAATTCGTCAAAAATAGGATTTAGAAGAAAATCCAAACTTTTTTTGAGTAAAAAGGCAAGAGTACAAAACGCAGGCCAAAAAAAATATGGCCGGCGCTTATGGGGCCCATTGAGGGTAAAAACGACCTCAGGAATCCGAATTCGAACAGGTTTTAAGCTCTAAATGGGTCCACGAAAGCCGCTAAGAGCAAACCGCAGGCTATAGCAGCGCTAAAAAAAATAGCTCCAGGGATAAATCGGTAATCGGAAAAGCCGAAAAATGACCGTAAAAAATTTGAAAAAAATGTCCACTCCAGCCGCTAGAGAGCAATAAAGTCAAAAATTAAGAGAATGTTTTTTTTTCAATAATGTAGATGTTCGTTGTTTGCAATCAGAATTTTGCATTTCTTACAATATTTTTTTCAAATGAATACAACAAGTTCAGAATCACTATTATTAAATTGGCCTTTTTCAAGAAAAAAAGGTTTTTTGGTTTTTGTCGCAGTGTTCTATCATCAAAAAAATATCAATTTACTTTTTTGGTTCTAATTTGCTCGAATTTTACATCGATTATCAAATTTTTCTAAAAAAAATTGGTTCGTGAGAGATATAAAATATTGATTTTTCCGTTGATACCAAATTTAATCTGTAGTGATATATAACTTTCTGTAGGCAGGGTTTTTTTCAACAAAAAATTATTTTACGTAGCTTTTTTCAATGAAAGCTTACTGCTTGTCCAGCGATAAATTAACTCCGAGATTAAAAGAAGATATCGAAAACGGTTTTTTTATCATTTCAAAGTAAATGTTTGACATGGAAACACTATTTGTTTTTTCCAAAGTCAACTGGTAACTAGACTTTTTGAATTAGCGGTTTTCATAAGGCCAAACATGGCGAATTTTCGAGAAAATATGTTTTTTTGCCATATATATATTGATCTAAATGTTTATTTCGACACTATTTTCATAAGTAATGTCTTCCCGGCAGGACCCTACGGAGGCTGTATGTATTATTGGGGTACCACTGGGCATGAAAACAACTTTTGAATGTGAAAAAACAAAATTGATGCAAGAAAATATGATTTCAATGGTGTTGAACCGTTCTAATGCAATTCCATAAATTAAAGTAATTCTATTTATTAAAATCATCAAATTTAGATTTTTTATTAGGCTTTCTCTCTATACATTTTTATTAGATAGCATGCCTGGAGGGCTGTTTTATGTAGTAATTGTGTACACTTAGGGCATGCCAGAAACTTTTTTGACTTAAAAAATGTTTGAAACTGATTTTACAATACAATTTTGTCCGTGAATACGCATTTCAAAAAGTATTGCCCTCGGCGGGCACTGCCGGGGGCTATCACATGTTTAGCAATTTTTGTTTAAAAGACAATTAATGTACACTAAGGGCTGGAAAAATTTTATTTTTGTCTAATGATACAAAACAAACATGGGAAATTTTCGAATATTTGTTTTTATAAATATATCGATCTATTTTTTTTACATTTGACACAAATTTCAATAGTACTTGCTTCCCCAGCGGGCCCTGCCGGGGCTCTCATATGTATTATTGTGTACACTAGGGCATTGCCAAACTTTTGATGTGAAAAATTCTGGGATTGATACAAGAAAATATGATTCCCATGAAAAACCTACGTCAAATGCAATCCATAAATAAAAATAATTGTATTTTAAAATCATTAAATAAAGATTTTTTATAAACTTCTCTCTTTAATCATAATTAAGAAAGCATTGCCTCCCGGCGGGTCCTGCGGGGTGTACATGTTACAATTTTGGTTTTAAGGATAACTTAAAGGAATAATTGGCTTCACTAAGACCATTGGCAAAACTATTTACTTGGGTACATGATACAGAGAAAACCGTTGATTTCATATCTTTTACTCGCATTACAAAAAATGCCTAAAGTAATAAATNAAAATTTTGAAATATCACTTCTGAAAAAAAATATCTGTTCCTGTATACCAATTAATCTTTGTTTTGAGTGTCAACCATGGACAAAACACTTTCCTAAAAACGGGCTATTTTCAAATTTTAATTGACGCAATAGGTCGAATTTAATTTTTTTAGAAGTAAAAGATTGGAAAAAAATCTCAAAAAATAAACCCTCCGTAAAATTTGAACAAAATTTCCAAAAAAAAAATAAGTCATTTTTTTGACATCCTTGTAAAATTCTTTATAATGTATTCGAAGGAGACATTTCTACGATGTTTTTTTTGCATATTTTAGATGATTTTAAATATGCAAACACCTTTATAAAGGTGCTGTGCTCACACGGGTTAAGGTAGTTTTTTATGTAAAGGGCACCACCCAACTCATGACGATTACGGGAAAACCATATATGATATCGAGAAACGTTTTTTTGTCTTTAACTGCCAACTAAAAAAGCTCAATGGAGGAATTTTTTGTTGGTCTACCGGTTTACTGGTAACCGGATATCTATTAGGCATATGGATCACCCGCCCTCAGAGTACAAATCCTAAATATTTGAAAAATGCGAAATCTGAGCATTTGATTGGTTGATCCTTTCCTAATCTAACCAATGAAATCGGTCTATTCCGCAATCAAAGGTTTTGATTGGGTGCTAATATCTTGCGTTGTTTGTATCATTCAAATATTTAGGATTTGTACTCTGAGGGCGGGTAATATAGGCATTTTTAGTATAAAATTTGAGGAAAAAATCGAAACTCATTTTTTTCTTTCGAAAATTCATGAAAAACATAATTCAAGCAGTTAATATATAGACAGTGGTAATATCAGGATGAAAAAACATAAAAAATTGAAGTTTCCGGCTGATTTCAAAAAAAAAATTGGGCGCACCGAGATTCGAACCTACAAAAATGAACCGGATGTCAAATCAAATTAAGAAAATTTATCCATTGAGCTTTTTTAGTTGGCAGTTAAATACAAAAAAACGTTTCTCGATATCATTTATGGTCTTCCGGTAATCGTCATGAGTAGAAATTTCCTTAAGGGAGTACCCCACGCGAGTT
>SCLH01000894.1:83950-106020 GCA_004367855.1 Oikopleura vanhoeffeni
GAGAATAAACCCCATACTCCCCTAATGTGTTCTATGTGGCTTTCGTCCACTAGGGGAGAACCCCCTAAAACCCCCCAAATTGTATGGTTGGTTTGGGCAACGATTAAATGGGGGGGAAACCCCCCCTAAGTGTGGGTTTCTAATGTGCGGCCTTCGTCCAGTAAGGGGAGAACCCCAAAAACCCACCACATTTGTATGGTTGTTTGGGGCACCGAATTAATATGGGGGGGGAAAAACTCCCGCAAACGCCCCCTAAGTGGTGTTTTCTAATGTGGGCTTTGGCCCACGTTAAGGGGGAATACCCCCAAGAACCCCCCCCAAAAATTTACTGGTTGTTTGGGCCAACGAGAAAAAAAATCTTAATTGAACGAGTTTTTAGCCATTTTGTTAGAAATGGTACCTATTGTTAGGGTTTTTTAAGGTACGGTTACCAGTTAGTCCATTAATAATGACTCAGTATCGACCAAATCAAAGTTTCGGAAAATTCATAATGAGTGATAAAATTTTCATTTTTTCAAAAAAGGTTGGTTCAAATACAAAGGCACGGTTTTTTTCAGAGCAACCTAAAAGGCGGTAACAATCGGATAATTTTTTGCTGAATACGGGTTTAACCGTCATCGGATCATCTGTAAAACAAATTATAAACACGTTTGCGACTAACAAAATTACACAAATCGCATAATGCTCTAAGAGAAGAAAATTTTTTGTCTTTTTGTTCACGCTGAAAACGTCGTTTTTATCCATTAAAAAAAAATCACTAAAAATCTCTAAAAATCGAAAATTAGCGCTTAGAGAGCTAAAATGCAAGCCCAAAATTGGGAGTAAAGTCACCCTATGGTTGAATTTTTTTTCAAAAAGAAAAAGATTTTCAAGAAAATTGGAAATTTTTTTCAGAATCTACTTTTTTCGCTACATATTTAGAGTTATTTTTTAAATTGTATTCTCACTTACAATTAATAACTAGCGTGTCCACCAAATGGCCATTCTGCAAAATTGGAAAAAAATCTTTTACCACTCTGGGTTAAACTTTCACAAATTTGGGTTTTATGCAGAGATTTACTTGCACCGTTATAGGTGTTGTGTAATTTATCCGCCGTTGTTGTCTCTAGACGCATACGACAGAACAATTGCGTGTATCAACTCTTGGCTATGGAGGATCATTGACATTCCTTAAATCGAAAATGAACCGTTTTCGCGATCATCGAGCCGACTGCGGGTGCTCTGAAGACAAAACCCACCAAAAAAAACTCAGAGTCAATATTTCAAATGATTGTTAAAATACCTCCTTGCAAATGTGCAACTAACAATAACCACAAGAACGAGATTGCCCAACCTCAAATAATGAATAAACTCCGAGACGTGCAACTGGGCCCGATTTGTAGATCTCTCGTCAGCTTAACCAGTAATTTGAACTGTCTGACCAATCAGCGAGCCAGCAATTTTCAGATAACCCAAAGACAGTAATCTGACGACATTAACCGAAGCAAACCCAAATTGAGATTTCAATTCCAATATGACGCGTACTTTTTGAAGATGCAAAATCAACCTGCAGTTTCACGTTCTTTTCGATTTAATTTCCCTGGTTTTTTGTTTGAGAGATAATTCGGAAATTTGGTCTTTTAATGAAGACTCATTTCAGATTCAGCAATTTCGTGAGATTCATTATCGATAGCTTGAGGTCTAAAAGTGTCTTTTAGGGGTGGTCGTCGCATTTTAAGGGTTTTTCACTGGCCAATTGTCGCTAAAAAGTACAAATTAGTAAGAGGTGATATTAGTCCAACGATTGTACTTGCGAAACAATTGCTAGTGAAAAACCCTTAAATGCGACGACCGCCCTTAATTCAAGAAAAAATAGTATTTAAACTATTTCTGCAAAACCACTGGTTCAGCATAATACTCGAAAGCCTTATCAAGAAATATCAGTGTCAAAAGATTTTCTCCTGAAAAATTATCCTAGAAAATATATTTTTCAAAAGTTTTTGTTTTTGATTCTGTAGAAAACCGATGTTACCGGTTGTTAATTTTTTTTCGTTTGTTGGTCCACCTGAAAACTGTCTTTTGTCCATTAAAAATTGCCTAAAAAATCGAAAATAGCGCTAGAGAGCCTAAAATGCAAGCCAAATGTTCGCGATAGTTAGGCGCCCTTAAATCACGCAACTCGACACTGCCCTCGTGGCAGTACTAAAAAAATGCCGCCAGTACAAATAGTCAATAGTCCTGTCTTCTGAGTCCGATAGTATCCTGAATTCGACGCCAAAATAGGTATTTTCGTAGTTAAAATTAAGAATCGAAATATAAAAAATGTCAAATAAGATTATTATAGGTTTTGAAGTCAAGAATGACTAAGAATTGCAAAAACATTTTCATTTTGACAGTGTCGTTTTCGTAATGTCTTCTCCTCAATATAACGCCCGTTGTCTCTTAGAGCATCTACTTCTCGAAAATGGCCAAACAATCACCGAATTCTGCCGTTTGTCCTCTAGACGCATTTGAAAACAGTAGTTATATAAAAATAATTCCTAAGGCCGACATGTTCGCCGACATCTGGAATCAAGAAATATCATATTTTATTTTCAAAATTGGAATAATTTTGCCGAACTCGCATAATACGGTATTTATTTATTTTGGGTCTTTAATTTCTAGACATATTGTTTAACTAACCTTTGAAGAGCTGTGAATTCTGGATTATTTCGAAAATATCTTCATAAGTGTCTTGGTAACAATTTTTCCTTTCCAACAAAATAACTCTGTCAATCTTAGGGATGAAACTGCACAGGAATAGTAACCAAAACTCGGAGTTTTTTGCTAAAAATAATTTAAAACCAAACAAAAAGATAAAATGAACTAACAAGTAGGGTCTGATTTTTCGATGGGTCATATAAAAACGTTAGATAGCTTGAAGTGGCTACATACGAACTTTTTGAAATTTAAGTCAAATAATAACCTTTCCCGTCCTATCATGACACTTGCAAAGCGGTTTTTTGCGATTTCCGGTTCTACCGGACATTGGCCAAGAATTATCGTTTTTTTTCGCCCAGAGAAAAACTCAAAAATTACTGGTGAAAAAATCGGAAATCGAAAAAACGGCTCTGCAAGTGACACGTAGCTTTAAAAGTTACATTATGGCTTACAATTTCAGAAAAAATCGTATGTACCACCGAACTATCTTTTTCGATGTGACTCTCTAAAAAAGAATAGTACACCTAAGAATTAATGTATTGGTTTTGTGAGATCTGTAATCCATTGATATCTATAATCAAGGTCACTACACTATACCGTATAGATCATTAATGAATCACAGAATATAACAAGCACCAGTAACTTATCTTATTCGAATCGACCGAAATCATTTTTAGATTTCCTGAGTGATACTTCAAAGTGTGGCCCATTTGGGATCAAATTCTAAATACGTCATTCGGGTCATGTAACATATTACAGTATGTGTTTTTTTTGAGTGCGAACAAACTCAAGTGTCTGGAGAATCGCTATAATTGGGAGAATTCTCCCGAATCTTATTTTCTGTCGACGAAAAAACACTACTGTACAGTATGGGTAATTCTTTTGCTCTTTTTTTTCCAATTTTGGATAACTTGCTATCCGCCAAAGAGAACGATCAATCTTTGGCAATACCTACGTCTTTTCCAGATTGAACAATCGAAACTGATGGAATTCAGATTTTGCCAAATTGAAAAGAGAGCAAAAGTACATCTGTATAATTTTTTGGGGTCATATTAAATATTTGGAATCGCAGTTTTTTTCTATTTGTGATATGTAACAAGGGTCAGTTACATGAACCTAATGAGTCAATTTTGTAGTTTTTTAATTTATTCAATTGCACAAAAGTAGGCATGACTAAAAAGCGTCGTGACTGTAATAATCATTGTAATTTGATATGATTTAATATTACCCATAAAAGGGACTCTTAAAAGAAACGAAGGTTTAATAACATTAATGTAATTGCAGATCAACAAGGGTTTTTCGGCTCCATTATATCATAGCAAAGAGAGCAAAAGGTTAGATATTTTTTTTGGTACCACGAAAAACACTTCGCTGTTGAAAAGTTTCTCCGACGGTCAGCTATGGGTGCTTATTGAAAAAAAAAATTTGAAAGTTCGATTTTCCCTTTTTTTTCCTAAGTATTTTGAAAAATTCAGACTGAAAAAATTTTCTAAAAATTTTTTTTTTGCGGGCGTGTTTAAGCACATTAAAAAAAATGTAAAAAAAATTGTTTCGAAATTTTTTTTTCAATTTTAAAATTGGCTTAAAACGTCTGCAAATTTTTCAGTAAATTTTTTTTTCCATTGTAGAAAAATACTTAGAAAAAATCCTCAAAAATCTAAAAGAAGTTAATATGACACCATCTTCGGAGATGTAATGTACCAAAAACTGGGTGATAACTAAGTTTGCGAGGCGGTTAATTTGATAATAAAAAAAATTCCGGATCAAAGCGGGGTCCCTTTTTCTACTTTCACGTTTTTTTTCTCGAAAAATCGAGGTTTGGGACCAAAAAATCATAATATTCAAAATTTCTATTTGTTTACAAAAGCACTGGTGTTATTTCATTAGTAATGCCGTTTACTCAAAACACTCCGATGTTGGCATTTGTTTTATAATAATTAAATTATGAAAAAACGCGAAAAATTCGCTATATTTTGATCACGTGAGTTCAAATTTTTTCAAATAATTTTTTTTTCATTTTTGACATACCTGGGGTTAGTTAATCACCCAAGAAGTTTTCAGAACAATCCACCCATTTTTCTGTAAGTCGAAAATTAGATGGTGGCCATACATGCTATGTATAACTTCATACAGTAAAGTGATTATTTTTTAATTTGATTTATAAATAATAAGGTTGGAGTGCTTGTTCTGCCTATTGCCAAAGGAAACAGTATTACCGAACGCCATGTGTATTCACCGAGATTCTTCAAAAGGAAGTCGCTGAACAATCTTTGTGATAAATCGAAGCGCTACGCCGATCTGAACAGGCCTGTAATACCTCCCCTTCATGACTTTGATGTGGAGAATCTGCTCATATAAATGTTCTTCAAAATGGTGACCCTGGAATCAAAAGCAACTCGAACATGTATCAAATTGATCGTAACTTAACTGCAGTAGATGATCACTTTGACATAATCAAAACTCTTAGAAAAGGATAGACAGTATATCCACAACTTATCACAACTTTGAAATATATCATATTAAGATGATCATATAAATTTTTTTCTTTCATGATGTTTTTTAATCTTGAAAAGAGTCATGAATTATCTTTCGAAAGTTATATAAATTAACCGCACCCATTTCACACAACCATCAATGAGATGATTAAAGTTAACAACATTGAATGATGCGGGCGGGTGAGCGAGATCTTGCTGTTGTTTTAGAACGTTATTTACGATAGACAGTAGAATGATTTTAAAATGTCTACCGTGGGGGTCTTTAAGTTGACCAAAATTTTTCGCCGTGGCTCGACCACTAATGTTCACGACCTGTCAATGTTTTTTTCTAACGCCATTTTATAGGGAAATTTTACTGGCACATTAATAGCGCAGGCGCTTTAACGTGACCAACTATTTATCACTCTCAAGCCTATAATGATTGGTCATCAGAGCGCGGCGATTTAAGTGACCAAAATTGTGGTCACTTTAACGCGCGCGCTTAAGTGACAATTTTTTGGTCACTCGGTAATATTTATAAGTTTGCTTTTAATTTGAATTTTTCGCGACTCTAGATTATGATCACATATTGCCTTGAGGTACTCTCAGTGGAATTATTTTCGGTGAAAAATTTCGATTTTAAATCGTCTTCTTTATATGACACTTGAATTATTGGTTATGACTTTTAACGATTGGATTGGAAGCTCTAAAGGTGAACCAATCAAGTTTGAACTCTAAAAATTTTTGATTACCAATTATTTGATTTTGGTTGAAGTGCCAGAATTTTCAACTTTTTTAATATATGCGTCATAATACGAGTTCGCAAAAAAATCCGAGAACCAAAACTAAAGTTATAAACTACCGAGAGACCTAAACAACATTGGTCACTTCAAAGCGCGCGCTTCAGTGCCCACAATTACTCCCCTATCGTACATCATCGACTTGATCAACATATGACTTCATCATCGTTTCAAGAAAATTGAAGCTTAAAAATGTAAGATTAATTATGAGTTATTTTATTTGCAATCTCAAAACTAAAAATTAAAAGATTATTTGGTTAACTCCTCCACCAGAAACAAGAACTTCGGCGCTCACTACCCAAAAGCCTATCGTAATAGCAATACGTTTGAGCGCTTATCACGGGAGAAACTGGGAGAGATATAAGTTTACTTATTTGTCACTGATTGAGATCAAGGATTACATTAAGTGACAACACGTAAAAAAAAAAATAAAAAACATTTATAAATTTTCGAAGTTTGTAAACTAATAACTGCGAGAGAAAAGAGAAGGTTCGAAACCTTTTCCCACCTGGTTTTTTTAAAATTTTTTCCCCCCCCCCTTTTTGTGGGGGGCAAAAAAAAAAAGAAAAAAAACCCATAAACATTTTTTTTACCCCAATGAAAAAACCAAATAAAAAAAGTTTTTTTTTTGTAAGCCAATAGGAGTGAAACTTAGCTATTGAAAGCTGTCGTCAATTTGAAATAATCGGATATATCTTGATCGCTTACAAAACAATTTATCATATCGCCAGCGCGTCGAAATAATGCATAAAACTGAAAATATGCTAATCAGCTGACAAACTTCAAAATAGTACACCTTATATTTTCTATTTGTGATCAATTGTCTTTTCGGCTTTTGGGGTTAAATTGCGTTCATTCTTCGAAAAAAAATTTTTGAAAAATAATTTTTTTTCATTATTTTGAGTTTCATTTAAAAATCACGTTGTGAAAAGATTATTCTTCGTATAGAGACTTTGCAGATAAAAAATGAAATAATATCAAAAAGAAACTTAAATATCTTTCCTAAAAACTTGCTTCATCCAGAATTTCGGATATTATGTATTCGTTCACACATTAATTTTTTAAAATTTTTGACGAAATCCTAAATAAAGTAGAAAAATAGACTTTCGACTGCCTATCGTATACAAATTTTCAACAATATTTTGGAAATAAAATGCAAATTCTATAATATTTGAATTTGTAGGTCTGTGACGATGTTATTTCTGCGCCGTTTGTCCCGAAAATATTTTTGCCTTTAGATAGTCCAAAGGGTGTGAGTTGGGGTAAAACAAATTTTTGTTCTCAATTGTTCTATCATATTTTAACCATCGAAACTCGAACCTTACTGGTGATTGTTTAGATGGAAAGTTAGTTTACGGAGGAATTGGGACAATCTGTAGGCCACTTGTGGTGGAGGTGTAAAAAACGAAACTTTAAAATGGTATCGAAACTGGCTAATGAATTTGGCAGCCGGCATTATTGCTACTCAAATACCATCAACATATAACTAGAAACTTGTAATAATACAATTTGTCCCATTTATGGAAAACCGGAATTGGGGAAGTGCTCCGTTTCCTGTGCAGAGAGTGGAAACGAACCTACTCAAGCATCTCAAGGCAAACGATTTTATCAAGATGCGCATCAAATTTTTTGGGCAATATCTCACCTATGCTGCTTCTTCAATTCATAACCTTTAATTAGTATTGTTAGGAATCTTCCTCATATAATGATATTTAATAGCTATATTAATCTCTTGCCATATATTTGCGAGAAAAAAAGGTGAAACTCATATGAAACAGATACCAAACCAACTTAGGTTATTTTTACATCAAATCCGGCGTAGTACGCACTTTATGAGCAAAGTTTCGTACTTACGCGAAAATGTCTATAGTTTAATTCATTTTTAAATATGTTTGAAGATTAAGAAATAATTATTTGTAAATCGTCCTAGTAAACCCTTATATTGGCCGCAAATGTTCTGATTACACAAGACGCAAGATACCGGGTCCTTCAGACTGCTATTCTGTCCATATTGGCGCTATATCCCTGGACTCTTGTTCCAAATCATGGCGCGAAGGTTTCAAACCGTCGACCGGTATGTATCTGGCATGGGATTATGTAACATTAACAGAGCAAGAACCGGTTCAGCAAATTTGCTGCGGGTATTTTGCCATGTGTTGGAAGTTGACCAATTAGCCTGTCGTTTGATGACTGTCAGAGTGCTCGGTGACATGTGGAATACAACGGGTGAAAATGGAAACATCCTCTGTAAAAGAAGTGTGGGGAAAGTGAAACTATTAATAATTCTTTCTGTAGTCTACAAAAACAGCTACTCCACAAATGTACCCCTGTAATTCAGAAAAAGCTGTGTTACCGTGTTGGATAACGGTAATTTTGGAGTGCTTTTCGGCCACTGTGAACAGGGGATAGCCGAAAAGACAATTGGATGTAGATATTGACATAGTGAAATTTGATCAAAAAAAGTGTGATCCAGAAAAAAACTGGAAGAATTTGAAATTGTGACCTTACTTCTTGCGTATCGGGCCTGCCATTTTTTCAAGGTCGGGATTTTTTTTGGTTTTCCAAAATTTTAAAAAATGTCGTAAATTGTAAAGATCCCAGTTTGGTGAAGAATTTACGATCTTTTGTCAGGAATAATTAATGTGATTATTATAAACACTAAGAACACTTAGGGGTGGCGGAATTATTTGCTATTATTTTTTTTAAATAACCCGTTATATTTTATTTTGCAATTTTAAAGTAAATTTTGGGCTTCATTTTTTCAATAATTTTTATTGACTTTTCTTCAGCAAATCTTTTTCAAATCTATCAAAAAGTTATGATTAAAAAAAAATGATTAAAAATTTGCATGATAATCTAGCAATCGCCTGTTTACCTAAAAACATCAACTGTTTTGAAAAAGCCGGGTAATATCAAAAAATTAATCCCAATTCTAAGTTTTCCTCAAATATACTTATCATTGACGCCAAAATCGTGACACCTTGTTCGTACTTGTGGACATGGAAAAGCGATAAGAAGTCCTTTTTTGTTTTCTAGAGATGATGCATCAACGTTTCAAAACGACTTTGTGCTTTCGGAAAAAAATATCGAAGTCGAATCATGTAAACAACAAAACTTGTGTACACACCTGGGGAAAAGGTCCTGGAGTGATGTCGGCAGATTGTGGTCTAGGTACTCAAAGAAGAAAAGTCGCATGTTTAAGGAAGGATCCACAAAAATATTTAATTCAATTAAGAAGCGAGTGGTAAATTGCGATTCCTTGAACCGTTTTTAACCGGTTATAAAAAGGTTGTCCAATTTTGATTTTATAAAAATCCGGTTTTAAACGTTTATTGAGTATTTTTTTCGCCTGAAGCTTAAATTCTTTATTTGTTGTGAATATTTATATTGCTCGTAGTACTCCCTCCAAAAGAATACTGGAGATTAAAAAACATTTTTGCGAGAATCATTTGTGAGTAACATACTTTTTCAACAAATTTTGTTTCATACAATTCAGAGCAAAATTGTTCAAATTTATCTATCCACACGACAACCTCCTCAATTTAAGAAAAGAAAACAAAAAAATAATTGTTTTAATGGTGACGATCCCATTATAGATTCAAGGAAAAATAAGAAGCGTGTTCAAGCAGGTTGTAAGAAGTACACCGATGATCAAACCGGCCAAGACCGAAAATGTCGGCCGAATTCCAATGTCCAGGTGGAAATCCCGGAAACTGGGGAGAATGTGGATAATGCGTGCCGCCAGCAGCGACAATTGCATGTCAGAAGACATAACAAGAAAAACGTCGCTGTCACGACGAAAAGATGTCTTCATCTCCAAAGCAAAAAAAGGCGGCAACGAGGATGCAAAAAACTGCGACAAGGGAAAATGGAAAGTTCAAAATGGTCCGCTTGCTCCGCCACTTGTAAATCAGTGATAACACCTAACGCAATAACGCCGAGAGAATGCATGAAACGAAATTCTCAACAGCTATATTCTTCAGCTTGTAATCGATGAACGACCCTTTAAATCTAAATTGTGACTCATTGCCACCATGCGAACCCGAATGGACTGTTACTGAATTGGGGACGCATGTTCTATGAACTGTGGAAATGAACTTTGACGAGATTGTTCAACTGTCCAGATTTGAATTGTGTACACGAAAAACCAGAGGAATTATGAGCTGTAATTTAGGCTCATGCGTACTCATAACTGTGCAGAGTACAAAGGTTATTATCGAAGGAAACAATGGAAACTGTACAAAATTCAGGTTGTCTACTAGACACGTAACTGCAGCTTAGTGTACGCGTCTGAACAAAATCCTCATTGGCCATTTTTGAGAAAAATCGAAATTTTCTTATCTTTAAACTGCTGCAATTATTTTTTTTTCTGAAAATAAGTCCAATAAAGTAAATTGTTACAAAAAATACACATGAAATTTGAAATAAAATTTATTTCAAATTTGAGAGCTCTAGCTCGATTCCTTGCGAAAGTTAAATTAAACGAATAAAGCGTGCCATTTCGACTCGTTCTAATTGTTTTATGTTTGCGAATATGTATTTTACCAACTCGTAGTAACTCAACGATACGAGTGAATACTAGTATACGTTAATGTATGTTCGAATATTTAATTTTGCGTTTTTTTGTATTTTTAACCAAAATTGTGCGGCGGAAAAATCGGATTATTTTATTTACTTTTTGATGACAGTGTGATTGTTATGGCTGTCAAATTAAATTGAATCGCTAGACAGTGCTTTTATAGCCTTCAGTAGGCTTTTACGGACTTTTTCCACTACTTGATTCTTAATATGAACAGATGTCCGTGCACAAAAAGGGGGGCGAGCATTTAATTGTCATTGGCCAAATCCTCAATCTCAATATTTTTTTATCAAAAATGCCGACTTTAAAATTTTAAATTTTGATTTCCGTGGCGGATTTCGAAAAACATTGAATAAAATTGAAAAAATTATAGAAAGTCATTTACGGAAGTTTCTCTGAACGAAAAAAATTAATTTTGTGACTGTCGAAACTCTCAAGCGATTTAAGAATATCGCTTGTAGCCCTAGTTTTCAATTCGAAGAAAGTCGATTTTGACCAATGAAAACTGGATATTCTCCGAAAATTTCAAAATTCTGTCCGAGTAAATTTTTTCCCATTTTCATAAACTATCATAGTTTAAAATGAACAAAAACCGATTAACACCCTACTGTCATTTCAAACTTTCTCCTTTAGGTGTCTTGTTCAGAAACTTGCCTGATTAACTAAAATTGGTTCGACTCAAAAAGGTAATTTTACTGCTATGGCATGTTCAGGTATAACCCCAAATAGAATATTTGGAATCTTCCGTCAGTTGATAATTTATTCTTTGCTGCATAGATCAGTTTAAAAGATAATTCTTCATTGTCTTCGCCAACGTCTCTAACAAAGATATTCATTAAAACCATAAAATCAGAAGGAGGAAGAAACTATTCTATGGGTAATTTAAAAATTGAATTAAATATTTAAAAAATTTTCCATTTTTTGACCCAGATTTTTCTAATTTTGGAATCTGAGGATTTTACAAAATTATCTATTTTTAATATTAAATGTTATTTTTGAACATATATAGTTGGACCTTGGGTTTTAAAAATTACAGTAGTAAAAATTATATGTCAAAAAAAAATTATTTTATTAGATTGTAAAGGGTTTGCTAGATAATCTTATTATTATTTTGAAAAGAAAAAACTGCATATTTATTAAGCTTGAAAAAATCGAAAGCTAAATAAAAAATATTTCTACTAAAAATACATAAAATAGCTGACCCATTCTTTTGGGAAAACCGGAATATTTTTGGTGTGAAACTTTGAAATTTTAAGCACTTTTTAGGAAAGTTAAGCTCCAAAATCATTCATGAGAGTTAAATACCTTTTCGCCACGGAACTCCATCTCAAAAAACTGTTTACTATCTCGTTTGCGCGTGTCGATCATAATAGTGTTTTTTTAGACTGATGTCTTGGAGTTCATGATATAGGCAAGGAATGTGATCATTTGGACCGCTTAAATTTGATCTGTGTGAATCACGTCCAGCAATCACTTTAAGATTAACAATCACTAGACAACATAGTGGAGATCGAACACGCGCCTATAAAGGATAGTAAACGTTTGTGTGAGATGGAGTTCCATTGGAAAAGGATATGGATCATCTGTGATAATAATATTTTTTGACAACCATGCCAAACTCTCGTGAATTAAAAATATTATTTTTTTGTAGTTTCTGGCCGTTTCAGAACATCACTGCAAATCAGGGCTGAAAATAACTTTGAAGGTCAAGGTTTGACGTTGAAAATTTAGCCAAAATAACTTTTACTTGATACAAATTCCTGTTTAGAAAAATTCGGTTTTGACCAGAAACGAAACAAATTGAATGCACGAAAGATGCTCTGTATACAAAACAAGAGGAAAGAAAATCCCTTTCGCAATCTTGCTGGCGATTGTTTCAGGTAGATTTTTAAATATATTATTACAAAAAATATTTTTTTTTCAAGTTCCTGGTCATGTCCTCAATGTAGATTTTTCGATCAATTTGCAAGGAACTGGTCTGAAAGTCGCTCAGAACAAAAATTGGAAAATTGTTTGGAAATAAAGAAACCTTGACTGCTGGACGGTCACAAGAGGGTTTCGAGTTCAGTTGCGCGTATGTGGAGGATTATGTGCCTCAAATGTGAAACCTCAGACCAAAGTGACATTCTTCACTGGAACTTTTAAAAAAATGAATGGCCTCAAAACTCGAACTCATTTCCATTAGTTTCTGACTACCTTATAATTATTTTATTACAGGCAACAAGGTTACTCCTGGATATAGACCTCAATTCCCAGCCAAATTTTCAAATATTTATAAATAATGACTACAAAGTACAGTTTTCAAGTCAAATTTATATGTTTACAGGCAAAACTCAAAATTTTATTTATCATTTCCGGGTGAGGACACAATCATAATTTATCAAAAAAATCCAAATTTCTCACTGAGTAACAGAGGAACCTCCCTATCATGCTCAAGGTCGGTAAAATTCCAAAAATAATTAATTTGCCGCGTCCCTCCTCAAGCTTTGGAAATACTTGCTTGCAATCGACACATGCACACCTCTTTGAGGAATTAGGACTGTAATCCATATATTAATTGTTATGTGCTCCTCGATTTCAGTTATATTTCATTAAGAGTGTTTTTTCTATTGAAATGTTTCCGAATGTTACCTCGCTTATATAAATTATTAATCGTAAACTCCAAATCACTGCATTTCGTAACCTAAATAACTAATCAATTCAAGTGCTTAATATATATTTGTACATTCTAGAACTCTTTGAGAGGTCAAGTTGGATTAATATTTGGACTTTTTTATTGATCAAACTTAGTGGTGACCCGGCTGCAGTGCGGAATGCCGTCACTCTCGATTTACGAAATTGTACTGTATTTTAAACCTTCATAATATAATCTTTAAGAAATGTAAAATAGCGGCAAATCTCTAATTAAATCCTCCAAATATCCTTAATATATCAACCTTTATTCGACACAGTTAAAGTCCTAATCGAGCAGAAATGTTTTCAGGGAGAAACTGGTTTGGATGAGTGGTCCGTATGACAGAGATGTTGTTAAAAACAATCTCGTCATGACCAAGAAAGTAAATGACCAGATTGCTTCTCAATGCAATCTTTATGTCATTCACATTTCTCTGACAATCCCATCACCACCCCTTCTTTGAAGCAAAATACATAGAAGCAGAAAATAATGGTACAGTTTAACATTTAAATTGACTTGTTTTCGTATAATGAAAAATCATGATCTCCTTGCTGAAACTTGCAAACGCCAACCTTACAAAACGAACGCAAACTGAGGTATTTTCTCTATTGTGCAACCTCCATAAAATATTGAATAAATATATTTTGAATAAAATGTATAAATTCCAGGTGTGAAAAGCTTTAGGTTTTTTTTGGCGGTTTCTCTGCATAAACACCAGTCTTTTTGCTCTTGAGTCTGCAACAACTGTCAAACAAAACCTGCAAGATTGGACCTTTATTGTATCTTCTATTTAAATTATTATTTCATATAAAATTTGGCACAAAAGAAAATATTTAATCTTGTTTATGTGTCCTTAAAAAATATTAAACAAACCAAACTTTCGAAAAAAACTTAAATTCGAAAAACGTCCTAACATCGAAATTACATGACCTGGAATTTATCAACTATGAAAAATTGATCATTATTATTAAAATCGCGTCAAAAATGGCGCTCACAAAAAATTATTTTGCAATTTCCAATTAAAAATGAAGTAAAATAAAGTTCAAAAATTTCACATTGTCAATATTCAAAGAAAAATCCACAACTAAGATACATCTTTCAGTTTATTGAATTAATTATGATGGCAAAAATTTTTCGAAAGTATTGTTCAAATTAAATTTTTGAAAGAAAAGCGCATCAAAACTATTAATCTTTTGTATTTCGGATTACCTCATTTCAACCAACGATAGTTCTTTTTCCCAACACTAATAACTTCTTAGACATATGCGACAAATAAAAAATGTTTTTTCAAGCCAAACTTGTAGACCGTCAATTCCGGTGAATGACGACTTTCCTTTATCCACATTAGTAAATTTAGTTATGATAAATTTTTTTGTGCATGCAAAGCTTCATAAAACCTAATTGTAATTTATGAAATAAATTATCACCCTCGATCCGGACGTCACAATGGGGTTTGTCCGGGACTATCTTAATTTTTCTGTTTCAATACTTGTCAAGTTCTCCAAGTTTTGACTACAAGTTCTCCAAATTCCGATCGATTTCCCAAATTCTTACAAAATAATACCTTTATATTTGCTCCTGAGGGTTCACAGCCCTCTGTAAAAAAATTGCGGCGCATCCTTTAGATTTTTCCGATATTTGCTACCCATATATCCATAAATCTTATTAACTGAAAAATTGAATGGCCTCTAAATCAAAAATATTGTCTTATCATCACAAGTATATTAGGAAACTTAAATTTTTGTTCTCGCAGGGACACCACACCTTGATAATGTTTTCCTGTCATTCACCCAAAATACCTTTCAATACACGTTTACAATTTGTGTTTGATAAAGCGTCTCCGTAAATCATACATACTAGCTTTTTTGTTCACTTTAACAAATTTGACGGTCGCTCATAAAAAATAATTAAATTCGGTTAGAAAAAAAAAAAAACACGTATTGCACGTAACCATTGATTCACACCAAATATTTTCCCTTTTTTTTCGAACCCCAAAAATACTTTTCTCTTAGTTCTTGAAATTTAATTGATAAAGATGTAGAAATCATTCTTCAAATTAGCCATGCCTATCATAATTATTAAATATATCATATAAATTTCAGTAAATACAAGGAACAAGACCTTAAATGAATCTCAGTGACAAAGTTTTCTACTCACTTTGGTCTCACAAATAGTTGAAATACAATAAGTATTCCTTTCGGAAAACCCAGCTTTAAATAATCTTGTACGTTGCGTCATCAAAATGGCCTTGCAAATTGTTCGTTGGTATAAAATCTGTCCAAAAAAGGAAACGTTAAAAGCCTCAATATTTTTTTTAATAGTTCCGTTGCACCCTAAGTGTCTGAACTAAAGTGGAAACGCAAACTCTCAGATATAAATGATTGAGTTGATTTTTACAACTTCAGTCTCAAATTTGATTATTCTGACAATCGTACATATGAAATAATCTAAATTTAAATGACCCGATAACGCTTGTTTCAACGTTTTTTATATACACACGGCTTGCCTTAATATGTCCCGAAATTAAAAAAAGTTTGAGAAAATCTACCAAATTTGGAAAGTTTCCCCAGATAAATTCCTATCCTTAATTTTCGAAAAACTCAAAATCTCAGTCACACCATATATCCTCAATGTTTAGTGAAAATTTTGTTGATTATCGCAAAAATGCCCCAGAATCTTAAGGGGGTTTATAGACTGAAGCTTTTTCGAAGTTATACTTTTTAAACTCCTTTATAACAATCTATAAAAGATCTCAGAAATATGTTCGTGCATCTTGAAAAAATTTTTTTCTAGTGTTTCATAGCATGTTCGACCGGAACCGGTAATTTGAGGTGACTCGCGAAGCAAAAAAGTTTTTTGCCAAAGTCGTATTTTTTCGTTGTACTTATGAATCAGTTTATGCATACAAAAATTTAGCAAATTGTAAAAAAATGATTAATCGCCCGAACGTTGAAATTGCGGGCCTTAATCCCAGGATTACAGTTTGAACAATTAGTCTTTTTTGAGCTCAAGGTCCATCGTATCAATTTTCAGTTGTATCTAAAAGATCGGCACTATCATGTTTCTGAAAACGGGATTATACACTATGGCCAAATTATTAACCGTGCTCGGCGCAGAGCAAAAAACGTTTTCTCATTTTTTAGACACTTGAAAAAAACTCGATATTTTTTTAAGAAAATGTTTGAAATTTTTTTTCACAATTTTTAAAATTCATATCACTAAACAGGCCACGTTGAGACCAGAAATCGTGAAACTTAAGTTGACAGCACTTCATTCAATAAGGTTGGACTGCCCTATACAACCGCTCTTAAGCACCAAAAGTTTTTTATTTTTATAATAAATAAAGATGATTTGAACAAAATTACCAAATTATTGCTTCACCTACCTATTTTGATAAAAATTCTAACTGCGAAATAAAGTTTTTTTTTATGTATGGGCCAATTTATCCAATAAAGATTCAGACGCCTTTGCTGCTTTTTCCCAATCAATTTTGTAGTCTAAAAAATAAAATCAATTAAGCTCATTTACTTACCGGTTTCAATTTAGCTATCTCTTTTATTAATGATACTAATACCAAAAAAATACTGAAATATCAATATACACCGTATAAAGTATAAAAATTGTTCCATTAATTTTAGTTCTTAAAACGTTAAAGTTTTACCAAACAATAAAAATTTTGCACATCCTTCATTGTCATAGGAACAACTAAATCCTCGCAGGTTTTTTATCTCTTTCAGGGCTCCACTGTAAAATAGAGGCAAATTCTAATAAAAACTCCCCAAATATCCTAATATATCAACTCCTTATCGACCAACAGTTAAAGTCCGCTAATGAGCAGAAATGTTCAGGGAGAAACTGGGTTGTGATATGTCTATGACAGAAGATTGTTCTGTTAAAACAATCTTCTGTCATGAACAAAGAGAAGGTAGAATACACAGATTGCTTCTCATGCAACTCTTAATGTCATTCACATCCTCTGACATCCACAAATATGAATTTTGTTAAAATTATATTTTATATTTCGAAAATGTTCGAATAAAACATAAACTGAAATTTCGAAGACTTATTCGTGCAGAAACATCTTTATGATACTCACATTTCAAAATATTAAGGATCAGTGAAGTTTGGAATTTGTGTGGTTCAGCGGGTTTTTTCATTGTACACCATGTTTCGTAAAAATGTTAAAATCCCGACTCGGATCGGATTGAACAAAATATTGAACTCGAATTGGAAATTCCTCTGGTTCCAGAACCTCGTGTTCTTTTTTTCTACGTTCGGAAATTCTGTATAAATGGTTGGTGAGACTTTGAGGGATTTCGTTTAATCAGCATTTTTTTCAGCTGATAATTTTTTATTTTGTAAAGTCCGGCTTCTGTAGAAACATTAAAAAAAAAGTGTAGTTTTACCCTCATAGTGTGTGAATTGATATTTTGTTTAATTATTTTTTTGTGGTAAACGAATGCACAACGACGCGAACTCAACCTTTATTATCTAGAAATTTAAACACCGGGGTGCCCCCCCCTTTTAAGTCTTAAAATCAATGGGTTTTTCAAAAGACATTAACCTTTGTAAAAAATTTAGAAATTCTTTTTTCGAATTACTAACTCCGCAAAGTGAACATCGGGCCGATTAGTGCGATCTGCACATAAAACTTCACTTCAATATTTTGATTATTTAACATCTCAGTTTGTCTTCCAGAAAGATCGTAATCAACAATGTTTAAAAATTAAATTTAAGTCGGCAAAAATAAATTTTTTTTTTAATTTTTATAAAAAATAAATTTTAAAATCCTATTATCCGCAAAAAACAATATCATGTTAAGAAAATATACTTTTGTTATTTATGCGATAAAAACTAAGCTTCAAACTCAAAATCGAACTGCAAAAAAAAACTATCTTTCTAGAATAGTAATTTCGCGGGAAGTAAAAGGAACTCCAATAATACACTTATCGTGTTCACATACAGAAAATATAAAAGTTATAAGTTATATCTCTTATTCACCTTTTTTGGTAGACTCGTAGCATTGAGATTGCTCATCGGAGTTGAATGTCGTACGAGGACCCCAAACCCCCAAACTGCGCTGAGAAAGCATAAGAGACGCCAGAATAAAACCTCTGCTAAAAAAATATTGTTCCTTCACAAACCCGAAGAAATCGTCATGATGAGAGACAGAATATTATTCCGATTTTAAAAAGATATAAAAACCCAAAACCTTTTCCCCCCCCCCCCCCCCCCCGGGGTCGTCTTTTGGCTAGAATTAATTTTAAAGTTTTGCCTACGTTCCTCGATCCACGAAAGAGATCGTTTAAGATTATAGGACTTCCTGGGTTGTATTCGCCATTTTTTTCGTTTAAAAACTTCCTGGTTATTTATTGATTAATTTTTTCGTGTTAAAAACTTCCTGGTCGTTTTGCTTTGATTTTTTCGTAAAACTACTGTATTTATTGATAATTTTTTCGTTAAAAACTTCTGGTCGTTTTTTGCTTTATTGCGCGAGAAATTCCGCTGAGATAATTGAAAATTTTTTTGTTATCTTCTCTAAGAGCCTTTAAAATTATATCTTTGGGCACTTTCAGACTAATTAATAACAAATCGAAATTTATTTTGATTAAAGAGGATCAATGAAGTTTATCGGTATCATTTTTTCAGAAACCTTTTAGCAAATCAAGCTCTCAAAATCGGTCTCCTAGAGAATATAATTCCATAATATTTTGTTTACATCTTGAAAAGAAAATTTTATTTACACAGTTTTTGGCAGTAATCACACTAAAAACAGGCGTCGTAAGGATTCAAAGCAACCAAAAAACGATGAGTTATTTTATCAAACGAAAAAATAAATGGAAAAGTCCGCTACTTTTTGTCAGATTAAATTAAATCGATGATCAAAGTGGAGGCGATTGGGAGACAGTCGGCGATCCCGGGTATTCAAGAACACTCTGAATAGTTCAAAATCAAGTGGCAAAGCTGGATCAACCAATTGGACGATTAACGTCGCGATCAAATAGTGCCGCGAAATGCAAGAATTTATAAAAATCTTGCCGTTTGGACTTTTGAACCTCTCGCCCGTGACTTACGTAAAACACACCAAGAGCTGCATTAAACACCATACCCTTAAACTTGACCAATGTTGTTAAAGAGTAAATTAGCATACACGTACCGCGCGTTTTCCTGCCAAATTGTTAATGTGCATAATGAAAATAAATCGGTTGGTATCATAATCAAAATGCACGTCAAAACATGGGGTTGAAGCCGAATTTTTGGAAATTTTTTGAATAATATCCTGGTTTTTTCGACTGTATCGGAAAAATGGATACATTTAGACCAAGAGAACGAGAACGTTATCCTATCTATCTCAATTCCGAAATCGAGGTCAACTTCAATGAGTAATTATTTTCTGGACGGAATTTTAGTGTAGTTCGATAGTCCATTTAAATCAAATTATATTTTTCTAAGAACACTACCAATTCCTGCAAATACGCGATGTTTTTTCGTACCCACTTTGATGTTCTTATGAAAAAAAGGAACTAAAAATCCTGATATTGAAATTCTAGAATTCATGAAAAATTTACTAGAAAATGTGGGCAAGAATTGGACGTAAACAAGTATTCATTCTGGCAGCGTACTCTTTTAATGCTATGCCAAGAATTTTCCCAAGACAGCAAATTTTTTTTGTGTTCAGTCCATATTTTACGAGCGATCCAAAAAATTTAAATCAAAAGTTCGGGATTTTTTATACAAAAAATCCCGAACTTTGTTATATTTGGCGAGTTTTGTCTGGTAGCGCTTTTTTTAATCTTTGTAATGAAATATTTTAAATGAATTAACTTTTTAAAACGGCTTGTGATTTTTTTAATTTGATGATATTACCGAGCTGTTTTTTGGAATTTAAACCAATACTAATTAAGATACTAACTTATCACCTGGTCACCTTTTAATCAGGAAATTTTGAGTTATTATAATCATTTTAATGGAAGGGTTATATGACAACTAGTACGACACTGCTTAGAGAGCCTAATCGGGCAACTAAAAGATCTCTCCGGCTCAAGGCTATTTGTCTTTTAATCGCACATGCGGAATTATAAGGATTTAAGTCAATTTATTTCAAATCACGAAGAAGAAACGTCAACGATCAAATGAAACAACGAAAAAAGAGCTCTAAATCGCGAAAATATGCTGAAAGATACCTCGATAATTTCTAACGATTTTGCCTACGAAAACAACTCAGCTCTACGATCTCTAAGGCATACGAAAATTGGAAATTATCACAGCCGTACGAATTTTGAAATATCACTCGTGCCGCTTTGTTTCAAATATTTGTGCCTGTCATCACCTACGGTGACGAAGAATGGCGTAAATATCTCTCTCAATCTTTAAATTAATTAAATATTTAATTATTGCATTTTGAATATTCGATAGTTTTTTTCTTCATTTATTTCATAATTGTATAATAGTATTTTTATCTTGAAAATAAGTATCAAAACTAAATAACCCGAGCAATTACTAGCAAGATAAAAATCATTTTGTTTAGTTGGTTTTATCACAGTAGCCGCCGCTGTGCGAACAGGGCGCTTTCAAAAAGTCCATTCGCCGCGCCCTAGTGCTAAATGTCTCGGCTAGTAAAAAGGCCCATCAAAAGGTCTGGATCTCCTAAATACCAGGGGGGGTGCGGACGTATAGTAGACAGTTTGTCGCCAAAGAAACCCTACTATACGCGTACTTTCTACTATAGCGCATACTTGTCTATACGACTTTGGGAAAATGTGCTCTGATTGGTCAATTTGACAATATCTAGACTTTAAAATTTGCTTTAAAATAGGTCAGAGTAAGAATTTTTGTGCTTAATTTAATTCTTAAGTAATTTTTCCTTACAAATCTTCTAAGGATGTATAAATTTATTTTATTGAAAAAAATAAAATAAAGTTAAATTTAAATAAACATGAATTTCGATAAAAGGATTTTATCCGAAAAGATAAAACGATTCCAAGGTAACAATGAAAATTAGTGAAAAAAAAATGCTCACAGTAAATTAATCTCGGAAACAGAAAAAACTAAATATTTTTATCTGAATAACTATGCCGCATTTTCCAAGTTTTCAAGTTAGCCGACATTGTCTGCGAGACTTGAAAACATATTTTTTTAACTCCTTGAAATACCGACACTTCATTGTTCAATCTGAACATGTTGATAAAATAAGCAAAAAACGACCAGGAAGTTTTTAAACGAAAAAATTTTCAATAAATAACCAGGAAGTTTTTTGACGATAAAATAAGCAAAAAACGACCAGGAAATTTTTAAACGAAAAAATTATCAATAAATAACCAGGAAGTTTTTATAAGAAAAAATTGGCGAATACTAACCAGGAAGTTCCTAAATCTTAAAACGATCTCTTTCGTGGATCGAAGAGAAACGTAGGCAAAAGTTCTAAAATTAATTCAAGCAAAAAACGACCAGGAAGTGTCGTAATCGATAAACGACTCAAGTGTTTAAAATATAAAATATAACTGTACAATAATATAAAAAAGGCGAGGCGGAGCCTTGGCTCTTTTTTATAGTTTATCATCGAATAGTTTGCTTGAGAAAATCTTCTTTTCCGACAATTTTTGGGCTCTTCAACTTTGCCCGATGGAGTCAAAACCTCAAGTGGCGCTAAATAAGTTAACACCTTTTCGAGGGGTATCCAAAGCGACAAAGCGGAAGCAAAAAACAAAGATAATTTATATTAATCAGAGATTGATTTAATTTTCTGTTTCTGTAAAAAAAATCAATTTAACTTCAATAAAAATTAAAATCAAAAACCCTCATGTGCATGAGCAACAAAATACCAGAAGCAGAAAATATAAATATTGGGCTGTATTTATGTTTCT
>SCLH01000894.1:106485-161320 GCA_004367855.1 Oikopleura vanhoeffeni
GAAATGACCTTGGAAGAGGCTCAAATTTACGACATCCACTCTCTTAAGGGGGTACTGGTCGCTGGTTTTATACGGCCTTAGAGGTAATATGAATGTTCCGAAATGACCCGGGGTGATAATCAAGTGAACAGCCGACCAAATCAGTTTTTTAGTCTAATTTTAACTCGTAGACTCGATTTCCGGCAAGTAGTGACCATTCACCATTAAATCGCATTTTACGACGCTTAAACATTAATGACAAGACCAGTTATAAAGTTATCGATAAACTTTAAGACAAAATGACGTTTGTGCGTTTTTTTTATTGAAAATTTTTACTGTATTACAGTACTTATTTTTTGCAAAATTTTTTTAAATCACAAAATTAAACCTTTCATCGTGATCAGAAAAAAATTCTAAGACTTTTTTCCATCACACTATAGCCCCAAAATGATCACGTGACCGTTTATTTAAGGAATAAGGTTGGTAAAAGTAATACTGTTTTTTTCCAAAAATTGCTTAAATCAATTTTTGTAAGAAGTGAAGTGGTTCCTTAGAAGTTTATGAGACTTTTTTACATAACACTCAAGTCCGAAAACGATCACGTGACCTTCAAATTAGAAATCAGGTTGGCCAAGGCCTAATATACTCAAATACCCGAAAAGTTTGAGAATAATACACACCTAATTTACAGAGTTTGAACATATAATATTCCAAACACTCAACCGTGATCTTACTTCAGAAACTAAGATTTGATTTAGGACATCATTTTAAAACTTAATTTTTGATATTCCACGTGATTTATCAAGCTGCCTGTAAGAAAAAAGTCTTAAAAAACTTGAAGTTTACCGCTGGAATTTTAACGTAATTTGCAGTACTTTTTCAATACCTGACATGGACCATATAGTTTTTCAAAAGTACTCAAATCAATCAAAGCACCCCCCAAAAGAATCCGTAACGAATTTTAAGACCCTCTAAATGCATTACAGGTATGCTCCATTTAAATACGAGCAATCTCGAAGTCAAGCCGTTCCGAAAGCTGAGACATAAGCGAATCGTAGGCGCGAGAGAAGGTGAGAAAATGAATAATACCCGGGATTGGGTTTTTTAATTGTTCAAGATTCTGTTTGATATTGGAAAATTGGCCTCCGGTTAGAATAGAAGCACTCTAGACCAAACTTCGAAAAAAATGAATTAAATTAGAATCAAAAAAGGTTTGCGGAGTACGCTAGCGGTGAACTCGCTCTGTGAGCAACACAAATGATATTAAACAATAAGTCAGAGTCAATACGAGAGAATTTGATGAAACATATACATAATTGTAAATGGAACTAAAGAAAACCCTTGGAATTAAACTAAACAGTAGCAAAATATAAAAGAACCTGAATCGGGTATATTATGCACTGCGCCCGGCACTTGTACATTTCGGGGGCGACATTTTTTTCCATCCGATAAATGCCCTTTTGTTCTCATCGGAATTTTTTTATTTATTTAATTTATGGGGCAAATGGGCTGAATATTATTGTTAAGCTATGAAAAGTGTAGTTACTAATGAAAACTGCTAAGGCTCGATTCTTAGAATGGTCACTAGTTGCCGAAATCGGAGTCTGGGACGATCATGTCTCCAAGTTACGAATTAATTTCCGAATAACACTCATGTGAGGCGAATATGATCGCAAAAAGTTGACATAAATTATTTCAAATCTCAAATTTTTTTAAATGACTTTATCTGCAACGATTACCTAATGTCTACTCGAAATATAAATGTCAGGAATTTTAGATAAGCCCTTCCTTAAGGGTGATACGACTCGATTTTATGAAAGCCTAAGAGCATTAACAAGTCTCAAATTGATACGGGTGATTATAAGTGTCTAAGACCATAAATCATCAAAAAAAAAAATCGAAATTTCCGCATTGTCGATTTTTTCTAAGTATTTTAAAAGATGACAGGTAAAAAAATACGTTTGTCGAATTACCACAAAACTCAAGATAGCGACTGAAGTAAGCCAAACTTCATCAGTGTTTTACTGCGCTTTTTTGAGCTACCCGAAAATCGAAGGCACTTTTTTCGGAAATTTCGAAATGACCGGGCAAAATGTTTTTTCGAAAGTGACCAAAAAAATCAGATTTCGATTCAGCTGAAACACCAAAAAACCGCTAGAGCTCTACAATTGTCTTAGAAATACTTGATAAAATTGAGTCATTTGCCAAATATATCCTAGGAGAAAGATTTGAAGTCTGAAATGGAAAATCGACGGTTATTGGCGCTAGAATGTTTCGGGTCCGCCGATCAAAAAAAAAGACACGAGAAAAGCATTGGGCAACTACCGGTACGTGATCTTAAAAATTTGAGCTCGATAATCATACCGTCTGGGAGGAAAATTTTGGCAGTGAAAATGCCAGCCTTTGTTACGATACTTTCCTGTTTTTCTCAGAACTTTAGTTTCAGTAATTTTCAGCCGAGAAATGCAAATCAGAGTCGCATACCCCCTAACAACGAAACTTCAACTAAAGTTTCTAAGCCCAAAAATAAGGCATAAGATAATTTAAATTCTTATTGTCTACACATCCTAGTTATTACATACAAAATACTACGGGGAAGTTATGAATTCACCAAGGGAGTTGATAATTTCATAATTAACAGATTTGCGGGGGGCCTTTATAGGATTCTTAACCTATCTGTAATGGGGTCCTACGCCCTAAAATCTAAAGTTCGAGATGTCAAAACATCGAAACAATTCAGACTTTTGAAATTTCTTATTTCGAATTGTCTTAAATGTTCATAAATCATTTACTTTGTCATTCATTCTGGATTATTGTATAGATAAAATGTTGAAGTAAATATTTCTATTCTTATTTTTAATTTGCACAACTAAACGATAATCCCAAAAAGATAATCTGAAAATAAAGTTGAATTCAAATTATCTTCGAAAATACTCACCTACCACACATACAATCAACTCGCTCGGTCCTATAAAGAATCGGTCTTACGTCTTTGTCTGCTCAAGCGCTCCTCAATTAAAATGGCTAGCAAAATGGGTTGTTCTCGCTGTTAAACGGGAAGGTCGGAAAATCACGCTTTAAGAAATTATTTGATTTTTATGGGAGGTCGAATCGACCAACAGAAACCAAAGTTATTTTCCGGAAAATTGAAAAAAATTTTTTCTTTAAAAAATATTCACAAAAAGTCCTTAAATTTCACAGAATATTTATAACCAAATATCAATGTACACAGCCTGGACACAAACATCGGACAGAAGTTATTTTAAAATTTAAAAAAACGCCCGTCCAACTTCGACTCATCTATTATGAAATTAAAGCTCCACTTTCTTCTAATTCACTGATTTAACTGGACTATAATTGTACTACCAAAATTCTCAATATGAAACAAAATTCAATCATAATTTACAACAAACTTTTCAAAGCCAAAAATGTTTTATCCTTACAAACTCGTGCACGCGTCATTTAAGTCAATGTCACCTAGACTCTCAGTGCAAAAAACATGATTCGATAAGAATGTAATAAATCGAAAGCTTATCCTAATATTGTAGTTTTACGAAAAAAAATCTTTATATTTTAAGTTTCGAAAAAACAAGAATCACACCTAGTTATTGGCAAAGAGAATACTTTATCGAAAAAAGTAGGCCAAACAACGCATTATGGAATATAAGTTTTAAAAAACGTTGGACCAAACATTCTCAGTACCCATTGACCAGATATAAGACAATTTCTATAGCCTAGGATGTTTTAACCTTGGGCCCCGCGTCAATTTTTCTGATTTTTCGTTGCGCCCATGTTCAATAACAGTTTTTCTTTGGCCCAGGATGCCCTGAATTTGCAAGCGAAACAAGCACGGCTAAAATGTACCGTATGAAATATGTTTACCGGGGTATAACCGGTGTTTATTATCTATTGAACCAAATTTGAATATAAATTAAACAAATGTGGTTGAGCACATGAGCCGAAAAGCTATGACGTAAGTTTTCAGAAAATTGTAACATGAAAGCTTTTCATAGAAAAAATATGATAAACTACAGTAGGCTCTTAACGTCCAAACGATAAAGTGTTAACAACTCTAAGGGTCGCCCGACCGGGGTGCGTTTCCGCATTGACAAAAGTTTTTTTGCACTCTAAAGAACGGTTTATCAAATGTTTAGTCACTGGTTGCTAGAGATACAAAATACGTTGTTATAACCTATATTTTTAACTTTTATTTTGACTTTGTACTATAGATCTTGTACTATAAAAGTTTATCAAACTTTGCAATAACTAAAAATTGTCCTTAATCAAAAAAAATATTTAGGATATTTTTTGTCTATAAATTTTAGCCACATTTGACTCCGGTTAAGGGAGCAGCGGGGGATGGGCAAGACTGGCGTGCATATTTAACTTACGAAAATAATTAGTTGGTTTATTTTTTGTGCTATATCGTATCTAACAAAAATAATTGTACATCTCATTAAAACTCATTTGTTATCTATTTAAGAAAAGCATCGTTGAGTGCAAAACTTTTATTTATAATTCGAAAATTTCGAAAAATCAAACATATGAAAACTTTAAGCATGTTTCGTCCAAAATTCGTATTCTGATATTTATGAAATTGTGAATAAAAAACGAAAAAAATACCACTTAACTTTTGTTCCAATCATGTCTACAATTTTCTGACTGGCGTTGAAAAATCAGAGATTTTGTCATTTGTGTCGACTCTTAAAAAGTATGAAAATTTCCGCAAATCAAACTCCAAAAATTTAAATATATTTGAAAAAATCGTCGTAAACCGTCAGCGAATCCCACTTGTGAAATTCCTCTGGTATCGTATTGGGTTCCGATTTCAACCGCATTTGCGAAAAAAGGGTCAAGTGAATACTTCTGCACTCTGATAAATACAAACACTTGCCTAACGGAACCGTTGTGCCACTTGGCACGCAATTTGATAAAAAAATTATATTTAACAAACTCGTAAAAATGCGGTAATAGCTACGTAATTTTTACAATCAGGACATTTTTTTATAATTAAACGCAATTGAAAGTCAAATTTTTTCCTAAAAATATTTCTTTAATCTTTTCAATGGAAAAAAAACCTTCATATTTAAGAAAATTTCAGTGAATAATGATCCCACCTAATAGTGCATACACCACAATGTCGAAAGTTTATAAATACGCCTTTAAAAAAAAAATCCACATCGGTCAATTTTGGCAAATGGAGTTGTAATAAAAGTGGTTTGATATTTTACAGGGATACTTAATATTAAAAGAATTAAAAAAATGATAAACTTGCAAGTATGAACACTTCATTTAGATAAAAAATATAAATAAAATTTTTCCACATTTTTTTTTCTTCAAAAAAATCACTCCGAAAAAATGTACCAATCGCCACATCGCCTACCTTAAACTCACGGGAANTCCATTGAAGAAAAACGGTGAGGAAATCAGTTTTTTATATAAATATATAAAATAACTGCACGATAATTTGCCACCGTAACAGACCTTTCGCGATATTTTTTGGCTTCTAATAACAACGTCATAAGTACTTTTATCAAGTTTTTGCGACAAAAAAATAACAAAAAAATAAAGTCAAGGGAACCGTCGCGCCGCATCATTTGTGTCTGATTTTACCAGGTGTTCAAAAGTAAACAGTATCAATTGTCAATATATTAGTTAAGGGACAAATGAGTTGTTGTTTTGCACAAAAATAACTCATAATCATATATATTTCTGCAAGAAATTATCTTTTTCGAGAGAAAATCGGAAAAAATTTGATGTTTGTAAATCAAAAAGAAAGAAAAAATTTCGATTTTATGAATATTTTATTTTTATTTTTTGACACATAAAATAAAGCCTAAAATCACGGTGGCAAAGTTCATAAAATCCATTTTTTTCAAGTTCAAATCTCATTTGAATTTTTTAGGGCCCCGATTCCGGGTCGACAACATGGCTTTATCTCAAGAACTACAAAAAATGGAGAAAAGATAAATAAGCCAAAAGATAGAGAATTTCAAAAACACCAATCCTTTCAAATAAAAATGTTTTCGGAAAACGTTAACTTATTAAAAAAGAGCTCGCAAGTCACTTTGGCCAGATATGGCCAGCGCTGAGTATGTGACACAAATTATTCATGCAATAAATTGCAACATTTGGCTATAAATAATTTTAACTGGATATCTATTCGGCCTGAGAATGCCGATGGTTGGCTAATTTGCCTACGCGTTTTGTTTAAAAATAACGGTCACCAAGCTAAGCGTCGTGCGTTTCTCCGATTTTATTTTTTTCATATAATTAAGAACCACATAAAAATAGCACATATTTTATAATGTCCGATTCATAGCGGAGCAAAAATATCAAAAAATTAGATAATATTGAGTTTTAACGAACGATATTATAGTTTAAATAACTTGCATAATAAGTTTTTTATATCGATTTGATAACCGATCTAAACCCAAGAAGAAAAAGTTTCATTTTTATTCTGATTATGTAAAACTTTGATAAAAGGCCTACTTTAAAAAAAAATTTGAAATGGTCGCAAAAAATTCGAAATTACTGAAAATTTTCACGAGAATTGAAAATTTCACGTTTCATTGATAAAGTTTCATTCTAAATCGTATTCTGCAAAATATTCACATCATCTCCATTAGATGTTAAGGCGATTATAGACGAGAATAATAATTTTTATTCATTTTGATTATTTTTTTAACAAAAACAGCAATATCGCCGAAATTTTTCTGTAAAAAACTTTCGGCGATATTGGCACATTCGGCGATATTTTCCCCCCTTTGTACTGGGGGCCTATATCGCAGGAAGTTTTTTTTGCCAAATTGCGTAAGTTTTTTGCCAGAAAATTTCGGCGATATTGGGCCCTTCTGTAAAGAGTTCTTTGGCCCAAATCATAAGCAATGTTTCAGATTTGATAAATATTCAAAATTGTTGTTTCAAACAAAAATAAAACTCCGATAAGTCCAAATTTAAGTCAAAAAAAGGACTTCAAATTTTTATTAATATTTTTCAGTGTAATTGAGCCCCATTCCTTTCCAACTATTAGCCAGACAATTTCCCGATCCTATCATACCTCCCTTACACGATCTCGTTCTCTGTTGTTCCCCCTGATCACAAGTTTTATCACAATTTCCCCAAGGTCCCCAATCAGTCCATTCTCCCTTACCTGCCCCGCTTACCTCCTTATGTTTTTGTTCATTTTGCTCCAAATTAGCCGTAAAACTGTCCTTATTTTGATCGCAATCACACGATTTTGTCTCTATATTTTGCCCCTTAGGACAGCCTGCGTGATATCCCACCGAGCCCCCTTTGCAAAATCTAATCTTTTTCGATTTGCATTCTCCATTCCGCTGGGCTGTGCATTCGGTCCACTCGGACCAGTCCCCATATTTTGGTGCATGTGCACACTCTGCCCAGGCCCATTTCCAGTTTCCGCCCAGACTGGACCGAATGTGCATTTCTTGTGGGCACATGAGTTCTTCAAAAGAGTATCCAAAAACGCTCAAAACGTTTATATATTTTGATATCAGCCAATAACGGTTCTTTTTGCCGTCATGATAATAGTATAAATACACATCCTCTCCGTCGCCCTCTAGCTCATAAAACGGTTTTCCATTCATAAATTTATTTGATTGTTTCAAAAAAGTGAGTCCATCAATGTTAATTTTGTCACAACAAGTCTTTTCGATACAGCCCTCTTCGTCCGATCCATCGGCACAGTCTAGCAGACCGTCGCAAAGTTTGTTGGCGTAAGTGTAACCTACCCCATTTTTACAAGTCCATCGACCACCCATGCAGTCGTGTCCAAGAGCACCACAATTGTAAATTTCACAAATTTGCTCGGCGTCCGCTTGAGAAAATCGAAGACGTTGGTCGCGGACGGGTTGGAGGTCAGTTACGTCCAATAAGGTCGGGTCATCGTTTGGCAGGAAATCTACCACCTTTAATATTATATATATTCAAATAAGATGCAAATTACAAAAATTTTACAAGCAGACTTATAATCAATGGTTTTTTGAAGACAAAAAAATAAATCCGGTAGGCTGTTACAGGTATACTCGTTCTTGGATTTATTTGAGTTGACAACGGTTATTTGAGGGAGGTCATTTTATTTCATATAGCCGAATTCCAAAAAAATCTTTTCTGTACGAAAGCATTTAAATCAAAATTCTTTGAAATAATTTTTGAAAATTTTTTTGGTCTCTCAAAAATTTTGTACTTTTTCATTCTTTCTAATATCGTAGATCCATGCTTGAAAAACCTGTAACACTTTGTCGGTGGTCAGTCGAGCCAAAAAATAACGGTTTTCAATATTCTCTCAATAAAAAACATTTTTGCTGTTTGAGAATATATCAGCTAGATTTTTCCTGGACTTAATATCTGAAACAGTACAAAACAAAGGTCGAACACAAATCAACCAGTTCAAATTTATCATTTCGGAGCCTTGATTTCTCTGCTGGATGATCAGAAAAAATTTGAAAAAAATGTCCCGTTTTCCAAAAGCGATGTTTAAAAATTCTGTCCTTAATTAAGATAATTTACTATCATTCGAATGAAATTGTCTTAAAAAATTCGATATTTCAAGCTCAAGAAACAACTAAAGATGTTTATTCTGCAGGGTTGATGCATAAAACTTTTTAATTCCAATAATTATTTATTTATTCTTAATAAACATGACAATATTATTAACAACACAATTTATTCTGCGGGCATATGTTTCGTAGCGCTGAGGAAGGAGCATAAACTCGTGACTAATATTCAAAATACCGCCTCAAATTTTTTTAAAAGTGACAATTTTTAGGATTGTTCATTCAGTTAAGTGCTCTCTGCGCATAAAGAGCCTCTGAGCTTTCGAACTCAAACATTTGTTTTTTCCCATGCTAAACACAATAAGGGATCAAAGCAAAATAGCCAGAAAAAAAGCCGTAATCCCCGTAAAAATTTATGCGATAAATATCTAATAGAAATCGAATTGACCTTTAAACTATTTCCCACTTGTTTTATAGCCAATTATAATATCTATTTTCTTCCTCATAAAACGTTCAATTTAACTCTTTGATGTTTAATATAAATCAGTAGGCTCGCAAAAATCCAAGAACAATGGGCAAGGCACTAATAAACTTGCCCACATATTATACTTCTCATGGCAATAATCAATAACTCTGACTTTTAATAATCAAAAACATGTGTTTATGTTAAAGTCTGCCAAAGATCCCGTAACAAAGATTCAAAAATAGATATGGTCTTTTTATGTTCAAATATGAAATTTCTCGCACCCGTTTGAGAAGGCTGTCCGACATAAGCATTTTGTTTTGAATAAGATTTTTTGGAAAATTATTGCGTGTGACCACGCACATGTCTTATACCGTAATGTTGATTAAATGGGAAAAGGATGGCGGCCCCAGCAAAAAATAACCTTTAAGTGCACTACTGAAAACCTAAAAAAACGATTTTGACTCGGGGGTAGCAGCGATGTGGCAGCCTGGCGTCAATTTAATTCCCCAAATATAGTGGTTATGTGCTTAGTGAGTGACCACAAATGGCATGCTCCATAAATCATTTTTTTATTTATTTAAGGAATGCATTTTGGAGTTCACTTTTTGATTTTATAATTCGTTAAATTTCGAAAAAATTCAACGCATTTTGACAATTGTAAAGCATTTTTTTCGTCCAAAATTTTTGATTAATTTTTGAATTCTTGTGACATAAAACGAAAAATAGCCACTTTAACTTTTTTCATGCGGTTTTACATATTTTTTCTGGGACTGCTGTTTCGAAAAATCATGATAATGTTTTTGGTCATTTTGTTGTCGACTCTTTAGAAAATTTTATGAAATTTTCCGGGCAAATCAAGTTTTCCAAAAATTTAATAGTTAGTTTTTTGAAATTTCTGTAATCAGCGAAAACACTGAGTTTTGAAATTTTCTGGTATCTATTTTGGTTTTTCCGTATTTCAACCGATGCAAGGGTCACAGTGAATATTTCGTTTCTGAAATTTCTGCATGAATTTACAACACTTTGCTTAGGACCGGTTTGTGCCATTTTGGCCACGCCAAGTTATATAGAAATTTTATTATTTTTTTAAAAAATCTGTATAAAATTGCGGGTGTAATAGGTACTTAACTTTTAAAAGTTACAGGGACATTTTTTTCTTATTTAAAACTCATTGACGGGTTTCAATCTGTTTTTTCCTAAAAGCTGTTTTTCTTATTTTCATGAAAAAAACTTTCATATTGAAGAATTTTTTGCATGTGGATAATGATTCTTGCCCACTAATTAGTTGCATTTACACCCGACCATGTTTCTGAGTTTATAATATTGCCTTTAAAAAACAAAATTTACCACATCGGTCAAGTTTGGAAATGGGTTGTAATGAAAGTGGTTTTTGATATTTTTTACAGATACTTAAGTATGTAAAATGTCTTAAAATATAAACGTTTGCAGTGATGACACTTTCATGTTTTTAGATAAAAAATAAAAGTAAAATTTATTCACCATTTTTTTTTTCTTTCAAAAATCACTCCGAAAATGTTTGACCAATCTGCCACATCGCTGGTACCCCTTAAACAGCGCCACGAAGTGATCGGAGCAAAGTTTTTTTGATCCAAAATTTTACCGTTCAAAAATGTTCCTGGATCTGAAGTTTTCAAACTCATAGGACCTTTTTATCGTTGCTATTTTTTGCTCGAGAGTGCCTTAGTCACTATTTAATTTAAAAAAATATGGAAATTTAAATCAATGGAGCGCCGTCAAAAACTGAAATTTTGTCGTTTTTTAATTGAATTTAAAATTTTTTTGTTCGATTTTGATTGTTGAGTTTTGTACCAATTCAAATCACACATTTTGGCAAGTTTTTTCCAGTCTGAAAACCTCACACAAAATATAATATTCTATTTTTATTAACTTTTATTTAATGAAATGAAAAATGTCTTTACTTTGACTATGAAAGGGCTAGAAATTAAGCTGTGGCAACAGGTTTAGTGGTTAATCAAATAGTTCTGAGTTTAAAAGGTGAAAAATAGTGTTTGGATAGAATAAAAAATTTCATTAATATCTCAATCTCATCTTCAAGTTTTTATCTATTGCAGGTAAAAAATTTGAAAAAAAATTTAAGGAAACAGTTTCAATTGATCAGCCGGCACATACAATTTTCGTTCAGAACAGTTTTAAAAAGATAACAAAACGTTTAAAAATTCATTATTTACATAGAAAAAGTTTTTGTTATATCTTAAATAGAAAGTGTCTGGTCTTTTTCATTGAATGTATGCGGTTTTTGCTTTGTTTACGTATATATAAATAAGAATTTATGGAAAGTTGGTCAGTTTTATTAGAGGACTGTATGAATTGAAGTATGAAAGAGACTGCGACTGAGCCACGCGACTTATTGTCCAAATATTTTTTCTTTTCAAATACTTCCTTCAAACTCACCTGCGATTATTACCGCTCTCACAAATTTAACTCCCCTTAACCATGTATTGTGTATAAGACCAAAACGTTCATTTATAAAAACTTTTTTTTGGGCATGCTGCTTCTGTATGAAATACGGGAAAAGTGCCCATGATAGTGAATCAAGCTAAAATTTCAGTATCATTAACTAAAATGGGCCTTTTCCCCAGATTTAAAATATACATACACTGTATACTTTTTCTTGTCAGGCCTAAACTATAGAAAAATCCAAAGAGCCAGTTTTGAATTCAATACTATTAGTATACACTACTTAGTGTACACACACTAAGTGTACATTTTTATCGGAAATTTGAAGAAAAACCATAGGAGACTAATTTTTTTTTCATTTTATTTTTAATTAAAATGACAATTTCCAACATATTACTTTTTGAGCAACATGAATATATCCGAAAATTTTAAAAGCAATAAACTCTGTGCCTTAGATCATCTTTTGAGGAGTTTGCTTAATATCGGAGACATCAGCGTTATGTTTGAAGATCTCCCGCCGTGTTTTGGTACTTCACGTTATAGTTAATATTATCAATTTTGTTTATTGATAAACATTGAAAATGCCTATTACTTAAAGATATATTGCGGCTAGATAGATAAGAACAAGCTGATTTTATCCAGTCTTGTAGAAAGAAACTGTATTCATAATCAAAAATAACCTTTCATTGATTCTGAATAATATTAAAATAGAGAGTTACCATGAAAATGCAACAGTGATTATAAAGCTATAATTACCGCCGGAGCAAATAAACGCACTACTCACATATTTTCGGTACTGTACTTGGCAATTTTCAATTCATTTTAGCTAAAAACCCAAAAAATCACCGCAAAAATGCAAGGGTAATTATTGACTTATCAATTCTTTGGATCCAACAACCGCGCTACTTCAATTATCCGATAGTTGCATACGAAATGTAATGCCAAATATATCGAACCCGAGTTTTTGAGAGAAAAATCGGATAAATTTGACGTGTGAAAAACCTATTTTTTGAAATAATTTTTGATCAAACCATTGGAAATTCTTATCACTAGCAGATAATAATAATATTATGATTTTTTATCCAGAAAATTTCCTGAAATTTATATAATAAATGAGTACAAAACACATTTATTTTTTTACTTTCAAAATTTTGGCTAAACAAAATGGCTTTAAACTTGGGCAAACAAAGGCAACTCAGCCATTTTAAATTTCATAAAATTGGGTTATATTTTCCTATGGGAACAGACGCCTACTGGCCACTTAGTGACAATCTTCACAGTTTGAGCACCGGAGTTAGGGTTATACTCATCAATTAATGCATGGCTTATTAGGAACTGATTATTTGCATAGGGACAAATACGCCCGTCACGTATGGTTCCAAAAATGTTCTTCACAATTTCAGAACCCATATTTTGGTTAAGGTTTTTGTGATTTCTTGCTGTATTCCATCAGATTAAATATAGAAAAATTAAGATATCAAAAATATTTCCCCCTCATTGGAATGTACAATGCCCTTCGTGTGTTTGGCTTTTTAATCGAACAAATTTCATTGACCCACAAGGCTCTTACTGTTTCTTGCATGCTGAAAATGTATCCTGTTCCGCAAATCAGAATTTAAAAATTTTTGCGACGCGTAATTATGTAACGAGTTTTGGGCTTCTCGAATGATAAATTTGACAATTTAACCAATCAGAGCCAAAAACCTCAAATCCACGACCAGGGAAAAAAAAGTGTGAAAACCGTTCAGACAGAGGGCATAGTACAAAACTTCTAGAATACGGTGACCCACCGTCGGCAAGGGATCATTCTCGATATGAAGTTCTACGATTTAAAGCTCACTGCTGGATTAAAATCCAACACAAAAAAAAGTGACCGTGGTCAGCCCTTGCAGGTTAAGTTTTTTGGGTAACAAGCGAATTTTTTCGTCTAAAATTGAATATCTCATCAATAATAGGTCCGGGAGGGGCCATTCCGGTTTTCCGGTGCTACCACTATAATATATGTTCAAGTGAAAAATGAGATTAACAAATTTAAAGCAAATTATTATGGTGCTTAGTCAGAAACAAATGATAATCATGAGTGTTCATGAGCTGGCTATTTTCTCGCAAATTAGATGTTCAAAATAATAGATGCCTACGTATATTGACGATGAGGATAAAGAGATAAAGAGAGTTTCGTCACGTTAAACTCGCCCAATTTGCCGTTAACCTTGAAATTTATTGCATCTAAATGAGGTTAAAAAACGTTTTTACGCAAAATCTTGTTATAAATGAAATTATCTATTGAAAACCGCTAATTTGAAAAATAATTATCGTAAAATTGACGAAAAACAATCGAAAACTTCGGTATTATTAGGTCAGATTATATTTTAAAAAATTGCTCAAAACATTTTGGAATGGATCCAATTTTCAGTCACGTGATTTTGAATAAATTTTTGTTTAGAAAACAGAAACTTAATTACATAAGAATCATATTATATGATCTGAATAAAAATATCAGCTTTTTTAAACGTAAAATTTTTTATAGCAAAAATATTTTTTTCAAAAATAAGTAATATTTAATGTGTAGTGTTAAAAACAATTTGCGGACAAATCGTTTTTTAAAATAAATCATTTGTCTAAAAGACCTTATTCACAGAAAAAAATGTATCAAAAAAATTTAACTAAAATTTCTCCGCAAATTATTTGTTGAACGAATATCCCCTATTTACACTTTTGTGAATATCTTGGCCCTACTACTCAAAAACACACTACGTTTCCTTATCAGGACCGGGATATTCACAAAAGTGTGAATAGGGGATATTCCTTTTTTTCGACCTCAAGTGATTGTAAAAAAGAACAAAAATGATTTTTTTCTAGTCTGAGACTAAGTTTGTCAAATTTTAAACAGGTGAAATGAACTCTCTAATGATTTTACAAGTGCTCTTTAATCACATCTACAAAACCGCCTTGATTAGAAAATTATTCAGAATCCATGGTTTTGAAAATTTATCATTATGGTAAATAATTACAGGGTGTTATTTGAATTATTTTCGACTTATTTTATGAGTTATTTTTGTACAGAAATAGCTTAACAATCATTTTGAGTCTCTTGATACACAGTTTGACCCTTTGATACTGTACATAAAAAGTGTATTTACGACAGGGGTCGTCCGTAGGGTGGTTCTATTTTGAAATTCTTATCAAATTGAGAATTTGGTTTAATTTTACAACTTAAAGTTGACCTACCCTAATGCTTATAAATCTTGAATAAAAGTTTAAAAATCATCGAAAAAAAACTAGTTATCTGAAATTTTTTTAATTTGTCATGATTGCTAAAATGTTAAATTTTAGCTTTTTAGCTTCGCCTGTAGTCATTTATTCAAATCTAATATTTTCATCGATTAGGGTCGATCAACCCTTATTTCGATTCTTGATCGAAATTTTATCTAATCGGATTGGATTGGATCGCTCAAAAATAAAACTTGATCGGATTGACCTGATCGGATTGAAGAGTTTAAACGACTTGATCGGGTTGAATCGGATCAAAAACCCGATTCAATCCATTTAGATCTAGTTCATTCCTCCTTGCACATATAAGCTAGTTTTTTAGCCAAATTTCTAAATAATTAGGCTTTTAAAAATGATTATCCGATTCAATTCTTAGATCGCTCAAACTGAGCACAAATATCTAGTTAATAATTAAATAAGACAAATTGGTCCAAATTATTTTTTTTCTGAGATTACTGATATTGTTTAAGTATCAGTTTTTGTTGAAAAAAATGGAAACAATGGTCTAATTTGGATCATTTTTTGAACAATTATATAAAAATGTCGGCAAAAAAAGCTTATTTGTGTCAGGAGGCCCCGTAGTCGATATATTGTGAGCTTCATAATTGTATGAAGTGTTTGACATGGATAGTGCAAGAAAATTAAGTGATTTTATTTTTGAAAGAATCATAATAAACATATTTATATAACAACAAATTTCAAATCATCAATTATAATTATGAATAATAATTATAGTAATAATAATTATAAATAATAAATAATAAAAATAATAATTACGATTTTACTTAATTAATTTTGAAATTTTTGAATTTGGATTGGCTTAAGTTAAAATACTCTTATTTAGTTGTTCGAATTTAGATTTTAAAAATAAATCCAACCTTGAAAATTTAGCTTCTTGAATATTTTATGCAATTTTCACCACAAATTTACGTTTATTTTCTTTATTGTATAAATTTTTGTATAAAGCAGTATATTTATAGTTAATAATTTATTACTTAATCGTTTATTTATTTTTTTACAACATCGTTGTGGGCATTTAACATGAAATACACATCTTATTTTTTCATAACCTTATAAACATAAAATTGCGCTCTCATTGATAACCAAAATTAATTTAATTTTATACAATTATGGTTTTCATCATAATATATAATATAATATTTTTCATTTATTTTCATATGACGGTATTCTCCATGATTGGTAGGGACTATGATAAACCTTCAAGGATGGTACATTTCAATTTGCTGAGTATTTTCACCGAAAAAGATTTCAAATGCATTTGTTATAATTGATTTTGAACTAAATATTATGGTGCCTGTAACGCTCATGTTTGTAAATTGATATCTGATGGAAAGGGTGCGCAGCGGGTCTGCTCAAAACGCCAGCATTTGTCATTTTTGACAGCTACCACACCTGCACGCCGCCACTACACCTCATGACCAGCGATACTTTCGCCCGCTGGCACATTGTGCCATGAGTACTATTTATTTCGGATTAATAAAAGGACTTTTAAATTCAGATCAAAAATCCGATAAAAATATCAATTATAATTTTAAAAATAAATAAAAGAAATATTTGAAAGTGACAAAAAAATTTTTCGGATTAAATACCAGTTGATGTAGTTTTTTTTTAAATTTTTCCGGAGCAGGACTGTTGTCAGCAGGGATAGGCAAGCTGAAAAATTTGGGCCTCTTTTTTTGCTGGGTCTGGGTGCGGCCCAGATGCCCATCTTTTGCCGATCCCTGGTTGTCAGAAACAAAATTGCTTCATTTATAAAACAATTTTTTCTAAAAATCCTCAAAATTAACAAGATTTTTATCTTTGATTATTGAAATGTTAATCATAAGAGTGACCGACTTCATTGAATAGCCGACAACTCAACGAAAAAAAACTGATCAAAAAGTTTAATTTATAATAATTTCGAAAGATTTACATTTTTACTGTAACCAATCCCAGGCCTTTTTCTGTGAAATTTTTTTAATCGCTACAATTCAATTGATTTTTTAATATTGCGTTTGAATTTGCCGAAATTAAAAGATTCTGTGAAAAGTTAGTCGTATTGAACGAAAAAATATTTCTGTAAATAAAGTCGTATTAACCCAAAAATAATCAGTTTTTATTAATTTTTATAAACTATTTGAATGGACTGAAAATAATCAAATCGTTCAAACGAAAAATTTCTCTCATATTAAAGTCAGTTTTTCTGCTTCAAAAAACAGAATTTACCACAAACATCAATTATAGATATATCGGACGATCTAAGGCTCAATTTTGGTCAAAATATTATGAATGCCAACAGGTAAAGTTTTGACACGTTTATTTCGTAAATTTTTCGTGAGGAGAAAGTCATGTTTTTGATGGGAGATTTTGAGGTAGTTAGTAGCTACAAATATTTTAGAAGAATCCTAATTCGATTAAAACTGAAATTTGGGTGATTAAGGATGTCAATTATAGTCAATCAAAAGTCTTAATTTCTCTCAATTTCCTAATGATGCAAGAAAATTAGAAAATCATTTTGAGGAGACTTCGAGACTGATACATTTCTTGTCAAGCAAATCCAATACTTATTAACTATATCCCTTATTCACACTATTGCGAATATCCCGGCTTTACTACCTGAAAACACACTACGTTTCTTAATCAGGGCCACGATATTCACAAAAGTGTGAATATAGGATATAGATTACCGACCCTCAAAGTACAGAGCCTGAATATTTGAATGATACAAACAACGCAAGATATTAGCACCAAATCAAAACCCTGGATTGCGAAAGGCCAATTTCATTGGTCAGATTAAGAAAAGATTAACCAATCAAATGCTCAGATTTCGCACTTTTCAAACATTCAGGATGTGAGCTCTGAGGGTCGGTAATCCATATCCCTTATTCACACTATGTGAAATATCCCGGTCCTGATAAGCAAACGTGGTGTGTTGTTTAGTAGTAGGGCCGGGGTATTCAACATAGTGTGAATAGGGGATATTTAATGTTGTTATAGGTTGAAACTTAAAGCGGGAATATTCGCCTGTTTTAATAATAGGGAATAAGATATTTAAGTTACTTGGGCATCATAATTGATTTATAATATTTTGCCTCGATAACCGATTTTTGGTAAATCAGGTTGAAATAAAGAATAGGGATTTCCAAAATTTTGTGAAATTTTATGAGTTCTGGCTTTCCAAATCGGACAACATTTAAGTTCAGAAACCGGCTTTAAGTACATGAGGTGTTAAGTTTATATTGAAGACTGAAATAGTTGTAAATTTTGAGCCATAACAGGCTCCTACAGCTAGTGCTTTTGTTAGTGTCGTCGACACTGTGTCGAACAAAAAACGACGTGTGACGTTTGAATTTCAATTGATTGTCGAGAAAAAAGCGATTCGTTGTACTCAATATTATAGAGCCGCTGTCAGAGCAAACGTTGGCCTTATCTTGAACATTGAAAAATAAAAATGACTTTGAAGAGAATCCGATGATAAAGTTTCGAAAAAATCGGATGAGAGACTTAATTCTAGCCAGTAGAACTTTTGAAAGAATCATTTATGGAGACGACGCCACTTGAAAGTCATGGAAATATACAATACTAATAATGTGCCTGTCGGAATGCGAACAGCTTCCGTGGGCGGTAGGATCCTGACTGTGACCGTCCATCTTGACTCTATATAAGTACCACACTAGGGGCGCGACAGGGGGCACTTTTTTCACAATGAGTAAGTCCGACCCCACTGGCTAAAATTTCCAAACTTCAGTTCTAGTTCCAGTCATGTTCATTATTGGCAAATTAAATTTTTTTTTAACTAAGCAAACGATGTCATGTTTTTCTAGAACTAACAGATCAAAATTAATTCAAAGGATCAGATTCACGGGGGGTTTGCAGTAAATGGTCGGAAGTCTCTCATAATACCCACTGAGAGGGCACCGATGTTTTAGGCAAACGATTCGTCATATTTTTCTATCATGTTGAAGGGACAGCCAATTAGAACCCCCCATCACTTCCACGCTAGGAGCAGTGCCCTTTGAGTGGGTAGTACATATATAGTAGTACATATAGAGTAGAAAAACCCCCGGGATAAATTCTAAAATTCAATCCGAAGTCATTTTTAAAAAACGCCTAAAAGCTGAAATAAAAAAAGTCCAAATGAAATTTTTCTTCCATAAACTGAAATGCACCACCTCCAGCCATTTATAACATTATCCGAGAACTTATATTTGTTGACTAGGCTCAATCGCGTCTAGACAATAAATGATGCAATTAAAGCGAAACGTTATGTTTTATAATCATAAATTATGATTCATAATTAGGGTGCGCAGCGGTAAAACTACAGTAGTTGATAAAAAATCGAGGGTCGCTGTCAAAGAAAAGCGAAAAAATCTGAGGCAGAATTGGAAATGAAAAATTTTTTTTTCAAAAATTTGATTTTTACGGTTAAAATACCGGTTTTTGGTTTAAATTTGGGCTGGTGAGGTGGGGTTTTTCACCTATTCGCGTGGAAATTTGACACAATAAGACGAAAAATCACTGAAACTACGCCTTTGTGTAGTCGATTTTTAAATAAAATATTATGGTGCGGGAAAAACTTCGCAGTTTGAAACTGTTATCTCTTAATGTCAGCACGAATCAACTGAAAATACAATAGGACCCAACAAAATGTGAGTCAGTCTTGTTTCGCAACAATAATCGACAAAAATAAGCTTTTTTCTATTGGCTAATAACTATTTTCGAGAAACTTCCTAGTATTTGGAGCAAGAGACACATTTTGAAATTCGACATCTTTTTAGTGAGTTTGAAGTGCTTATTTATTTAAGCTGGTAATTCAGAGCACGGTACATTATAAGTGAATAATTTATAAAACAAATTATGTAAGGAAACTTCGTGTCTAAAAATGTGATTTTTGATTAAATTAAAAAATTACGTGAACGTGGTTAACTTTGGTGACGGTTAACCGCATGGTTAAATTATTCTGTAATAATTTAGTTTTGATAGTTTATTTCAATTAATTTTGCTTGATAGCACTGAAATTCAAATTAATATACAATCCGAATCGGGGAAACCAGATTTTGTGTGGGTACTTGTTGGCTTAAAACTTGGAGTATCCATTTGGCTGATTCGCCTGGGAACATATTTCTTAGCTTAAAACATTTAAAACCAAACAAAAGTGGTTTTCAAACAAAAACGTTTTTGAACAGAAAAAACATTTATTAACAAAAAGAATATTTTTGAAGAAAGAAGAAATTAAAAAATTTTTTACTCAAATACAGGGTATTTTTTTACAAAATGTTTCAAGCGACAAAATATTTAGACAAAAAAATTTTTAAGCAAAGAACATATCTAGGCCTCCCGAGCAAAAAATCAGCTACCCGATAAAAAGATGATATGAGTCTGAAAATTTCGGACATAGTATAGTTTTTGACCGCAAAAATTTTTGCTCAAAATATTTTTTGGTGCAACCACTTGGTGGCGTTGTTTAAACTACATAAAATGTGAGATGTCAATCTGGAGCAAAATTTTTTGTGCATCCGAAAAAAATACTTAAAACGAAAAATTCCGATATCCCTTTAACACCTTTCGCTGGATCTGAGAGATGTGGGCTAAAAAGCGGCCTCATGAGTGGCTAGGAGGGGTCTGAGGAGTGTCAGGATTGGCTCCCTAGCCGCTTTTAAGCCTACATCTCTCAGATCCAGCGAAAGGTGTTAAAGAGATATGCAATTGCCCTAATTTTGAAAAGTCTAAAAACCCAGTTTTTGAGCACCTCAAACAGCGCCACCGAGTGGTCGGAGCCCACAAATTTTTTGATCAAAATTATCACCGTCAAAAACTATCCTAGATCTGAAGTTTTCAAACTCATATGACGTTTTTATCGGGTGCTAAAAAACGCCTGCCGATTCGCCTACGCACAGTTTGGACCTTTGCTCTGGATTGATATTATTTAAATTATTAATTTACAAAAGAGCATTTGTTTGATGTTAAGGACGGATGAGACTTGCCTACATCTAATACAATTAGGTGGGGGGCTTGGGGGTCCCTCCACATATAATCTCGCCCACATATAATAAATTAATAATTTTCAAAAGAGCATTTATTAATAAGTCATTTTAAAAAATGTATTTATTTGACGTTTCGGTTATTCCATAATCATAATCCATAAACTTTATGATTATGGAATAAACGAAACGTCAAATAAATACATTTTTTAAAATGGCTTATCAATAAATTATTATATCTCAAACAACCCTACAAAAAAGAGCATTTGTCTGATGTTAAGGACTTTATCAGTGATTGTAGGCAAATTAAAGGAAAAAAAATATAATCTGAGCGCATAACTTTTGTTAGCTAACAAATTTAGGTATGCTCACAAAAAATCAGAAAATTATGTTAATACATCGCTAAATAAAATTGAACAAATAAAAGTCAATAAATGACTTTTTGGACCGGTAAAAATACCGGTACGATCATACAAAAAACTTTTTGATACTTTTTTCGAAAAATGCAGACAAATATCTCCTGGGTCTCAGAACATGAAACTCAAGTAAGTTTTATTCAGCTCAGAACAAACGTTTGAAAATCACTAAATGACGTTGGGTACTCCCTTAACCGGACGGATGCGACTTGAATAGTTATCTGAACATTTAAATTGTCAAGTTTAGAAACAATGATATTAGGTTAGAGCGGAAATTAAATTTAGCTTGATCAAAGCAAAAAGTCATAGATCGGAAATAGCTACACCAGGAGATTTTAGTATAACAATTATCTGTCAGATCACAAACTTTAGACAGATCACGTGATCGCAAGACATATTTCATGAACTTTCGACACCAATATGACTTGATGAAAAAATTGATGTGCTTAAAATTTAGTTATTCAGCTTGACGCGGTCACGTGGTAAAAGTGGGGCGTTACATTTTTATTTTGAAAAAGAGACAGTTTCAATTGTCGATCCAAAAGATAAATTTAAATTTTCTGAGCATTTTATTAAGTAACTCAATTGAAGTAAACTTGAATTGTCGAAAATGAAAAAAATCTTAAATAAATTCCGCGAAAATTTCGATCGAAAATAGCGGGATAAAAATTCCAAAAAATTATTCCGAAACTTTCATCCACAATAGGATTCCTACTTCACTTTTAATTGATAGATTTTAATTCATAAATCTAATTTTGCATATCTCTATTAAGGGAGTCTGTCGCATTTTAAGGCAAAAACAGGGTTTTCAGCGTCGCCTCAATGAATACTAGGAAACAGCACGAACATATGTATTTCAGTTTAGAGATAATTGAAAACATAATCTTTCTCTCACAAAACAAAAATCGAAGCCTGCTGATGGCCGACCAATCAGGAACGACCTTTCAAAGTACACATTTTCACTATGCAAAGCCCCGTTACTCCTCCCTAGTTTTGAAGATAAAGATACTTTATAGCTTTATTAACCAACAAAAACGTGGCAGAACCCAAAGTTCAGTTTTACTCAAAAATTCATGCCGGGCTTACATGAGCAAAAAACTGATTTTTGGCCTTATTTTGAGTGCCTCGGGGAAAATACTACTCCTCCCTGGATTTTGACGGCAGAAACCTAAAACTGGTATGATACAATCCTTGAGGATACGCGCAAAAGCCCCTAGTTCGACAATTTGCATTTTTGTTTCGTCTTGTTGGAACCGCGATTCAAATTCTCAGAAATTTCCAAAATTTTGAAAAAAATCACACTGAATATGTTCAAATCGGATGAAAAATACTTTTTTATGGGGGGGGGGGGGGGGCCAAAAAAAATTGGGGAAAAAAAAAAAAAAAATTTAAGGGGGGGGGGGGAAAAACAGTCTGATCAAACTTATTTTTGTTCCATATTTGCAGAATAAAAACATTTTAAAACTAATCTGAAATTTCATGTCCGAGTCTTTAACTGCGACCAGTACTCCCTTAAAATCACTTTTTAAAGCGTTAAAAAACTAAGTGGGTTATATATGGTTATCGTGGTCATTATTTGTGGTCAAAAATGTTAGACGGAAAAAAATGAAGAGATATAAGGCGAAAAAAGTTGGTTCCAAATGTGATTTATTAGGTTGATTAAAAACCCGTGACACAGACGTGGAGGGATTGCTCCTGTCTGAATGTAAATTCATTTGGTCCCGAGTTCGAATCTCATAGGCGCAACATATCCTTTACCAAATCAAAGTCATATGGTAGTTCATAGGGTTTTTACATCGTTCACATTGAGGGTTTGGTTAAAACCTCATCCAATGAACTTTCAAAATGGCGCAAATTGACCTCACATATTTATAAAAAAATCACACAAAAAATTTGGTCTCAATCAAAAACCTTCAATATTTATTTTTAGTCTTCCAAATAAATAATTATATTTTTCAGGAAAAAAATCAATATATTTTTTTGAAAAAAAGACTTATTTTATTTCTTTAACGAATTTTTTTTTTGAAGAAAAAATATTATTTTTTGGTGAAAAAGTCATAATTTATTTCTGGGAAAATAGTCATTTTATTTTGTTAGATAAAAATTTGACTAAATTTTTATGAAAGAAAAGAATAGTGTGAGAAATGGTTTCTTGAAAAAAGAGTCATTTCACGAGATTTTACGTTGTCATTGTGATTTAATCCGAAAAAAGTCATAATGAAAGACGTTTTTGACCTCAAAAAAAGAATTTTTGGTTTTATTTAGAAAGATAAATAGCTGACATTTTTATAAGCTTCAGAATTTTATTCAGTTGGACAACTGACCGCTGGATGTGTGTCAATAGTTGAAAAGTGTGGGTTTTTGTATAATGAAAATAATCTCAAAGAATCGAAAGTAACTTCTTGAATTGATATTTTACTATAATTCGATTTCTTTGGAAACAATTAAATTATCTCAATTGGTATTTGACAACATAACTTGTTTCAATTATTTAAAATACAAGTTAATTACGTACCCTTCATGCGAACAAAATGCATATAAGGTGAAAATACGTCAAATCAAGTTGAAAATAAGTCAAATCAAGTTAAGGCCTCGGTGCATTTTGACAGATTTGCACTTTTTCGGTTTTTTTTCTCTTGCTGGGAAACTTTTTGCCACTTAAAAATTGTCAGATAAAAAAATTTTCGATCAAAAGTTTCCACTTTTGAGCTCACTTCGTTCACTCTGATTTTCTTCAGATCGATTATTTTTATTTTATAAACCGTCTTTTGAAAAAACGGGCGTTTGCTATCGAAGGTGACTAAATTACCGTAAAATTTATTGTCTATTATTTATAAATAAGAAGTCTTAAACAACGGTCCTGACCACCATTTAAAATTTATTCAATTCGTTTTCATACGATTTCTACGTCAAAATCGAAAATTTTAATTTTGAAAAAAAAACAAATTTTAGCACATCGAAAAAAAAAATTTTTTTCATGAGGTGAATAAAATATATTTTAAACGGTGGTCAGGACGGCTTATGAATTTGGCAAGTTTCGGTTCAATAATTTTCTAAATTCTTGATCAAAGAGGGTTTTGATGGATTTCTCCCAAACAGTAGTTTCATTCAAAAAATTATGAACATTTATTTAAAAAATTTAAGAGTATGAACAAGAGCGAAAAGTTTAATTCGAACTCCAAATTTTCTAAAAAAACAATAATTCGAAAATTCTGTAGTAACTTAAGCTGCCTGGATTATGGAACATTACTTTGACGGTATATTGAGAAGAATATATCCTTTTCCCAACGGAACACCATCTCAAAAACGTTTATTATCTCTATAGCGCGTGTTCGAATCCCACTAATGTTGTCTAAGTGATTGTCTTAGTGATTGCTTGAGTGATTACACACCGATAAAATTTAGCGGTCCCATTATCAAGACCCTTGCCTATGATCATAATCAAGACAATCACTAAGACAACATTAGTGGGATTTGAACACGCGCTATAGATATAGTTAACGTTTTTGAGGTGGAGTTCCGTTGGGAAAAGGATATAAACCCAGTAAAACGATTTCATTAAGAGCCCATATCCGTATCTGTCAAAATGCACCGAGGCCCTTTAATAACGGCCCAATATCGCCAAAAAAATTACGCACCTTCATAATTTTTAGACAGTGCTTATATCGCCGATAAGGCCAATATCGCCGACTTGAGTGGGCGTTTAGGGACGGAGTAATAAATTTTACCCATTTTCGGTATTTAATCAATCAAACCAATTCTTCAAACATTTTTAAAATTCAAAATAAATTATGAAGTAACGTCAGTTCGAAAACCTACGCGTTTTCCATATTTGATTTTTTGGAAGCCATATAGCCATAAGTGCCAATATCGCAAAAAATGCCCAATATCGCAGAAAATGCCCAATATCACCAAATTTTTTTGACAAAAAGTCTTTAGGTGATATTCGGCCAAAAGTCTAATTTTATGCCTAATTGATTGTGACATCATTCTGTACGGCTTGAAAATAGATTTAAATAGACTGTTAGAATAAATAATTCTAAATTTTATCATGAAGTACGTTTCGCGAGATGGATTTTCAATTTTTTTGACGGAATACTTATTTCAATTTTTCTAAAGATAAACTGGTTTAATTTTTCTTCAAATAATTTTGTTTACAAAACTCGAAAATGCGGCCTGAAAATTACCATTCAAAATAAGCGTTTGAAAATTTTTGAGTTTATGGGTCAAATAGAAATTGATCGAAGTTTAAAGAACGTCTCGTTTTCGAATATAACTGAGGCTGAAAATTTGAATTTCTTCAAAGTCTCACTAAGGACGCACCTTAATTAACAAGTAAAGCCAACCGGATTAGGAGTTAAGGGGGTACCCGACGATATAAACATGTCGACCACCGAAACCAGCTTAAATAAAACTTACATATCTTAGTTTTTATCTACCAGAAAATTAATTTTGACTACGATACATAATACCAGTATTTAGAAGACGACCACCTTTTAAATATCAAACTTATTGTAAAAACTTACATCTTTAATAATGATAAATAAATCGAACCGTCAGATAACTATGCAGCCTGAGTTTTCTTGTTTACGGCGTTTTTTTATTCCGCCGGTTAGACAGCCAAAATATAAAGCATTCAAAAATAGACAGAATTTTGGCTGTCTTGTAGACAGTGTTAACCCGGCGGAATAAAACAAACGCCATAAACGAAAAAACTCAGGCTGCACAGTATCTAATTCTAAGAAATTCTGGTTTTGATATTCATACCAGTTATATATTTTTGCAGATCAAAAGAATTACGCAAATATAAATTGTGAATATATTCGATTTAAATTTGCGTGTTTTCACTTGTGACAAAATGTCCATAATTTTCTAAGTACTTAACGGTATTTAGGAGCACATGAGTGAAAATTGTTTTATGAAATAATTATTATATTTTGATATAAAACAGAGACTACTAAAACAGGTCAGAAAACATGTCTGTAAGTTTTAAAAAACGTTTTTACTTAAAGTTAATTAATCAAAATTGACCTCATAAACTACAAAAAATTAATTTTCCTTGTTTTTTCGAGTCTGAAGTGCCATAAATAAGAAAATTTCAAATCAGAAATTTTTCAAGAAAATTTCAAATCAGAAATTTTTTCGAAAAAATTGCCTTCTTTTCATAAGACTGATCACATTGGCAATTTTCTACTGATCCTTTTGGCCCAAATATTTTTTCTCTTTTTTAAATTTATTTTCTGAGGTACCTTTAGGGTTCGCCTGACAACACTAGCAGGATGAAAAATTTTTAACAAGGTTTTGAGGGAATTATAAGAAACCGATTCATCAAGTTTGCCCGTTGTAATTACCGAAAATGTAAAGTCACTGCAGAAATGCAAGAGTAATTTTTATAAATTTATGAATTATGAGTTACTACGTGCTTTGCACTTTTGACACAGCTATACTATCATTTGCAGCAAGTTGAAGACTAAAGATTATATCTTCATTGCACTGTATTTCATTTTTGTGGTGACTTTAATTTCAAAATTGAAATTTTCAAATTTGAAATAAAACTCATATTTTCATTTAACCCCTGGAGGCTCCATGTTGAAATACGTACCGTAGTGCATTACGGATCCAATATCGTAGTCTCCACCGCTTCTTGAAGATTCCCATTCGTGAAGAGGAAGTTGGTCAAATTGAGATTCACAAGATTCATGACCACTTGATCCACACATTTTTCCAACATTGTTATACTGTATATGTGTTAAAAAATTACTGAAAAATTGATATAAAAAAAAAATTTCAAATTTTACTTATATAACCTCTAAAGTTAGTTAACCTTATAGTGAAACTTGGAATATTCAAAAAAAACTCGGTGGGCTTTTTTCAAAATATTTTTCCAAATCAGGCTCAACCAGCTAAACCAACTCCTATGAAAACGTGAGCGCATGTTTTTTTAAGTCACAAATTTGGCAAGAAATGAACTTGAGATTCTAAATTTGTATTAAAAATCGTTCCGGTATTCTTAAACTCGCGTAAATTAAACCAGGAAGTGGTTTATTTTTAATTGAATGGTTAACCGCGGTTAACGTTCAATTCTCAAAATACAAGACGATTAAAACTAATCTGACCATCATAAAATTTTATCTATCCGGACTTGATTTCAGATTGAAAATAAAAACTTGAATTTTGCAAGTTTCTGAACTTGATTTAGGTTAATGAATTTTGTAAAATCCCTTCTTGTAAAACATTACGATAAAATTTGCCCAAGTTATTTATAAAAAATTTGATTATTTTGAGCTCGTTTGAAAAAAACCTGCTATTCGCATGAGTCAAAAATCCAATTTGAAAATTCATTCAACTCGGACACTCCCAACGCCTTATGAATACAGCGATATAATTTAAGTTATGATAAAGATTATAGGGCCAAAACCTAGACCGTTTTGATAACGTAATCATGATTTTCAACCCTGTTCTTTAAGAAAATTAAAGATTTGTTAAATAAATATTTGAAATTTAAAAATATATTTTTAATCAAAGTTTTTAATCGAATTATGGCGGTATATAGTATTACTTCATTTAGATGGTCGCCCATTGATCGACCAACTTGGATTTTTTCACTTTTTTTTGTAAAATTAATCTTCTTTCAAGTTACGAAGAAGTTGCGCATTTTGAGGGTTCTTAGCGACTATGGAAAATACTGATTTTTAACTGTGGATTTAATCGGCGTACAAATTCGACGTTAAGATAATACAGTTATTTTTAAATGTCCTCGATAAGTCATTGAAATAATTTTAGTGTTTTTTTTATTTAACGTTTTTTTCCAGAATTCACACCAAAAATAACGTTTTTTTTTCTTATTTTTTTACTTAATATTTTAAATGTCGATTGAATGTCGATGAATTTGAGGGGAGTTTTTTATATTTTGAATAGGAATTGTGAATAAAATATAAAGGTTATTAAGAAGCTGTTATGTGAATACATTTGAACATCGAGAATGAATTTGAGAAGAAAAATGAAAAATTGTAGATATCGAGTGCTTTATGCGAATGAACAACAAGTAGATAATTGCAGATCTGGGCAAATTCTGCATCTGGTCCTACCGAAATATTAAATTTTTGTCTAAATTTTGAATGTTTCTGTCCGCCTCGTTAGTGTTTTTTCCTTCAGTTTGTAATTAAAAACTTTTATCTTCAAATTTTCGAATATTTCGCTTTTTACTAATTAAAATATTGCGGTTATTCAGTGGGTCTTGAAGTTGTGAACACGCCACTTTTTGATAGCAGACTAAACAAACTGTATTTAGTCTTTTTAGAGTAAGGTCGTAAAATTTTTTAATTATTTTTAAATGTTGTCATTGAAAGAAATATCATAATCAGTTTAAAAACGTTTATAAAAAATTGTTAACTATTGCTTGAAAAAAACAGTCTGTAAATTTGCCTGTGATTAACTTTGAAACTTTAAATTTTTCGAAAAAAATTTAGAAAAATTTCGAGGTTAATGAAAGTCAATTTAAAAAACGGTTTCTCATTATCAAGCAATAGCAAACGATTAAATAAAATTTTTACTTATATTTATATTTTCGAAAGGCTCAAATTGAAACATTATTAAAAAATCTTGAGGAAAAAAGTTAGAGGCTAAAACCCGTAGGATTTATTCTTCTAATACAAAATCGTTGCATTAATTAAGTCGAATGTTGCCGGATCAAAGACTACACAAAAAGACAGCTGAATTTTCTCGTCGTATAGCACAATAAAGTAACCGCACCGCACACCAACATAACAAATTTCGTGGTGCGAATACTAATAAAATTCCCGTTAGCTCACGTTATCAGGGACAAAATTGTCAGAAAATGTCTATAAATTTGAACTTTTTTCGTTCGATTTTAGCCAAAATTTGAACTTTTTTTGTTTGATTTGAGCCAAAATTTGAACTTTTTTATATAAATAATTTCGTAATAATGCGTTAAGGACGCACAAAATTACCAGATTACATAAGTTTTCGAATTTCTACAAGCGGTGTTAAATTTTATTTTGTTAACAAGTAGGCTGAGGTGACCAAAATCGACGCTTAGACATAGACCAATCATCAAAATAAGTCATTTGAGATGATTTTCAAAAAAATTCAAAGTTTCATGGGATCGTTTCAGAATTGGAGATTTTCAGATGACCATATGGATCACCCGCTCTCAGAGTACAAATCCTAAATATTTGAAAAATGCGAAATCTGAGCATTTGATTGGTTGATTCTTTCTTAATCTGACTAATGAAGTCAGCCTATTCCGCAATCAAGGATTTCGATTGGGTGCTAATATCTTGCGTTGTTTGTATCATTCAAATCGCATGATCAAAGCCTACCCTACTTTATTTGTATTTCATTAGCCCGATTGTGTGCGTAGGTGATTAATTGGAAAGTCTTATTTTGTTCAATAAATATTATCAACAGTTACGTAATAATTAAGCGATTCGTGTCCCGAAATGGTTTTTTTCCAGAATAAAACAAAAAAAAAGAGTTAATATGAACTCGCGCATCGTAATTGATGTACCAATTTTTTAGACCATATAATCAAAAAAAGATAATTGAAATAGTTCTTCAATTTTTGTAAATTTCATATTTTCAGTTCAAGTCTGATTTCATGAAAAGAAAAAATCATGAAATGTTCTTTTGAAAATAATCATTTTTTTTATTAAGATTTTAAATCCGTAACATTTTCGGCCCAAAAAATCTGGCGGACTTGGCGCAAAAAATAAAATCTTGGATTATTAGCGCCAAAATCTGTTGATCAGCAAAATTAAACTTTCATAATTTGTTAAATAATCAAAAAATTTCGACGAGACACACGGTCCCCGAAATTTCAGCCAAATCTGAGCAACCTTAGGGATCGTTTACGTATCCGACAATGTTGAAGACCGTGCGACATAAATTAAATTTGGTGAACTTTAGTAATATAAAAGTGAGCTAAAATACTGTAAAATTGAAATTTGTGAGTTAGCTCCAACTCTGAAATCACCGAATATCAAGATAATAAAAAAGTAATTCGAAATAAAATTATAAATATGCCAGTCCATCAAATTCAAAGTTTTATTATTTTACGTTGAACTTAAAAACTGCTTAAAACAACGCGCTTATGCATGGGCTACGTACTGTAATATACCAAATCATCTTATTTTACACCCCGTACAGTGCTTCCTTAATTATCGGGCCAAATCGGCAGGAATCGAGCCGTTAATCCGATACATTTAAACACTTAATTCACCGAAAAAATTCAGTAGGAGAGATCGATAAAGGTTCTATCGAATTTAGATTCGTCCGAGATTCTCAAATGCCGTGGACCGAAGAAAAAACTGAATGAAACGTTTTTTAAAGGTCAGTTTGAAGTTTTTGGTATCTACGTTTATAAGGTTCATAAAATACATATGCCACATTTTAAAAGGTCATTTAGTCTGGAAATTTTCAGACCATGGAACATTTTGCAGGTAGATTTTTTTGTGCACTCTGATAATCCATTTGACGGAACTATCATATTCCTTTAGGAAGAAGGTTGTTACTTTCTAGTTTGGTCTAGTACATTCGTACTACTCAACGTACATAATATACTAGACCAAACAAGAAAATAATAACCTTCTGCCTGAAGGGATATAATAATCAATTTAATACCAAAAAAAATTTGGCACCAAAATTAAAAATGAGAAGGATTTTTGGCGTCAAATTTATAAACTCAGCAAAATTTTTGCCCAAAAATATGATAAACTCAGATGCATAAGAATTTCATCGAATATATTTGACAAGATTCTCGATTGTCGTGGTCCGAGGAAAAAATAAATGAAGTTTTTACGTCAGTTTCAGTTTTCAGCCGCTACGTTTATTAGGTTATAAAGCACATTTCAATTTTTTTGTCATTTAGTCTAAAAAATTTTAGCCATGAACATTTGTATATGACAATATTCAAATGTTTTACAACTTGATAACTTTTTTAGCCAACTTTAATGATAATTAATGGAAATTTTCACGTTAGACGTTTTCAGCCAAAAATTAATTATTTTATCATAATTATAGGTTAATCAGCTTAAAATCACATATAAATGTAGGAGATATTTAGGCCCGGCGTTATGCGTTCGTGTTTGACCCTTATTTTTGTGGTCATTATTGGTAAATGTTTTTTCTGCTCCCTCAATTTTAAATATATAAATTCTGAACGCCAGGGGTTATTTTTGAAATTATTGATTTTAGTATAAATTTTAAACTCATACATTTTATTTGTAACCGATTTTTGTGAAAAATTCATCATAATTTATTTTCTCAATCTAACTTTATTTGATAAAAAATAGTGTTTTAATAAATCCACGCAGACGGGTTTTCATTATAACCCTTATTCACACTTTTGTTAATATCCCGGCCCTACTACTAAAAAACACACTACGTTTCCGAATGAGGGTCGGGATATTAACAAAAGTGTGAATAGGGGATATACCTTATTTAAAATTTAGACCATGCTGTCTAAACTGATTAAAAGTCATCACTCTGCCTTTCAGTGATTATTATTTTTTCTAGAACGTGATTTTATAAAGTCATACTCTGAGTGTCCAGGTTCGAGTGAACATTCGGAATGCATTTTTATGAGCAAGTTTTTTTTCAAAAAAATTTGATGTTAAATTTGAAGAACTTTTGCGCTAAATAGTCAAAATCCTCAGTAAATCCCTTAACCATTACACAAGAATCGTACAATATTGTACAGATTTGTTGTTTTTGGACCCACGAAGTTGCTGTAGAATTTTAACCGCTAAATATTTTTTTTTAGATTCAATATGATTATATCCCTTTATGACCTTTTGCTTAATCTAAGAGATGTGGGTTGAGGGAGCCAATCCTAACACTCCTAAGACCCCTTCTAGCCACTCATGAGGCCGCTTTTTCTTCTTTTCAGCCCACATTTCTTAGATTAAGCAAAAAGTCATAAAGGGGAAATTGCCTGAAATTTTCAAATATGTTATTTGAAACTAAATTAAATCAATTCCCTTTGACTTAGAGCAGTCGAAAAACAAAACAAAATTCAATTTTGAGCTCTCCTCTTAAAGTTGGACGAAGCTTCATACTGACGGCTGTCACAGTCTAGTATATTAACATTTTGTACCGAAAACATCAGGGAAAATTTAAAATTGTACGGGGATTAATGACATCTCAATTAAAATGATTTACTCCAATAATTCTCATCGTAAAAATATTATTGAAACATATGTGGTAAGATAATTATTCAGTGATTAATATGTGATTGAAATTCAATATTTGAAAATGTCTGGATATTGATATATAGACAGAAATATCGAAAATGTAACTTTTATCACTAAAGGAGTGTCCGTTTTGAACCCTTTTAAATCATAATATTCCTATTTAAAAAAGACAAGTTTAAAGATATTTGTTTAAACTTTGTTCTCTGGGCGTCACTCCAAAATCGGATGTGTAATACTGATTTTATGATTATTTGAAGAGGGCCTGTACAATTTTGTACAATTCGTGTGTTATGGGAAAGAAAATTAATGTTGTGTAGTGGTTAACAGTGAAAATACTAAGCGCAATTGTAACACTACTGCTGTTCAAGATAGTGTAAAAAGTACTTTATCCTCGAATTCAGCTGGCAGATTTTAGTACCTATGTTTTGTACACCTTTTTATTTGTGATTTTTTACACAATTCCTTTACAACAACATGATCCCTCGCATCTGGTCTTGCTTGTTCGTGATAAAATCCAAGAGCATGCATAAATTCGTGTTGAACAGTTCCTCTCGAGAGACAGCCTACCTCTCTTAGTGAAATTTGCTGATGCGGAACACCTTGAAAACCAACGTACGAATAGCATCCCGATCCCGCTACGATCTTGATTTTATTTGGATATTTTGACATTTTCTCCGGGACGAGCTGAAAATCAATACATGTGGAGTCACCAAGATCAGATAGGGCGCGTTCAATATCCATTTTTAACTCCTCGGCGTAACCTTCTTGATAAAAATACGGTATTACATAACGATTCCCTTCACGATATCGATCCCATTTAACTACGGCTCCGATTGCGCGACCTCCTATGACGTCAAATCGACCTGATGAGACGTCATCTTCTGGCAAGGTCCGGTCTAAACCCAAACTTCTTTGACCCAAAAATTCGGCATAAAGTGGATTGTTAACAATTTTCTTGTCCACTCTGATACCTTCTGTACTTTGGCCCTAAAATACATTTACTTATTTTTACACTCATTTCTAGATAGTCGTTTTATTTGACGGGATAAAAATCAATAAATTCTAAAGAGAATTTGCCGCCAAAATTTTGAAAATTAGGGAGATTTTTGGCGAAAAGTTACAAAATCTCAGAGCGCCATATCGAAAATCCTGCCTAGTCGAAAATTTATCACTATGTCACAAATAGAGAAATCCAGTATTTAATTGGTCACTTCTCGAGAATCCGGTAATTTCATTGGTCACTTTCTATTCTTGTGACGTAGTGATAATTTTTTACGACTAGGCAGGATTTTCGATATCTTTAATCGGTCCCTTAATCGCGGAAAAACGAGCATCCTGAGTCAAAGGCGGCGAATTAATCCGAATTCATTCGGCTTTTGAAAACGACTCATCTGATAAAGTTTTTAGGTAGCTCCAACTGAGCACAAATATCTAGTTAATGATAACATAAAAAAGAATCGTTCCGAATCGGATCATTTTGTGATCTTTCTTAGATTACTGAAATTGTTTAATTATCAGTTTTTGTTAAAAAATTGAAAACAATGTTCTGATTCGGACCATTTTTTATTAATTTAATTTTTTCTAAATATTTGTGCTTAGTTTTTAAAATCTTAAAACTTAATCGGGTAAGTCGTTTTCAAAAGCCGAATGACTTCGGATTTATTTGCCGCCTTTGACTCAGAATGCTCGTTCTTTCTCGATTAAAGATATTTGAAATACTGTAACATTTGTGAAACTGTCTGAACGTTGTTTTAATCAGAAAAAGTAGGTTCGCTGTTTTCAAACCGATTTATTACGATTATCCATCCATGACAAAAAATAGAAGTTTTTGAATAATTCAGTTTTTCGGAGTATTTTTATTTATTATTAAAGGACAAAAATCTTTGTGAAGGGTTGGAGGTATGCCATTTTCATCGATAATTTTTTTGGTGGACTTTTTTTTCCCCTATCTTCTGCTATGAAAATTGCGTAGGCGTTAAAACCTCTCTTATAATTTATAATATCGTTAAACGAATAGAAATGTATACAATTGAAATATGGGTGTGTTGATATCACAAACTTTGTCAGAAATACACTTTCATAATTCTTTTGAGGTCAATGGAAAAATTTTCAAAACATTTAGACCATATTCTAGAAATTTGGATTGAAAATAATAAATATTTTCCGCCCACGCATTTCTCTATAGTTAAAGATAGGCTTATTAAAAAAGTCGACCAAAAAAATTATCGATGAAAATGGTGTACCCCAAGGGTTGATGATCATTTTATCAGAGATAGTTTTAAAATGATCCATTATATTAGCCGGTGTTCAAAAAACTTCCTCCGATTAATAACGATGTTACTGTATGAAAAACCGTACTAAGAACTGGAGAGAATTTTAGATAATTTTGAGATTGATCTTGAAAGTTTGAGTTTATTATGGTTATTAACGTCAGTTATTTTGGGTCAACTGTGCCAAGTTGGCGGCTTCGATCCTACTTTTCAGTTGCTCGAATATTATAAAAAAATAACACCTATCTATTTATACGGAGGTAAAATCCATTTATTTCTCGCGCTTTTTAGGCTTATTTATTAAACGGGCTAATCATCCTTGGCATAAATAGCAGCTAGGTAAACGGTTATTTCAAGAAAATTGCGCAAAGAAAATAGTCTTTTGCGCAATTTTTAACGAAAACAAATCTTTTGACATTTTTTTCGATGTTTGATAATTTTGTGAGAAAAATCACAAAATGTTACATTTTTGCTCGAGAAAATAAAAAGAAGCGCCTCGAGATTGAAATGGAGCAGACGAAAAAATAATTGGCAAATTAATGTTTAAATGCGCGTTTATTGGCTATTCAACTAAACTTGAGTCCATCTTAAAAATGCTTACTATCTCTATAGCGCGTGTTCGAATCCCACTAATATTGTCTCAGTGATTGTCTCAGTGATTATCTTAGTGATTGCTTTGGTGATAACACACCGATCAACTTTGGCGGTCTCAATATTAAGGACCCTGGCCTATAAACATACTTAAGACAATCACTACGAAAACATTAGTGAGATTCGAACACGCGCTTTAGAGATAGTAAGCATTTTTAAAATGGACGTAGGTTGGAAAAATGATATTTTCAATCTCGAGAACTTTTATTTTGTTTCGAGCAACAATTTTATAAACTGTTATTATATTATTATAATGTTATTATTATTATGTTATTTATTATGTTATTATTATATATTACATCGAACAGAATTAGTTATACTTATCAAAATCAGAGCAGATAATTATCAATTGTATTAATGAATCAGTTTCAACCAGGCTTGTGAAACGGAAGGCTTTTGCGTGGGTTTTCCATCCCCTTTTCGCGTAGGTTTGAGCAAAATATAGGGGAAAATGGGGATAGGAAATCCGGTCGGAGATCATTCCTTGTACAATCCTGGTTTCCACATAAATAAGTTTTATACTTGAAATTACGGCGAACGCGCAAAAAATCTGCTACCCGATAAAAACGTCGGATTAGTCTGAAAATTTAGCACGTTTGGTTATTTCTTGAGCCGAAAAATTTTGCTCTAAATATTTTGTGTTGCAACCACTTGGTGGCGCTGTTTTCGGCGGTTAAAGATGAATCCGAATAAAAATAGCAAGAATGAAAAAATAAACAGGGGGCCCAATATCGCCGAAAGTTTTTCGGCAAAAAAATTCGGCAATATGGGGCTTCCCTTTCGTACTTGAGGCCTATATAACAGGAATTATTTCAGCTATAAATGGTCATTTTGCGTAGGTGAAATTCGGCAGAAATTCGGCCGAAATCCTTTTCGGAACGGAACTCCATCTCAAAAACGCTAACTATCTCTACAGCGCGTGTTCGAATCCCACTGATGTTGTCTAAATGATTGTCTTAGTGATTGCTTGAGTGATAACACACCAATAAAATTTAGCGGTTTCATTATCAAGACCCTTGCCTATAATCATATTCAATATAATCACTAAGACAACATTAGTGGGATTCGAACACGCGCTATAGAGATAGTAAGCGTTTTTGAGATGGAGTTCCGTTCCGAAAAGGATATTGACAAATTCGGCAATATTTGGCCCACTGTATATAACGTACATAAATTTCGAAATATCTAAATAGCTGGTTTTGAGCACTTTAAACAGCGCCAGCGAGGTTCAAAGAAAATTTTAGCAACAAAACTATGTCACGAATTTTCAGTTTCATAGAACTTTTTTATTTTACTTATTTTGCGCGTTAGCCTTACTTATAACATATTAAAATGGTGATTTTATGACTTGTTGACCATAATTGTTAAACATAATTTTTTAGGCTTACTTTTGCTAACATCATTTGTGCTTGCCACTCTCCAAAAACCATATCATCTTTTCTGTTACTTCTTGCTAATTCTTTAACTTTTAACAAGTTTGAAAATAATCATAAAACATCAAGATACGTAAGATCTATACGTAAGATCTTGTATTTGTACAAAAAAAACATACTGCATATGACGATTTTAACCCATGAAAATGGATTATTTGCTTAATGCAATATATCCACTATCTCGTATCCTGTTTCGATTATGACGCTATCTCCTGTTTTTACAACATACAGTAGATAAGGAGATGAAGACAGAAATTTTAGAATTTTAATTTTCTTCAATTCACGAATTGTTTTCAAATATGTCACAAGTCTAGATAAGGTAGAGATATATTATAGATTCACCAAAATTGAAATTCGATTGAACATTTTGCAAATTTTTGAAAATTGAGTTCAATTTTATAAAAAAGTAGGAATGGCAAAACTTTTCCAGCTTTAATTTTCTTCATTATAGGGGGCAAATATGGTAGGATCCTGACTGTGACCGTCCATCTTGACTCTATTTCCATTATTATCCCCGGTCACTTTAAAAACTTATTCCCTATTCTTTTAACAGGCAAATAAGTTTTTAAAGTGACCCGGGGATAAAATGGATATAACTACCACACTAGGGGCGCGACAGGTGTGCTGAGGCTGCTGCAAATAATAGAGGCAGGTACATTTTTTTTATATTATACGCTATACTATAGTATACAGTATCGTATATACTGTATCATAAAATATTATACAATATACAGTTTTATTTATACTTGATTTACAAGTAATGTTTGATAAAATATATTTAAAAAAAAGTTTTTGCCCAAAAATTTCGGCGATATTGGCAAATTCGGCGATATTGGCCCACCTGTATGTTGTTTTTCTAGTCATTGAAAAATATTACTATCAGTACAAACAATCTCAAAAAATTGTCAACTATTGGTTAAACATAACAAACCGTTTTTGAAATTGCCTATCATTAACCTTGAAATGTTTGATGTTTCAAGCTTTGTCGTTTTCAAGCAACAACTGACAATTTAAAAAAAAATTTTGTTCCTATAAAAATATTTTTTCAAAGGCTTCAATCAAACATATTTAAAAAATGTTTGGCATAAAAAGTTTTGCCGTTCCAACCTTATTTTATAATAATTATTATAAATTTTGACCTTTCAACCTCAACAACCTTATACGATTTTATATTACTAAAATAAATTTTGTTTTGTGCAATAGCGTAGGTTGTTTCTGGTATCAAGCGTGCCACACTTTTTATGTCGCACAAAACTAACAGTGTTTTTTTTAATTTACATTCTGAAAAATGGGCAAGAGTTGATGACACATATATATTTAGAAATATCTGAATGCAGTTGAAAAACTGAATTCAGAAATGGACTGAAATTCTCGATTATGATCGGTTTTAATTTAAACCAATCATAATTCAGCTTAATTCTTAAAAATTTATAAGTTAATTGAAATTTTTCCTAACAACAAGAATATCAAGAAAGAAAATTTTAAAATTGAACATTCTTATTTTACTCTAGACCCCGGAGCCATCAAAAATGGTTTGTAACATCATTTTAGAATCTTGTTAATGTTTTGACTTTCGAGCACCAGGCGTTCTAAAAATTTAATTTTTCGTGTTTATTTGTCTGGTGAACCTTAATAATGCCAAACAATTTAATCAACATCAAATTTCATCCTTGATTTTCAGTCTGAAATACTGTAAAAATTTCGACAAATAATTGATTTTTCTTCATTTCTTTATAAAAAAGTTATACAGAAAAGTATATTCCGAAGATGATGTTCGTCACAAAAAAAAATTATTTTAGGGAGATTAGCTTCAAAACATAAATCCGTAATAATATCAAAGACTCTTAAAAATAGTTCAACTACAAATCAAAATAATTTGGTTGCCTGACACACATGAGTAATTGCGTAGGTTGTCATTTTGCCGTCAAAAACAAGGTAATAACGAAATGACTTATGTTTTGAACCGACTTTCCCAAAAAAAGAAAAAAAAAGTGCGACGGGGATAATCTTCGTATACAGATTATAATTGTTGCACTGGAATTCGAACTCACGACTCCTAGATCCGGATAATAAAGACCTTTTAGTAAAACTCATTTATAAAAAAAATTGTTCACCTTATGAGACAATGGCATGAGACATGGCAAAAATGCTCCTGGAACAAATTCTACTTTATTTTAAATCCGGTCTGAATTATTTTTCTGGTCTAACCAAAACTATTTCTCCGTTAAAAGCCTCTATTATTTCTTAGACGATTTGAAAAAATCTAAAAATGGGTACTTTTTTTTATGATCTGTTTTGTACATTCCATTCTGACCCCAAAACATGAAACGGGATGTTTAACGGAGTTGTAAAAACTAAATTTAGAATTAATATATCCTGACAAACACTCTTTTTGACCCCGGAAACCCAGGGGGTTAAAAACCGCAAAAAACAGAAAATTATTAATGTTTAACATTAAAATTGGATTTCAAATTTTATCTCTCGGCATGACCCTGGCGGGACACTGTGAAAGAAATGTTAAAGCCCGATAAGGACCCGTGAAGTCGTCTGGCCTGAAATAAATGAAACTTTAATTCAAAAATTAACCCCAAATCGTAATTTATTGGAAGGTCCTAGAAACACGCACATTTTTATGATGAGATTTTTTATAGCAGAAAATATTTGATTTTTTGAACTTTGTGTCTAGAAGGTTAAACAACTAAGTTGACGTGTTATGTTAACTTATTACCGCTATCAGTGACCACCTACACGTGGGGGGCGGAGGCGTATAAAGCAAATGATCTGATCAACAATTATCACAGAATGTTTTTATATGAAAACTTCAGCTAACTTAGCTGTATATGATAAGAATCTGGGAGACTAAGTTGACTTTTTCTTTGCTTTTATAATGAAAAATTTCGAACGCAGCTAATCTATATTTTTTGTGATAAAATAAAAACGAATTAGTTTTGTCGAGATATGGATTACCGACCCTTAGAGTTCATTTGATTCTGAGCATTTGATTGGTTTAATCTGACCAATGAAATCGGCCTATTCCGCAATCCAGGGTTTTGATTTGGTTGCTAATATATCTTGCGTGGTTTGTATCATTCAAATATTCAGGATCTGTACCTGAGGGTCGTAATCCATATTTCTGAGAAATTATTAATTTGAATTATGAAAATTTCATGATTTTTTAATCAATCTTGATGTTTGGATTAAAAGCTGGGAAAGTTTTTTCAGATATTTGACACTTTCTTTGATGAAATATGATTTTTTCATGTCATGCGAAGTTTTTTCAAAAACAGATTTATGTGGCCAAAAAAAGAGAGATTCTATTTGTGCGCGTCCCGATATACTTTTTACTAGATCGAAAAATGAAGATTCGTGTTATTTTTAAATATATCAAAAATAAATTTTATGCTGTTCTTAAAGTTACTGTACACCCTCAATACAGGATAGAAAATTTTTTGATGAAAATCTGCGTATTTTTGGCTAGTTCTGAAATGTCGTGTTCCTGTTAAAATAACGACACCTTGGCAGGGATCAGCTTAGTTTTACACCATTTCGAATGAGCTCAATCAAAATTAAAAGTATGCTGCGAAAATTTGTTTTTTAGAAACAATGCCCTTAATTCAACAAAGAATCGCTTACGTGGTGCAAAAAGCCAGTGACCTCAGGCTGTCAGCGGTTTGTCCTAACTAAAAAACAAGCGCCACTTTGTTAAATTTTGGTGAATACATATATTCCTTCACGGCCAAAACGGCTTTCTGATAAGTCAAAAAATGACTTCAATCATAATCAAAGATCCAAAATTTCCAAAATATATTTGCCATAATTTTCATTTTCTAGAAAAAAAAAGAAATTTTTTTGTAAAATTTAACGTATTGGCGATGAGAGACAAATTTGTCCTTGTGATTATTTTTTTCAAACTATCCTGTACAAAAATCTGGTGTCAGCTGTGATGATCGGGTCCAATGGCATCCTTTTTCGACTTTTTTTCCTTTTCTGTTTGCACCAGACTTTTTTCTGATTTTTAAAAACGCATTTTCGGGGATAAGACGTTTATTATCAAAAAACATACATGTAGATATAAAATACTATCAAGCAGTGCTCTTCTAAGAACTTTTATCGTACCTAAAATAAAGTTTTAAAGTTTGAACTGATAATAAAGAAGTAAAAAAATTATAAAAACGTATCAAGATAATAGTTTTGGAAATGATGTTTTTTCCCAACATAACTCTGAGGGTTAATAAACTGGACAAAATTCTGTATAAAGTTATTTGATTCAAAAAAAAATACATTATTCTCAAAGATTATAAAATGTTCTAACAATTTTAACGTCTCGAATAATTGACACGCCCAATTAGATTATTTGAACCTTGAGGTTATCTAAAATAATTTAATAAAAAAAATATTTTTGGAATCCGCCACTTTTGGACATAACTGAAGAATTCTTCCTGTCACAAATCCAGAAATCGTGCATTTGAAATTGATTTCTTGATACAAAATTTGAATTTTCGATCGAAAAAAGGTTCAACAACGGATTTTCAGAGGGTTTGATTTTTGCTTGATTTCAATTCTTTTGATGCTAAAATTTTTTCTGTGTTCTAAAAATCTTTTAAATAAAGTTTTACATTTATCGAAAAAACATTCAACACAAAAAATTTTTCTTAACCTTTGTAGGAATAAAAAAAAGATGCCGCGCCTTTTTGTTGGTTTTTTGTAATCTTTTGGTTTATCGTGAATTATACCGGGTATGTGGGAGTAAGCGATAAAGGATCTGTTCCATACCGGAAAGATAAACTACGAACGTTAAGATAAACCATTCGCTAAAACCTTGAAGATAGTAAAATTATTTCACTTTTATTTATTTAAATAAGCTTTTCGGGAGAATAACTTTTAACAAACTAAAGTCCATCTCTAAAACGTTCACTATATCTATAGCGCGTGTTCGAATCCCGCTAATATTGTCTTAGTGATTGTTTTAGGGATAGCTTGAGTGATTACACACCGATCAAATTTAGCGGTCCCGATATCAAGCACCCTTGCCGATAATCATACTCAAGACAATCACCAAGACAACATTAGTGCGATTCGAACACGCGCTATAAAGATAGTAAACGTTTTTAAGAAAGACTTCAGTTGGTAAAAGGATATCCAATAAAAAACGTATAAAAAAACACAGGATTGATCTGAACGAAAAAGGATTGAAATGAGCATGTGAGATAAGTAGGCCCATCTTAAGACTATTTAAACTTGAACAGGTAATGATGAACAAAAGAGCTTTTTCTTCATTGGAATGAAAGTTTAACCCGTTAATAACCATTATTTAAAATGAAATTTTTCAAATTTCAGACAAAAATGGTCAAAAGTGAGTCTACAAAACTGTCTTGCGTTTTAGTTGTGAGGATTTTTGAATGAGAGAACATTCTCACCGAGTTGAGGTCAACTGGCTCTCTAAAAATAAGGTCTACTGTACGAAGGTTATCTAACCAACTAATGAGGCCGTCTGGTTTTTTCTATCATTTTAATAAATTCAAAAAAATTTTGACTTAATTAAATTTTTGACTTTAATTAAATTTTTTTTGCACCATAAATTATGGTCCATAATCGACGATGAAAAATTAATTTTTTTGCCCTTTTTACACTTTTTTGATTTTATTTTAGCTTATAATAAAAATATAATCATGCTAATCAAGCGCTCATTGATAAATATTTTGCCCCATTTTATTCAAGATGACTCATAATTCTACAAAATAATATCAACTTCCAGAAGACACCGACTGCATTGTATGAAATTGTCTTTAAAATTATTTATCTATAGTAAAATTGAGTGTCAAATCAGACCTTTTTTATTTGTTGTTCGAGAATATTTTATAATTTAAAATTACCTTTCAAAATGTTGGTCAAAAATGGTAAAAAGTTAATGAACAAAGTGAGTACCTAATCAGAGCATTTTATTTACTGATATTACAAAAATCGACATTCGTGACTTCTCAAGGGCAGTTTTAGCTGAGTATGAAAGATCTTAATTAAGATTTCTGTTGTTTTATGCCAATCAGCTACTTGAGAGTTAAAGAGCGCTTAAAAGGTTTTGGACCAAGTTCTAAATAAGACATCCTTGAGGAAGAAACTGTAAAAACAGTTGGATGTTTATAATTGAAATATACAACTGAGTTTATTTTGGCTGAGGGCCTCATTTGGCTGTTTATTTAAATAAAAATTCTTTATTATTTTGTATCGAATGTAATGATATCTATAAGAGTGGTGGTTGGTTTAATGGACTGTTAAAATAATAATTTGAAGATACGGACGACATATATCGTCTAAAGCAACAAAAATTTATGAACATTTTTGACAGCACTGAAATCTTCAACATGACAAATCTAAATAAACCATACTCTTGAAAAGTGGGCATTTAATGGTCAAAAATTACAAGATTTATTTCTTATTAATTGCTTCAAAATAAACTCTTAATATTTGTGGATTTCAACTGATGTATTCATAATAAAGTTATTTTTTACCACTCAGTGGTATTTATTACCATTTAATATTGTTATTTTGGGGTCTTGTTTTGAAAAACAAGATTTTCTATAAATGTTGTACGAATAAATTGTATCTGAGGATTAATTTATTACGAAATACTGTTTTTTTAATAATGGTCTATGACAAATATTTTTTTTGAATAAAATAAGAACACATTTTTTTCGATGTGCAGTTATAATGAAACTTTACGCCTCTTGCGTCTGAGGGTTAATTATTATCATGTGATGAAAACAATTCGATTGTCCACAAAATATGTCATTTTGATGGAACCAAAATTTTTTTTTGTGTCTGATGGTTAATTTATTTCAAAGAACTTTTGTTTTTGATACCAGTCATCAAAAATTTCCATTTTTATAAATATAATAAGATAAAAAAATCCAAAAAAATCCGTAGTTCCTAATGGAATTTCAAGTTTTTGTGGCTGTAGGTTGATTTATTTTCAGTTTAACTAAGTTTCGTTCAATTTTTTAAAAACATTCGGACAAAATCCTCAATTTTTGTCTTGTACCAATTTCACGTTTTTGCGATCGTAAACAGAAATACAAAAATATGGTGAAACGGGCGAACTTTTGTCCATCGGCGGGTTAGAACTCTGTGTCAAGTTTGCGGCCGAGTTAAAAATGGATTATAACAATATTCTATTTCTAATTCTATCTCGCACCTAAAAACAGGGTGTTTGAAAACCGCTGGGCATTTAAAACGACAAATATATTCTTAGCAGTATATATCCTTATTCGGCCAAAACTTGCTCAGAATCTCACACCCACTCGACCGTGATTATTGAAACACGTATCGAAAGCGTGGGCGTAAGACTCTGAGTCGGATTTTTTCAAGGCGACACTTTGTGTCAGTTTGGCACATAATGGACATATTGCCAATATTTACCGATATAACATGGAACATAATTGAAAATAAAACAGAATATTTTGTCAATTTCACTCATCCTTGTAAATTCGAATTTTATCTCAGGGCGACATCTTAAGTTAGTCTTATACAAATGGATATATTGCCAATATGTGCCAAAATGATATTTGAAATAATTGAGAATATCACTAAAAAATCTGTCAATTACATTCACCATTGGAAATTCGAATGGTTTCTTAAGTGGACATTTTCAGTCAGTTTTCGACATATATGGAAAATATGTGCTGATATGATATTTGACATAATTGGCGATATGACAAAATATTCTGTCAAACCCTTGAAAATTGAAACGTTTTTTTGAGGTGAATTTATGTCATGCAAAAATCAGATGGACCATCTTCAATTATACTCCGTGGACGACACTTTTCTACAAAAAATTGAGGATAGACAAAAGGTTCATCTGTTAAAGCATAGTATTTAAAGTGCATGACAAATTTATGATACTCACTTTTGAGCCAGTTTTCTAAGATTATGATAGATGTATGCGTAACCATAGAATAGAAAATGTGTGAAATTTTAAACTAGCGGCTGCTGAAATTGAATCATTTTTTTAACTCTGTTCAATTTTTCATTGCATAAACCCTATTACTTCACACAAGGATAATACTTTTAAAATAAAAATAGAAGGTTTTAAAAGCCGATTTACATATTTTTGGGTTAAATATTATTCAAGTTTTTACAATATTCCTAGATTTTCACAAGCTGAGACTGGCCTGTCGCCTAATTTTTTGGGAAAAATGTTCTTGAATAACCAAAAACATGAAGATTACAGGCCTAAATTTCAGTTTTCACAAGCGGTATTTTACATACTAGTTTATACTAGTTATACTATTTTACAACTGTAAAAAGTAAAGATATAACAAAATCGAGTTTTTGAAAAGGCTGGAATGAGAATAAATTTCTGTTAAATTTGAAATATTTTTATATTATATCCTTTTAACACATTAATGTGAATTCAGGAATGTGCGGGTTGAAAAGTATGAGGAGGGCCACTCCTGGAAGAAAGCTGACTTTTTAGGAAAGTTTTTTGAGTATCAATAAAAATAACAATTATTGTTTTTCCCTGGTCAGAACTCTTTTGATTTTTTGGAGCAAATTTCGAAAAAAAATGTGCGTCAATTCTTTCAAATAATGCCAAGAAAATGCGGATCAAAAGATTAGCTTACATCCCTTTTATTGCTAAAAACGTTCAAAAAGGCCAAAACGTTCTATTTTATGTAGGATAATTGCGCAGCATGCTCAAAGTTATTATATTCTATAAATAGAACGTTTTGGCCTTGAACAACACTGGTTTTGTGATGAAAATAGACATGGTGAGGGAGAGATAGCTTTTGTGATAACGGTTCGAATCTCAGGTAAATTAGAGAAGCGAGATATCTAGACAACGCGTCGCGTTTTCAGTTGCAGGCTCGTCCACACATCTATTCATTCAATCTTATCTTCTACAAACTTATCAACTGTCCAAAAATAATAACATGGATTACCGGACCTCAGAGTACAAATCCTTAATATTCGAAAAATGCGAAATCTGAGCATTTGATTGGTTGATCCTTTCTCAACCTGACCAATGAAATCGGCCTATTCCGCAAGAAAAGGTTTTGATTGGGTGCTAATATCTTGCGTTGTACAAACAATCATTCAAATATTTAGGATTTGTACTCTGAGGTCCGGTAATCCATATATCTTTAATTTGAAAAAAATATGCCTGAATTCAATCAAAAAGGGCCAAAACGTTCAATTTCGAGTAAAATTTTAAGAGAAAAGCTGTGCGAAAGAGAATGACACAAAAAAATAGAAAAAAATGTTATCAAATTTGTTATTTGCAAATTAGAAGTAAGTCATCCGTTAAGAAAGAACTTCATACGTAGTTGACTTTCTAAAATCTGATTTAATAACTCTGAGTCGCTTAAATTTCATCAAAAACCGTTTATTTCCGCAATAACCAACTTCCATTATGAAAGATCATAAAAAACAAATTTCGATTATATAGTCACAGGAAATTAAATAATCGAAAAAATGTCAAGGTCAAAACCTCAAGATATCAGATTATATATAACGTGTATCCTCTTGATGAATCGTTCTAATTAAATTTCCGCATAGTCCAAGGTATATCTAAAATTCATGTTTTTCAGCTTGATTATTGGTTGAAACATCATTTTTTGGAAATAAAAATTAAGAATATTGTTAATTTCAAAAAATGTGAGAATCGTTTTAAAATTTAGTGTACGAATATTAAATCGACAAGTAGCGTCGAGACAAAATGTGAATTGTCGACACTTGAAGTGAGTTGAGGTCATGTCTAAAGCCCATTGTTTGATAGCATGGTTTCGAATCACCTCAAGTCTCGACGCGACTTGAAACTCACCCGCCACCATGTAAATTTGTTTTCAAAATTTTCCTTAAATTATTCTTTTGTGAGTGGACGAGAAGGCAACGTGGTAGCTTTTCGCATGAATTGATTTCTTAGTTTTCATTCCGAAAAATAATTGATTTCTGTTTTTTATGTAAATTGTTGCATATAATCATTTTCAAATTCCTTGAAATTTTTAATTGCTCATACGCTCCTTGAGTAAAGTATGTCATAAAATGTTTGGTTTAGGTGTTTATGCTCGGTCTTTATACATAACTTAATTGTGTTATTGGTATTTTTTATTAAAACCAGTACCGTTATATAATAAGAAAATTTAATAAAACACACACAAACCCGTTTATCTCAGGATTTCTATCAAACGTTTGTCAATCTAGAAAAAGCCATCAAGTTGCCTTTTCGTCCTCTGAACGCTGATTTTTCATTAATTACGTAAATTTTTATTAATACATTATAAGTAGGTTTTTACGCATGTATTAACGTTTATCCTTATAAAATTATCGTTCTAATTTACGTTATAAAATCATGTTCTAATTTTGATGTTAGCGCTCTATTATTGGTCAACACATCCTAATCACTTTTTAATATGAGATGGAGAACGTGAAAGTCAGTCCCAGCTAAACATCATCTACAAAATGGAAAAACGATGTTATTATGGTGAGCAAATAATTCAAGTTTATTTTGTATACCTCATTTAATCTCATCATAACTGGACAGTTTGATTTTAAGACAAGTCAAAGAGGCATTTTGTGGACGGAAAATCGTCTCTTCCAATTTTTAGGACTTTTTGGTTTATTTTTGCATCATTTTCACAATATACGAAAGGATCCTCAAATTTGAGCTGAAGATGCCGGAATTAAAAAATATACTGGTTGATTTAAAATTTACTCGTATATCGAAAAATATACTTGTCAATAGAAAAATATACTGGTTTATTGACAAGATTCGTAGTATATTCAAGAATATTAATATATTGAAAAATATATTGATATATTGAAAAATATATTGATATATCGAAAGATAAACTGGTTTATTAAAAATATACTGATATATTAGAAAATAAACGGGTATATTGCAAAAATACTGGTATATAGAAAAATTAACTGGTATATTGAAAATAATACTGGTTTATTAACAAATATACCAGCATATAAAAATACTTTCATAAAACATGAGCAAGAGGCGTTACTTCAAATGCGCATCTAGAGCGTACAACAAAATTTACGTCAAAAAAGTTGAAAGTTTTGCTGGCTTTAAAAATATGTTACTTTTTAGATATGTGACTAGTATTGCGCAAAATAATAGGATAATCAGAAAGTCAATAAGAATGTGGTATTCTAGTACTTATTGTAGTTAGTTCAAGGAAATTAAATGCCATTTTTGACCATTTTATTTTGACTATTTTGTTCCTTTGATAAAATCTTGATTTTTTCTTGAATAATAACTATGAGGTTTTTGAATTATTCATTATAATTTTTGAGAAGAATTTTCATAAAATTTAGTATTTATTTCAAAAAAGCTTTTCACATTATTCTGAAAACTTTCAAATTTTCGAGAAAAAATATAAAACTTGAAATCTCCAAAAACAACTTTGCATCGGGAATTTTAAGTGGGTAGTACGAACTGAGTTTTTTCAATAAGGCCTTTTTAGATAAAAATCGGTCAAATTTTTTTTCATAGATGTTTATATTTTGATCATAAAACAAAAACCTTGAATAAAACTTGAAGTAATAATAATTTCCTCTGAAAATTCGTGATAATATTTACAACTTCCGAAATCGTTATAAAGCAGCAGAAAAAAATTTCTGGTTTATTTTAAGAGTTCATATTCTAAATTAAAAATTATAAGTTTAGAATAGCTGATTTGGCCGGAACGTATGAGTCTATTTAGGTCATAAAGGGCTTAAACTTTTTAAGTCTTTAATAAAAAACGTTAGAAAGGATATTTTGGGTATTCTAAGATCCATAAAACGACCTTTATAGGGTTCTAGATACAAAAAATGTTATAAAATTGGTGACCTTTATACGGAATTAAATATTCTGGGTCTTCAAAATCGTCGCCAATCTGTCTTAATATTTTAAAATTTCCATAACCTGGATTTTGATACGTTTTCTGTGAGAACATTTTTTATTTCAAATTTGGCTCATGAAAATAAAGCATGAATAATTTTAACAAAATCTTAAATATCTTACCTTGGCTTCTTTTATCATTTTAACATCCAAGAAGCAAATTTCACGCATAAATAAAAAGGACATTTTTAAGATTCAAATAAGTTCAAAAACTAATGTTTTCCGATTAGATATTTCGATTTAGACAAATTAAAATATATTTGAATTTGAAGGATTTTCCAAAAAACATAATTTTGAGAAATTTAAGACAATCTGTGAAAATGCATTTAAAGAGCATATCAATCATAAGGTTTGTTCAATTTTTATTTCATAACGGCATTAAAAATAATATGTTTGCTAATTTTCTGTCTAAATAATCTGTTATTTGACGAGTATTTTAATCTAAAATCGTTGAAGAGTTTTTTGGTCCGGATAATTTTTCATTATTTTCGTATTAAGATTTTTATATTATTTTTGGCAAATAAAAAGGCATCAGGATGGCTTATTTGTCTGATATCAGTTTAAAATTCAATAATCGTTAATTTTGTTAATTTAAACAAAACTGACTTCAAACGAAAATAACGAAAATAACGAAAACCAAATATTTTGTGATTAATTTTTCAACTTCTAAAAATTAATAAATTTTTCAAAGCCAAATTTACTAATTTTTTTAATCATTTAAAATCCCGGAAATTAAAAGTTTTCTTATAAAAATGTTGAATTGTGCTTGAGCGGAAATATATGTAAAAAATGATCCTATGCGGTTATAATTTAACCACGGTTAACCAAATTCTTTATTCCACGTAAAATACCGATAAGAGAACATTTTACGAAAAATGTATTTGAACTAATTATTGAACCTGATTTATATGAGATTATTTTTATTCATTGAAAGTATACAATTTAATAACAGAAAATATTGCTTTCCTTTTGTATTTGTGTTTCACTTTTTAAATGATTCAGTAATTTTTTGATTTTATTTTGTCTTTTTCTGTTTAAAATTGAAATCCTCAAAATTCAGAATTGCAAAAATAACTAGAACAAATTTTTTATTGATTATCGTAGAACTCCTCGAATTATTATATATCCTTTTCCGAACGGAACTCCATCTCAAAAACGCTTACTATCTCTATAGCGCGTGTTCGAATCCCACTGATGTTGTCTAAGTGATTGTCTTAGTGATTGCTTGAGTGATCACACATCGATAAAATTTAGCGGTTCCATTATCAAGACCCTTGCCTATAATCATATTCAAGATAATCACTAAGGCAACATGAGTGGGATTCGAACACGCGCTATAGAGATAGTAAGCGTTTTTGAGATGGAGTTCCGTTCGGGAAAGGATATGGTTTTTAAAATACCAGAAAGGGTAAAAGTGGATAACCTTGAACATTGGTGTTAGTTGTTAAGAAATTTGAAACAAAAAACTATAGCAAACCTCAATTCCAAGTTTTTTTGCAGAAAAATATTATAAAATTTTACACTGTAGTCTATTTATGTTCAACAATAAACTTTTTATTAAGAAATTGACAGTAAGAATAATATAACTCGTCTGACCTTAATGCATAAGCAAATAAAACATAAATGTCGTGGGAAACACATCGTTATGTATATTTGTTTGATCAAATTTTTTATCCCATTCTGTTATTCTAGAAATAAAAAGTGAGTACTTTTTGGTTGACTCATCTTTGGTAAAAGTCTGTTCATTTTAAGACTCGGGATTTTTTGCAAATAATTGTAATACAATCATTGTATACCCATTTTTACTTTAAAAATTCCTTATTTCAAATTCTCATAAAATAGTTGACTCAATGAATTATTATCTGAAAAAAATTCAAGTCAGTCTCAGGTTAACCCCTGTAGGTCATTTAGGGGTCACTTTCCACAGATCTGTCAACTTAACGTTATTTCTTATAAAAATTGATAGAATTGGAATAAATCGAAATAAATAATCTCAGTATTTTTTAGATTAAACATTAAAATCAGCCAAGTGGACTGTCCTAAAAAATCACTACCGGTTACAAAAGCTTTCAAGCCGTCGGAACTTAAAAATGCAAAAATTTTCATCAGCGGAAATTACCCTCAAGGGTTTTAAAGTTTTAAAAATCGTTCCTTGCAAATGCATCTAATTTTTCGAATAATTGGATTGTGATTATTTGTACAGGTAAAAACACATGTACCTTCTGGATTATCACATTCTGGAAAAACTTTACAAGAGCTCTAAATTTGAACATTTTTTAGTAAAATTAATTTAAAATTTTCGAAAATGTTTCTTTACATGCAAAATTAAATCTGACATCATTTATTTTAATTTGTAAGTTTCAAGTTGTCGAAAATTTTCCATAGGTCAGTTTAAAATTACCCATTAATTCTGGGAGTAATATTTTAAATGCCATAAAACTTTATGAGTCGCCTAAAAATTGTATGGGTTAGTTTTTTGTTGTTCTAAAATTGTGTTATTCTTTCATAAATTACATAATTTTAACATAAATTTTTTATGGGTCAAAAAAAATTTTTGAACAGAATAAAATTTTTTGAAATAATTTTAAATTTTTTTTGGAAAATTTCATTTTTTTTGTGAAAATATATCTTTTCATTTCAAAATTTAGGTCTCATAGCTTGTGTTTGTAAGTGTTTTCTAGTTATAAGAGAGGCAATCGGTTCACATTGTCCAGGTACCGTTTCCCAATGTTGAGCCTTTTTCTGAGCAGTTACAGCCGTAGTGGCCAATAATGCCCCTAGTATAAACTGGCGCATTTTGCGTTTCTGTTAAATTGTTTCTCTATATAAAATTTTTTGAGGTGATCGTCCAAAAGCAAGCTTCAAAAGTGTTATTTCTGTCTTCTTTTTAACTGATCTCTTATGAATAAGCGCGTTTTTCAATCTCTTCGCCTCATGACGATTTTCGATTTCAGAAAATTTTCAAATTTTTTAGTTTCCGGTAACAGTCGTTTCTATCAAACCTTCTATCTACAAAAGTTAGTTGAAAAAAATATTGGTTGATTTTCGTACAAATACCATAAAACGTCAGACAAAACGTTCAAGGTTTACAAGCCATTATTTGCTATGCTATATGCGCTCTGGCGCCCACTGTCACCTCTTTAGTGCCTCATTCAGATTTTAATACTATTTTTTTTATTATGATATGCAGCAGAATGCGAGTGGTTCTCTGGCGCCAAATGTGGCATGATTTGGTGGAGGAGGGCCGCACGTTACTACTTTAGCGCTATATCACTACATTTTAAGTCGGAGGACTCTTTTTTTATACCTGCAGCATGTAACATGCTAGAAATCTATCCAGATAATCAAAAGTGTCCTTTATCACGTGATTAAACGAATAGCGTTTTAAGTAATTTAATAAAAGTTAACTACCTAGCAGTCAATGTGGCTTTAACTGGTACAAGTTTTAATTTCTTTTGAACTTTTTAAATTTATGGAAGACCTCAAAAGCAGCATGGATAAGCTTGAAGCAAGCTTTTATTTACTTTCAAAAATTGCCTTCAATTATTATGGTTTTTGAAATAACAAAAATATACAAGTTGAAAACATTGAACGCGAAGTGTAAAAACCTCAGCCGGGTGTTCTAAAAAAAAAGTTACCTTATGTTAGCATTTGAGAAATTCGAATAAAAAAACGTCAATTACAATTTTTTCAAATTTTTAGAATCTGAAATTAAGATCTCGGACAGCCTTGTCAGTCTTATTTTTTTGGAGTTCTAACGTCAATCAGCAACAGTGCGGGCAATGTGCAACACTTTTGAACAAACATTCGTGTTGCTCATTGTCAACATCAACTGCATTTCATGTTTTGAAGCTAGTCTCCCAAATAAGAAAAAAAAATGTGTAGCCCATGCAATTATTATTCAATCAGAAATAATATTTTATGTTTGTCACTAAATTAATTTTCTACTATTTTCATCTTATGTTAGATATATGTCTTGTCAATTTCATTACGAATCAAAATAAACAATTCGAACATCAAATGAAATCCTTTAAATTGCAATATCAACATAGGGCTGATTTGACTCTTTTCGGACTTTTTTGACGCACTTTCTAGCTTAACTGGCAAGAATGATTATTATTGGTTTATTGCAATGTAGAAAATGGTTAGTTATGTCCTTCATAATACATTGGTTGTTGAGAATGAGCATAAGACGAGGAAGAACCGAGTTGCCCTTGAGATATAGGTATATAGGCTATATCATATACCATTTTCATCGATAAGTTTTTTCGTCGACTTTTATTTTCCCAATCTATTCCTATGAAATTTGCGTACTTGGGATAAACACTCTGATCAAAATAGAAAATAGTATACAATTTAAGTTTTTTAAAAAGTTTTTAAAATGTTTGATCCGATAAGATTCGATCTGATCAGTTTTTTGAAAGCGGTCTACCGACTATTGGTTATACTATATGATTCAAATAGATTGTCCCATTGAAAACGGGTCTATGAGCTGAATTGGAGCGTCACATAATCGATACTTCAGTGTCGAAGTCAAAAAAGGGTCGAGCTTTTACCGGGACAACCTTAATCGAATTTTCTTGTAACTTTTCAATAAGATCGAACCATTTCAGAACAGAACGAAATATAACGAATTATATTTTTCTTCAAAAATCGACGAAAATTATCGATTATAATGATATACGTATATATGAATACCGTATATCGTGAACCATTATCATCGATTTTTATAAAAAAAATTAATGAATGTTTTTTCAGTTTCATATTCTTTAACAGGAAGAACGAGCAGTCAAAGGCGGCAATCATTTCTAATTAAGTCGGCTTTTGAAAACCGACTCATCTGATAAAAGTTTTGATAGCTCAAACTGAGCGCAAATATCGAAAGAAGAATTAATTAAGGAAAAGATGGTCGGGAATCAGACCATTTGATTTCCAATTTTTTAACAAAATTTGGTAATTAAACACTTTCAGTAATCTCATAAAAAAATCAAAAAATGGTCCATTCGGACCAATTTTTTTGTGTTATTATACAGGGTGTAAGATTTTTCTTACGTCTTTCTCAGATTCAACCAATCAAAACGGCGGAAATCAAGTGTGACCAGTTTGGAAAAAAAAGGGAAAAATCTCACACCCTGTATACAGTATACTAGGTATTTGTGCTCAGTTTGAGCTATCTCAAAACTTAATCAGATCAGTCGTTTTCAAAAGCCGAATTAATTAGGATTAATTCGCCGCCTATGACTTAAAATGCTTGTTCATCCTTGATTTACGGTATACGCTTTACAGTATACCTCCTCTTAGACATAAGAAAAACGCAACTCTTTGTTCCTTTCCCTAAATCAGAACAGATCACTTTCTATGAAAGTAAAGATTCTAACTACCACTATATCTGTGAGTGTGGGGAAGATTATGTTGGAATGAGGTTACGTCAAATAAACCACCGCATACACGAACACCAACAACCCTCCTGAGGCGGTCGAATTTTCGAGCATACTATTCACTATCACGCATAGAAAAACCTGAATAATACTTGAAATTTCATACGTAAAAATTAGCTTTACATTGCCGAAAAATGACTGACTTATCGGTGTTTTAGATTAAAGTTAGCCGATTTTTTTTACTATCCGGCTGGAAAAAATTTTGGCCTAAATTATATATCGTTCGGCCGAATTTATATTGTGGTTTGAACTTCAAGTCTAGTACCGATAGATGCCTACAGGTTAAAAGGATATTTTGTCTGAATCGTAAAAAGTGAATGGCCAATTTTATCAGGGAAGAATCTACCCGGAAGATGTCATATTGTCAAAAAACAGTTTTTGAAGCAATTTTAGAAAGGTTTATTAAATTTACGCCTGTTTTTTGCGTTTTGAACACTTTCCTACTGAAATTTTGAGAAATTTTTGGCTCAGATAATTATCAGTAGTCATTTTCCAAAACAGTTCAATAAATCAGCTCCCTTGAAAAAAAACATTTGTCGGGCCGACCTAATTCCAGATATCTCACTGATTAATGTCTAATTATTATTTCTCATTTTTCACTTGCTCGAAAATGTTGAATGAATTTAAGTGGACCTTATATTTTATAGATTTCATCTAAAGTGAATCGCAGTAAATAACAGTAGGATTAAGTTATAATTAGGCCTCCCGAGCAAAAAATGAGCAAAAATTTTCGCAGTCAAAAACTATACTATTTCCGAAGTTTTCAGACTCATAGCACCTTTTTATCGAGTAGCTGATTTTTGCTCGGGAGGCCTAGTTATAATTCAATATCCATATATCCCCTATTCACACTTTTGTGAATATCCCGGCCCT
>SCLH01000894.1:167550-196517 GCA_004367855.1 Oikopleura vanhoeffeni
GATATTTTTTGAAGCAAAAAATCTAACTAGGGGCATTCCGATTGATATCCAGGTCAGACCCTTTTATTTCACAGAAAATGCCCCGGGAAATCGTATGACCACCAGTCATATCGATTTGAACAAACGGCTTTGAATTTCCCATTCTATGTATAGTTGCTTGCTCAGTTCGGTTTAGACTGTCTACATAGACCCGAAAAGAACGACGTTATAATTTTGAACGTCTATATTTTGTTTATGGGCCTTGTGAAAATGTTACAATTTTTAAATTTATTAATAAAAGGAAAACTTTATGTGGATAATCGCGGAAAAGGTGGATTTTTTGTGATTTTATTTCAGAGGTCTGAAAGCTCTTTACATTTTTTTTTAATTAAAAATGCGTATATTTTTCTTATTCTAAAAGCAATTTTTTAAGATAAGACAAAGAGAAAACGACAGAGACAGAGCATGACGAGTCAATTTTGCAGGATGACGATAGGAACACATAAAAATTGAAATTGGGAAAAATAAGAAATCATCAGATTATAAGAAAGTTTGTACAATGTTGTCTTTTTTGACTGCATGAGAAAAGAACCTAAGACCACATCTTTATCGACTACTGTTTGATCCATAGATAAATAAAGCATTCATAATCTTCTCACAATGTTTTCTTGAAGAAAAAATTCTCGAAACCATAGCTGCTAACTTGAGAGTGTTGGTAAAATAATTTTTGTCAATTTGCATCCAAATGATTTCTTTATGTTACTCTAACTTCGTGTGACTACAATCATCCCCTCATCATAACTGACATCCTCGAAATCTCATCCTCATCATCTTCGACTGTTTCCAAAAGTAGGAGAAAAAGCGTCCTTGATTTATAGCACGTGACAAGTCCAAGCAAATCCCCAGCAGAAACATTTTTCAATATATCCCCTATGCACACTACCGTCAACATTCCAGCCCTTATTTGGAAAAATTGCGTGTTTTTAAGTAGGAGGGCCGGAAAATCGACAAAAGTGTGAACAGGGGATATATTTTTAATAAATATAATTTTATAACAAAACATTTATTATTTTCAATTTATAGACCAGCAAGTTTAATGCTCTTAGTTTCATGCGTTTTGGCCATTATAATAAAATTCCTCAGAATATTTATTATTTGCTTAACCCTGAACTGTCTAAACCCGAAAAATTTGGCGACAAGCATGCCCATATTGTGATCCAGATAACTTCAATTGTTTATCAGGTACTTTTCATTTTTTATTATGTACTTAAAAGTCAAAAAAACTCAAAAAATTGATACATATGTCAGGTGTTATTGTTTTATTTTTTTTTATTTATTGTTCAGCATAAAAATCCACGCGATGGGAGTATATTATACGGAGATCCTCAAGGCTTTTTTGAAACTGTTCTTCAATTTCAAAAGGAGGCGGCACTTGATCAGAACAACAGTCTCGAGTTCGATGAAGTTGCGTAAAAATATTATGCTTGTACTTAAAGGTTCTTTTAGGAGATAACCGACGAAGGTCAATATCTCGAGATCTACACATGCTTCAAAGCTAATTTTTGCGGCATTTGAAATTTTCTTGTCGATTTCATTCCAAAAAANAAAAACCGGGTTTTTCAACCAGTATGACGACCGGTACGATCATGCAAAAACTTTTAAATACATTTTTTGAACAATTCAGACAAAAATCAACTACATCCCAAGATTTCAGTATCGTCAGGCTGTCCGTTAGAACAGGACTGGCGTTTTAAAAAAATAAAACGCGTTGGTTACCGCCTTAAATGGAGAAATATCATGTTGGGGATTTGTAAATACCGTATCAAGTTTTTTTTGTTAATTTTTCTAAATTTGACTTCTAAATCTTCGATAAAATAAAACAGCCTAAAAACTTTATTTGTTTAATTTCCATTCTTTGTATAGTGAACTTCAGTCGATCATCAAAGGTGTTTAATTTATTGATAATTTCATCAACTGAGTTTTTTTAACAGATAAAAATTATATCGCCAGCATTACGGACCTAATTAAGCACTTTTTGCCTTTAAAAGTTTTAGAATTAATTACTAGATTACTAAATTGACTAAATCTAAAAACATATTGCTCAAGCTAGGAGAAAGAGATGACCCCATTGCAAACCTGACCTTCGTTTAAAAATGCGAAGTTGGTATTCAAAAGTATGAAAATTAAGAAGCACATTGTGCACTAATTTTTAGAAATTTGCCGTCTCGGGGTGAGATAAGGGGCTACCATCTTCATCTGTAACCTTGAAAAAATCAGCGGTATTTTTATAAATAATTTTAAAAATTTCTGAAAGAACCCTATTGGTGTTAACTGATTTATATAATTTTGTTGCATCAAACGATAAGATTTCAAACTTATCTGAATCGAAATTTTTGCAATTAGGTAAAATTTTTTCTTCAACATATGTCGGCCGTCAATCAAAAAACTGCACTTTTTGACAATAGGCTCTATTATTATTTTTTAAATATTTATGTGCATTATCAACCATAGAATTGCACCTTGTTATAATAGGCCTAAATCTTTTTTTGGTTTATGTTATTTGATAAGGCCAAAGGCAGAACTTATCGAATGATTTGCCTCAAGTGATTCAAATTTAGGCTTCTACCAAAAGGTTTATTTCAAAGTTTATTTTTATTTTTAACTTCGGTCTCGTGGTAATAATTGATAACTTTTTCAAAATTTTGATCCTCGACCAAAAGTTTCCATGACTTTTATGATAGGTTCTTATGTCATAAAAGCAAACTGAAATGCTCTTATCGACATTCAAAAAATATAAATCAGGATTATCATTTAAAAATATTTTAAAAATCTATAACATTATATTAACATATTTTGACATATCCCCTATTCACACTTTTGTTAATATCCCGGCCCTGATTAGGAAACGTAGTGTGTTTTTAAGTAGTAGGGCCGGGATATTAACAATAGTGTGAATAGGGGATATATAATTGTGCCTCAAAGCCCTCAAACAACAAGAAAGAGTTTAATTAGACATTAAAAAGGTGAGAAATAGATGTTTTGATTATTTTTTAAACGCTATGCCTTGTTTAGAAAATTATCTTTTCGTGTAAATATTCCGAAGATTTCTCAAATCTACTATCAACAATGATTAATCATCATTCAGAATACAAATTTGATTCAGGGTAAAAGCGCAAGAAAATTATTGTTGATGCGCTGAAAACCATTTTGACTTATTTGAACTTTTCACATGTCCGAATTATTCACTGAAAAGTAGGTTAAATTTAACACGAATGCCTTATTCGGACGAGAATAATATTGTTACTGAAATTATATCATCTCAAGAGTTCGCATAATTTTTATAACATGAATTTTGGCGATATATCGAAGACTTAATCAGCATAAACCTGCATTCTGCCGTTTTGATTGGTTTAATCTGAAAAAGACGTAAGTATTTGCCTAAATTGATCGTTCTCATTAAAGGATAACAATTTATGCAAATTGGAAAAAAGAAAGAAAAACGTTACATGCTGTACTTGTGCATTATTTTTCACTCAAACGTAATAACTGTGACTGATAACAAATAAGATCACACGATTCTTCACCAAGCGACTCACTCACAGTTGTCACGTGTAAGTTAAAAATAATGCACAAATTTAATCTTCGTTATGATGAAAGCATATCCTGTTTCAACAAGTTTGAATCAAAAACGATTTCGTATTGTACAATACGTACTTGTACGATACGTATTGTACAATAGGAAATCGTTTTTGATTCAAACGTGGTATATAAGACATTATTATATAAGACAAGAAATGCAAGAATAATATATTGAATATTGTTAACTGAATAATTTAAAAGCACATATGACGTTCTTCAGCTCATTATTTTAATACCAAATAGCTTCCTACAATAGGCATCAGGGGTTGGTAGGGTAGTATTTTACAATGTGTGTCACTCATTGGCCGGTTCCTAGGGTCAGAAAAGTTTTTCTCAAAATTTATGTTTAGTTGGTATCCCGAAATAGAATTTGAAATATCCTTGAACTATCAGCAAAACAAGTTATGCTTTCAATATTAACACTAAGCGCGAGAACATGTATTGAAACTAATAATAGGCGCAGCAGTGTTTTATCTAAATAACTATCAACACGTTTTTTTCCAACAATAAATTTTCTCCAAGTTTCGGAATAACAAGTGTAATGAATCGTTAATGACGATTAAGAAATATTTATTTTTTAATATTCAACATTAAGATGCGACTGTCGAGAGTCAGGGAAGGGCATCCAAGCAGATTTTGCTGATCGGATCGGAAATTTAGGGCCTCAAAATTTTTGCTGATCGAATCGGAGCCGAGCTGGAAGAAAATGTGATCGGATCGGAAGCCAGATTTGAAATTTGCTAATAGGATCGGTGATCGGACCTGATCGGATCGGACTAGCTCGGATTTTAATATTGTTTGAAAAAATTTTACGTACTGAAACGAAGTGTGATTTGGCGTAGCTGGAAGGCTTAATGAGCCGTATTGGTTGCTTAAAAATAAAAATTTCCATTTTTCGTAATTTCAGTGAGTTTCTCATAGCATTATATGGAGTAAAGTTAGAACATTTTTGGAGCTAAAGAGCAACTAAAAATTTGAAGATTTTTGAAAAAAATATTGAAAAACTAAGTTTTTCTAGAGAACAATCTTAAGGTTACTTATCAATTTTTATTGTTAAACTTTAATTGATAAAATGAGAAATTTTGTGCAATGCAATAAATGCAAAAAACTGATATCAAGGTAGGTCTCAGCGCAAAAATACGATTTCTTTTTCTTCTGAATATTTTTACAAGTGCTGAGGCCCGACAAAAAATCTGTCAAGAACCACTGTAGATATATGCACAGTGCTTTTTTTCGAGAAACTTCGCCAAAAGAAAGATATGCCGAGGTGGAAGATTCGGTCGAATGGCATGTGGTGAAATACATCGGTCTAAGATGGAAAATGGGTGTTTTCAAAGCCCTTTTTTGCACAAAAATCTTCGAAATTTGGCCAAAAATGTTTTAATAGTTGGCTTTATGCAATAAATGATCCTTATCTCCTTATTGACCAATATTTTTAAATCACACTTTTGTTAATATTCCGGCCCTTCGACTTGAAACACACTACGTTTGCTAATCAGGGCCGGAATATTTACAAAAGTGTGATTAAGGGATATATCAGTTCAAATAAAGAATCCAATGGGGTCTAGATAAACAGCCTAGGGCAAAGTTGTAAAACATATGGCTTTAGCGTGGGTTTTCAATTCTCCTCTTGCGTAGGTTTAAGTAAAAGATAGGCAAAAAAAACGGATAAAAAATCCGGTCGCAGATAATTTCGTTTACAAACCTGGCCTAGGGTGAACGCGATTAAAGTTTTTCACTTTTTTCCAAAAAAGACGATTTTAGGGCTTCCCATTTTTTTGAGGCAAAATTAAAAACACCTGGAGAACACCGGAAGAACGGTTGGTGCTCCAAGTTGGGGAAATCCGCCAAACTTGGTGAGAATATGCAGGACCATTTTTTGAATATATTTAGGGTTAGGCAACTGGGGATTTCTCGATTTTTGAGTTGACTTCAGCAATTAATTATTTATCGGTTATTATAAAATTTTCGAAAAATTTGAAGTCACTTTGTCCCCAGTGGCCTAACCCTCAATTAAATAAATTCCGAAATGTTTTGGAAAACGCAATCAAAAAAGGTGGAAGAAAAACCGACCAAACAAGATGCATGGCGAAAAGGCAGTATCCAAAATTTTTAAGAGCACAACTTTAAATTTTTTAAGGGCACAACTTTAAGAGCCTCAGTTGATTTTCACAAATACGGATATAGGCTCTTGATAAAAAAGTTTTATTGGGTCTAAATATTTCTCTCAATATACCATCAAAGTAATGTTTTATAATTCACGGCAGTTGAATTCGACAAATTATCATGAAAATTCCGAAAATTATATAAAGATGCGTTATTTCGTGTTCAATTTTCGTTTTAATTATTTGTTTCAAATAAACGAAAGCACTTTTCAAAATGGACACGCCAACTTTTTGCGTCGGAGACCAAGTAGTTTTTATCTGCTGTTTAAAAAACCATATGGATTACCGACCCTCAGAGTACAGAACCTGAATATTTGAATCATACAAACAACGCAAAATATTAGCCCCCAATCGAAACCCTTGATTGCGGAATAGGTCGAATAGGTTTTATCACTGAAAAATCAGCGTGATTTCAAACAATTTTCATGTTACACACACTTAGATTTAGTTTCAAAACTTAATTACCGGTATTCACGGATTTGAATCGCTTGAATCGAGCTTTCACTGCGCATTCTGGTGGAAATCCACTTTAGTTTTTTCTAGGCTGGCACCTATCTTTAAGCACACAAATATTATAATATGTTATGGAAATACTACGCAATTTCTTCAATTAATTTCCAAATAGGCATTTTGGTGACAAATAGTGACAAAATCGACTAAACTAAATTTGAAATTCTGTTTATACGAATTGCTTGATGCAGATGAAACTCATGCTTGTGAAAACAAAGATTCTGCAATCAGCAAAAATTTTGAATGTTCTGAATTAATTAAACAATTTATTTAAAACTTATCCGACTTGGAGCACGCAACAGTTAATCAGATATACGATCGAGTTATGCAGCACGCGTTGAATAAATACAACTCCGAATATGTAATACAACTGTGGCCAGACAGAGATAGCTTGCTCTTACTTGTATATAAACGACGTTTGAGACAGCATATTCGACCACCATATAATGATATAACCCTGGGCAATAAAAAAGAATACATTATTCATGAAAAACATTCTCAATTTGAACGCAAACAAATCCTGGAAATTCTCGATAATAATAATTTCTTAATATTTTACTGGGAAAAATCAATAAAATATCTTGGTGAAGGAAATAATATACGAATATCCCTTGATGGGACTGGTTAGTTAAATATTTCTCCGCTTTTAGTTTTGTGCTGTACTGTTCAAGTGGAAAATGGTGATTATTTGGATATTCCAGTATCAAAAATCTTAATGTTTGATCGACTGAAATATTCCTACATAAAAATATTGATAAAGTCAAACTATTTACTTGTTGACATAACTGGCTTGACTCTCTGTACTAGTCTCTTTGCATCCGATGCAGAAAAAGGATTATGTAGGGCGCTGGATGATTTTATAAGTCACAATTCTATAAAAACAAGACGATTGAATTGCGCGTTTCACACCTTCAGAACCAAAAAGAAGGTATACTTACGCTTAAGGGAGTACGGGTCGCATTTAAAGACTCGGACATGAAAATTTCCAGATTAGTTTAAAATGTTTTTTTTGAAACATATGGACAAAAATAAGTTGATCAGATGTCTTTTTATTTTCATTCGTCATAAAAAAGTATTTTCATCGCGATTTTGAACATATTCAGTTGATTTATTTCAATTTTTGAAATTTCTAAGAATTTGAATCGCGGTTTCCAAAAATAGAGAACAAAAGCAAATTGTCGAACTAGGGCTTTGCGCGTATCCTCAAGGATCGTATTACATACCAGTTTTAGGTTTCTGCCGGAAAATCAGGAAGGAGTAGTATTTTCCCCGAGGCACTCAAATAAGGCCAAAAAACAGTTTTTTGCTCATTTAAGCAACGATCAAATTTTTGCGTAAAACTGAACTTGGGGTCTGCCACGTTCTCTGTGGTCAATAAAGCTGAATAAAAGTATCTCTATCTTCAAACTCAGGAGGAGTAGGGCTTTTGAAGTGAAAATAGTGCCAACGTTTGACAGGTCGTTCCTGATTTGGTCGGCCTAATCAAAGGCCTTCGATTTGTTTTGTGAAAGCAAGATAATTCAATTATCCTAAACTGAAATACATTGTTCGTGCTGTTTAGTACTTCATTGAGGCGACAACGCGAAAACCCTGGTTTTTTTGGCCTTAAAATGCGACCAGTTATCCCTTAAACAACTCACGGAAACTCAAAATAACCACAATAATTTCAACTAAAAAATAAATCGAATACCCTGTTTTGCTGTGTGAGCGATACTGAATCTCTTCAGAACCTAAATTTAAGAAACTGAATTTATGAAAATCCTTATCAAAATGAAGTCATTCGCCAAAAATTACTTGAAATTAACACCAAAACACTAAAAAGGTGGGTTGTGGACGGCGATTCGTTATCATGGGCCGACTATTTAATGGAAACTCAAGATTTTATTTCGTGGATACAACCTTAACCTGTTTGGAAAGAAGCAATAGAATTATTAAAAATATAGCTGCAAAACATCCGGGAAAATACCGATTGATGTTCTGTGTTGCATAGAAAGTTACACATTCAGCCCCTGAATTTGACCAAAAATTTAAAATATGAGCTTCGGGAATTTTTAACGTTCAATTGAAGTACGAACCCTGAAAATGCATCACAATTTTATGCAACATGTAACATGTTACATGTTAATAAATTTGATGGAGAACAAAAATCTAACGCTGTTAAACAAGCACCTTATTTCTTGACAGTCGAAAATTGAAGAACTTATTTGTTTTTAATTGAACTGTGAAGAGTAGGCTGACCACATATATTGCTTATAATAATTTCGAAAATCTATCATGTAATCAATAAAAGCCACTTAGAATTTCTTCCATATTTCCAACATTTCGCACTCACAACCCTCCTCAAATTTTGGCATAGGTTCATTTTGAATAAATCTTTTTTTCTTATGCTTAGACAGAGATTTACGATTCAAGGTTCTGGCAGAATTTTGAACGTTTCAAAACATTGTTCACTTGATAAAAGCTGTTAAATATTTCGTATGGACTTGAGATTTGGCTACATGTCTCTTGACATGGGTTTAAATAAGACTTTTTCCAAAGTATGAAATTTATACATTTGTTACTTTCACGAGTTAAAATATTATGATTGTGCCACGTTGAATCGAAAAATATACAAGTGTAAAAAACAAGTCTAGAATATACAAGAATGAAAACAAAATAGCAAAGAAGTGTTCGCCAGAAATTAAAATATTTTTTCACAATTATATTATATAGGCAATATAAAACGGCCCATATTCCATTTAAATGCTAATATTGGGAAACTGTAAAAACATCTTTAAATAAAAAAAAATGAAATTGTTGAAAATGTCGAATTTTTTCTTTAAATTTAAACTTATTTTTCTGAAAGAATATTTCTAAATAACTACGCTGTTGAAATAAAGCTATTGGTCGTTAACCTTCCGCTCCACGTATTGTTAAATTTTCTACACGGCGTTCAGATGAAAATTGAAACGGTGCTCTAAGAAGAATGTCACTATCATCTCTGATTGCTGAATAATTTATATAAATTGGTTGATCATAAAATTCAAACCATAATTTCGTTACCGTAATTTCATGTTGCGAGAAAATAATCAGGTAGACATTTATCATCATTATTAGGCGCAATCAATTAAAATCGCAAAAATGATGAACATAGGTTAATGAAAGATAGCGGTAAGATTGTCAAATAATTTGGTTAGCGTTGACCACCCCCTAAAGATAAATTGACCGAATGCTTATTTTACAAAGATTTACATTGTACTAACGTGAAATTTTTTTAGTCCAAAAAGGGGCTTGGCAATTCGAGGGAGAGTTCCGGAGTCTCCCCTCACAAAGGCGTGTTCTAATTTAATATAACCGCCTAAACAACCATACAATTGGAGGAGGGTCGCCTCCACATAGAAGTGTCAACATATAATATAACCTCTTAAACCACCATAAGATTTGAGGGGTTTAAGGAAGTAGCGCACATCTGACACACTAAGGGGGGCTTGGGGTCTTCTCCAAAATGAACGTGTCCCCATATAATATAACCTCCTTAACAACCATACATTTTGGGGGGGGTTGAGGTAATTTCGTGACCGTTATCTTATGTTGCGAGAAAATAATCAGGTAGACATTTATCATCATTATTAGGCGCAATCCATTAAAATCGCATAAATGATGACCATAGGTTAATGAAAGATAGCGGTAAGATTGTCAAATAAATTGGTGAGCGTTGACCACCTCCTAAAGATAAATTGACCGAATGCTTATTTTGCAAACATTTACATTGTACTAACGTGAGTTTTCCTTAGCACAAATAGGCTGGACGCTATCTGTCAAAAATTTAATGACACACAGTTCTGAAATAGCCTTGAAATCTTAATAATCGAAGAAAAATATTTTTTATGACTTATTTTCGGAACGAAACTAATACGGTTTGCATCAGTCATAATTATGGGACGAGTGACACTCGTCGAGTGTTCAACTTTTTCAATCCTTTTAAAAATTATATATAAAGGTGTTACACTCGGACAAATGCGTTTTGGCAATAAAGAGAGTATTATATTTTATCGCTTATCGTTATTCATCACCATGATCTTCTTAAACCGGAAAACACAGACATGAGCAACAAAACACGATTTAGTTTCTGTTGCTCAACAGTATTATGAACAGCCCGAAAACACCACATTTTTCTCCTATCGAGAACGGTATTCGTCACNGAAAAACATAACCATAAAGGTTTTAGTGAAGGCGGGCAGTTTGCGTTTATAAAGCGGCCATTGTCGCAAATTTTCTGGTAGAAGGCCAGTAATTCCGGGTGAATCGCTAGCACTCTGATCTTATTTTCTGCCAGGAAGTCGTTGAATAATTTTACCTCACCGAGTAGAGCTCGATATTGATCAACGCAGTCTTGAACTTCAATATTTTTTGCCGCGAAATGGTGGATATACTTAAAAAATTTTATTGATTCTGCGTTTTGTTTTGTTAGTTTTGATAAAAACTATGTCAAACTATATTGGGTCCGAGTGACCTATAATTTTCTGGTGTGAAATATTGATTTTTTATCGAGACGGTGTGTTTATAAACAAAAAAACTATTGTCATAATTCATTAATTCTTAAAAACCTTTAGTTAAATAACTCGAAAGAATTTATTATTTTTACTCTTGACCAGACTTTGTAAGACTGAGTTGAGGAAATATTTCATTTGAAAAATTATGAGTGAGCCTACTGCTGTGAGTATTAAAAATATTAAAACATTTAGATTTTAGTTTGTGGGTTCTGTATACTGAATAAAGTACTAACCATCCAATTTTCTAAATGGGTCGTCACGTTGCTCATTTTATTGATGCAGAGGTCTCGGGCCTTAACTTTGGCGTCACGTTCTTTTTGGGCTAAAATTGCCATTTTTCCAGAATACGTTTCTGCATTGATAGGGGCTCGTGTCACTGGTGCAATAGCTTGGTGCGAGGAATCTGGTGACGCGAAAAGATTCGCTAGGTTGAGCGATGGTTTTTCTACCATGGGTTTTAATTCCAACCCGCTTTTAGAGCTGGTAGAGACTGATCTCATTCTATTTTCAATTGACAGCCCCGCGTTTGTTTTATGGCGAAACTTAGGGTAAACAATTGGTAGCTGTGAATCCGAAATTTGATTTTGGAGCTCCCTAGCTTCTAAATCTATTTCTTCATCAAAAGCTTTATTTGAGTCTTGGATCTCTGATTCCATACTGGTAATCATTTGAGGTCCTTCCTCATTATTCGCAGTAATATCCGCAATTACGTCAGAGATTCCTAGGCTCATATCTAAATTACGGCTAAAACAAACAATTATGTTTTGTTACTAAAAAAAAATAAAGTTTTTCAGAAAAAATCTTATGTTATGATTTTGATTAACAGGCTAAAAATAGAAATTAAAAATATCTAAAAAAGTATTTGTTTAAACAATTTTATCGCTACGTTTCTCAAATTTTGATGCAATTGTCTTTCGGTAATCGTCCGCGAGTGCCAAGGCTTCTAATTTTATGTCCTCGAAACTGTCGATTAGTTCTTCTACTTTTTCGTTCAATTCGAGGATTTCTTATTTTAGAATGAAATTTATATTTATGATTTGGTAATATTAATTTATAGTTATATTTTAAGAATACAGTTGATTAATTGATTATTTTTAATAAAAATGCGAAATCTTCGTAAAAAGGGAATAATTTGAAAAAAAATTTACGGAATTTAATGAAATAATTGTTATAAATTTTATACTTTCCTTGGCTTTTCTGGGAATCTAAAAGTTCTTCGTTGTTTTCAGCTTCCATTTTATGAAAATTATCGATCAGCATTTTCCTAACGGCGATCCATTGTCTTTGAAGCTCATAATCTTCGAAATTGAAATTTCGTAGGTTTTTTGGCTCGAATGGTTCTTTAAACTGATTTTTGAAAACTTCCATCAGTTTTCTGATCATTCCACCTTTTTTATTATTTTGTATAAGCATAATGGTCCAAGAGGTGGTAACTGTAGTTATGAACTCTTGACCTATGGTTATATTAATGTTCCAAAATTTTCCCTTTCGAAAATTAATCATCTCTCCTGTAATCATCTTAATTTTTAAAAAAAATTTTAGGTTTATTTTTGGAGAACAGATGATGAAAATGCTGATCAACAGTATTTTGCTAACATGCAGAGGAATCTAGAGGAGGTTGATAACCGTGTATACAGTTCAAGCCGGGCCAAAGAGCAGCCCTTGGGCGATTTGTGCGCTGATTTTCGCGACAAATCCGATGTATTTGTGCCGATAGAGATTATTTTCCCAGAAATCTCTGGTGATTTATTGGATCGAAAAAATACCCCGAAAGCAAAAGTTGATTTTCGATTCNAAACAAAGCAAAACCAAAATTATCTTTTGAAATTTTAATTGAGGATAAACACAGAACCTTGTATAATTGAATGTGATCTAAAAAGTAAACTTGAAATATGACACCAAAGTAAAATGATGCTCAAATTACTAAAATGTCAAAATTAAATTAAAACTGCTATTTTCACTTTTATTCGGTGTAATCTTCTTTTTGTAATTTTATTCAATTTTAGAGTAATGAGTCGTTATATTCTGTTAGCGACTCTATCTGGGACGCTAGCTTTTTACCTTCCTGGATTAGCTCCTGTGTCGTACTGTGAGAAAGACAAAGAATCGGAAACATGCAAAAGCAGTATTGAATTGTTGGTGAACAGGAAACGTTAAAAATATTAGAAAAAAAACTTTTTGTTATTAAAAATAGTTGATTTTATTTTTCCCGTGAAAAAATAATATGAATTTTTATTCAAAAACTCAATTGATTTTTTTTCCGAAAATTATTCCGATCTACCAAATCAAGTTTTTTTATTATGAAAATAAATTGAATTCATCTGAATATTTTAGAAAAAAACTTGAAATTCGAAAATAACTTTTTTTTATTTATCGTATGTATATTTCTTATACATAATTTGGGGATTCGAATAATTCCGAAAAATTAATTAATATATATATGATATTTTAATACAGAAATCTTGACTTGAAATTTTTTATAAAATAATCACATTTGAAGTTATTTTCTGGTATTATTGAAATTCACTAATTTTTTATTAAAAATATACAGGATGTCACATTTTTGCTCGGATTCTTAGTTTTTGCAAAAGCTAACCACCGCCAATCAAAACGGTTGAATTTGGCAAAGACGTACGGGTTTGCTAAATTTAAATGTTTTGATTGGCGGAGTTTAGTTTCTGCAAAACTAACAATGGGAGCAAAAATGTGACATGCTGTATATCATATACAGTATATCATATCATACACTGTATATGACATAAAATAAACTTAATTCTCGAAAGTTGAGTTTCTGAAAAACAAATTATCAGATTCTGATTTATTATAATCAGATATCGTTTTTTTCAAAAGCTAAAGGGGTAGGGCGTCGTAATCTGGTACCTTTCAATCCCGCCTCATAATAATTCTAGGGCAGTTGTGAAAAATCTGAGGATACTCGTTTATAGGTCTAGCCTTCGCCTAAAGATTCCATATCTCGAACTAAACATTGTTACATCACACCACCAGGTGGTGAGTCTATTCTAGAACATTAAATAGTTTTTTTTAAATCTATCTTCTTTTAGACCTCACATACAAAGCGTCTCAAAATTTACACAAAGTACGGTAAGAGTGAGGTCACTAATATGTTTGGCCCATTTTTTTGACTTTCGCTTTTGTATTTTCTAGAATCACTCTTGAACGCCGATTTTTACAATTTTTCGTCTTCAAAGTGATACTTCTCCTAGACGGATGTTCAGAATAAGACCGTTTTTTCGACTCAGGTAGATAAATATAGTGTCGTCAATATGTTTGGCTCGGATTTTTGAATTTTATCCTAGAATTCTAGAAATATGACTATAAGTGAACCGGAAATGAAAAGTTCGAAAAAAAAGTTCGTCTGGTCGNAAATCTGTTTTGTTGCTCATTCTGTTTTTCCGGTTTAAGAGAATCATGTGATAAATAACCGATAAAATATAATACTCTCTCTTTATTGCCAAAACGCATTTTGTCCGAGTGTAACAAATTGTACCAGAAGTAAAAGGGGCATTAAGAGAGTTCATTATTTTTAAAATATAATTTAAAAAAAGAATTAAATTTCAAATTTATTAAAATTTGGAATTATATTGAAACGTGTTTTTCAACACGAAAGAGGCTTGCCCTCATTCCTACGTTCCAAGTGACTGTAGAAGACCGCTTTGATAAGCACAAACTTTCCTACTTAAATAAGTAGTGGACGCTTATTAAGCACAACAACTTTCCTACTTTAAATAAGTAGAGACGCTAAAAATGGCGGTCAAAAATTGTTAAAATGCACATTTTGTAATTTGTAATTGAAAAAAATAATCTTAAATTTAAAAGGACGTTTAAATTGAAAATAAGAAAAAAAAGTTTAAATAAATTTTTTTTTTTTAAAACATTTAAAATTTTGAAAAATGGATATACACATGGAATTGATAACTTTTTTGAAAAAATTGCGTGCCGAAGCAACTGATGGTGCCTTCAAAGCGTCATTGGACAAAAAGATTGAAACTGCAATCAATAATTTTTTTATTTTTTTAGAAACTGAAACATTTTGCCGAAAATACGGAACTTCTTTCCCATAAAAAAATAAATTAGAATCGGACAACGTCAAAAAGTGCGACTCCGATCCTTTAAAAATTAGAAAGTACAAACGCCGAAATTTCGGGCATAATGAGCAGAAAAATAATATAAAAATTGAAACAAAGAACGCCAAAAATTGGACCCCGATTCTTTAAAAGCAAAAAGGAAACTCGCAAATAATTCCGATGAAAAAATACATTTTCATTATGTAGGCTCGTTTTTTGTTCAAATAAGACCCATTTGAAAAAAATTTAAAAGTTCAAATAAAAAATTCACCTAGCTTTTACGCCCGCATTTTTCTCAAAACATGCGTTTTTCTCCCAAGGCTCATTTTATTTTAAAAATGTTCGATTTGACAAAAATATGTCTCGAACTCCTAAATTCCTGTCCTCGAATCTGGAAGGAAGAGGGTTCAGATTCAATATGACCTTAGAATCCAGAAATCCTAAATGTAAAATAAATTTTCATAAAAAGGTCGGTTTAACCTAAGAAAAAGCCAGTTTTACTAGTTGGGCGTCGTTGGAAATGGTGCAAGAAAAAGAAGAAAGATCGACGCCGAAAAGCACTACAATTTGGTCTGGTGGAGCGTGACAGAATACCGTATCTCGATAGAGACAAAAATTGTGTTTTCATGCTCTCTCCAGCGTAGCTGATTGTGCTCAACAGTGATTATGCAGGCGCGAATACACCAATTTTGTCTCTATCGAGATACGGTATTCTGTCACAAAGGTCAAAAAATTCCGGATCAGAATAATTGAGATTTTTTTTGATATTGAGTTTTTTTCTGGTTAAATGCACGATCAGTGGCTCTATTGAAACAACGATTTTCTCATAACTTAAAAACAACTTGGTCCGACATGAACTGATTTTAATTGTCCTATTCGCATAAAAAACAAAATTATATCTTTTATTTCGTTTAATCAAGAACTGGCTTGGGTGCCCAATAACAATTTCAATGCTCAAATAAGAAAGAATTAAGAAGGTTGACGACTCTGATTTAATAAAGGCCTCAGAGGCATTAAAAATGCTCCAAATTGATACAGGTTGATAAATAAGTGTACTTAGAACCCAGTCATCAAAAAAAAAATCTAAATTGTGCATTTTTCTAATTATTTTTGAAAAGATGAAGTTAAAAAAAAACGAATTTGACCACTAAAACTTCAAAATATCGACTTGACGTCAGCCAACTTTCTCATCAGTGTTCCACTGACTTTCTTTTGAGCCTATTTTCGAAAAAATCGAAGCACTTTCTTTTCGGAAATTTTTTTGAAAATGACCAAAAAAATCATATTTCGAGTTTTAGGTGGAAATTGCACAAAAATATGTCTCAATCTCTTAGAAATGTTCTGGAGAATACTTGATAAAAATTTGAGCCGTTTTGCAAATATATCCTCGGAGGAGATAGATTTTGAAGTCTGAAATTGTGAAAAATCGTCGGTTATTTGTCTTTCTAGATTTGTTTTGCAAAATTAAGTAAGTTAAGTTAAGTTTTGTCTACTCACTTTGTCAATGGTTCGGCGAATCTTTTTTAACACTATATTATTGTCTTCAAATGTTCCAAAACGCGTCAAGAGGTTTAATTTGATTCAAATATAAAGTAGTTTAAACTTTTGAAGGAACTGTTAAATCCCTTTATTTATAGCAAGGGTTAAATTCAAAAGATTTCGAGGTGGCTGATTTCCGGAATAAACCGATTTGAATAATTTTAGACCCAAAGATGCAAAATCTTGTTTTAGACTTTCCACATTAGCTTGTAACAGGTTAAAATTTTGGGCGGACAAATTTAACTTTGCGCAAACTACCTGATTTTTTAGAATGAGATCGTTAACCATTAGCCGGTTAGTGAGAAAAAAATGGCAAAATAGTTTTAAATTTGTGTCAAAGTTTGTGACACTATTATTTTCACACCGTTTAGGCTCTTGAATAGAATTTTGAGTCTCGAAAAGTGCCTATCGACAATTTGTTGTAATTTTGCATGAATTTTACTGAATTTTGCTCGAAAAATCATTCTTCTCAATTTTCTGGTTTGTGCATTTCATCGATTTCGTTGAGTCGGTGATTTCTGATGGGTATTAGATAAATTATTTTTGATAATTAAAAACCTCAAACGTTTTGACACCGATATAAAACAAGGAGTTTAAGACTGAGGGATTTACTGAAAATAAAACTTTATTTGAAATATGTTGTAATCGGCTTAGGTATAGTAATTTGTTTTACAAAAGTTCCTTGGTTTCCTTTGCTGCTGGAATATTTGGAAATTAACTTTCAAAAATATTTTGTTTAAAATTTTCAAAATTAAGCCGTAAATTTTCTAAACATCAAAAACATTTCAACAAAAAATTCTGGAGAAAAAATCTGGTTAAAGCAGAAATTGGTTAAAGCAGAAATTTGAAATAAACACCATCATAAATATAGGATGTTTTGGTGCTGCACCTGAGCGCTATGAACTACCAAGTATAACATTCATGCTAAAGAAAGGTACTAACAGTCGTTCACACGGTGTTTTGATTAATTTTTACCAAAAAAATAAGGACTTTTTGTAAACTTACCTTAACCAAGGTCCTTGGACAGACCTTGACTTCTACTGGCTGGGCTTGGTCAGCTCTACTTGACTTGCCATTTTTGCTCGCGATCTTAGTTTCTGCTTAACCGTCAATTCGCTACCGAGCTCGCCTCCGTCAATTTCAAATTCTCATTGAGCAAAAAACAGTGCATACCAGTTTCCAGCATACAAACTAGATCGCAAGCAAAAATATGACATGCTTTTTAGATAACAGTATACTATACTGTACAGGGCTAAGTATGTAAATTAATTTATTGAGAACAACAATTTAGTTTAAAAAGAGGAACCGACACATTTTTGGTCAATTATTTGAAAGATGCGAGCTCACTGGCCAAATCTCGACATCCACCTCTTCAGGCTGGGAAAACCGATGCATTTTCAGATTTTTCCATCCCTCTTCCCTTCCCCTAGCTGTTTATCCCCTCCATCCCCTAGACAATCTTTTACTTCCGTTTCCGGAGATGAACAGAAAAAAGAACCGAAAAAATCCGTTCCCTTCTCTTCACGGGGAAGGGATAAGGGGTTGGATCCCTTCCCTTTTTCTCCCCTTCTCTTTTCCTAGCCTGCCCCTCTGGCTTTTCTAAAACCAAAAAAATTACTGTACAGGTTTTTAAATTGCGCATCTGGGAATGCTGCTGATTCGATGATTTGCTACGCTTTCTGGACAAAATAACAATTAATAAGATAAGGTTTGTAGGAATCATGACGAGCGAGAGCAGGCAAAAGATATTTATTTTGTACCCGAATGCACTATAAGGACATTTTTGATGCATTTTAGGTTTTTTTCCACACCAAATCCTGCCGGTTAATTTACCAAATATTTGATTTTTCAAGTTTTAGATACATTCAGATATAAATTTAATCCCGTTAATCTATTTTTACACTTTTTATTTCAAACATTAAATGTAATAAAGGGCGTTGTACGATTCAACTTGTGCCATGGCATGCCATCTCAGAAAAACAGTATTTAAGGGGGTTATTGGTGCTAAAATTTAGCAAATAAATGTCAAAAATTTTTAAGACATTTAAAGTGGCATTTATTTATTGGGTCGATACTATCGACTCGATAGTGGAATGTATAAATTTCAGATTTTAACTTAAGAGAGTATGGGACACTTATTAAATAAAGTTTTTAGAGACATCAAAAAGTCTTATTGAAATTTGGGGGTGAACCACAAATGTAGTACGACAGAAGCATCAAAAATGTCTTTCGAATTTTTTTGTGTTTTTTTTTTTCTAAGTATAAATATATTAGATAGAAGTTGGAAAATAATTTGCTTGAATTTGAAGGCACTTAAACTAAAATCAATTTGACGAGTAACCATTTCGATCATGTTTCGTAGCTTTCTTTGAGCTTTCCTTTTAAAATCAAAGCACATTTCTTTCGGAATTTTTTTCTCGTCACCTCGAAAAAATCATATTCAAACTTTAGCCGGAAATGCAAAAAGCCACTTAAACTATTGTTATATTGAAGAATACTTTGTAAAATTTGAGCATTTTGCAAACGTAATCTAGAGGAGATAGATTTAAAGTACTAATGTTGTAAAAAACGTGGTTTATCGCGTTCTAGAATTGGTCAAGTCGCGGATCAAAAAAAGTCACTTTAAAAGATGAGGCATGCTATGATAACTTGATCTGTGAAAATTTGAGCTCAATTGATATAATCCTATTCGCACTTAAATTGTTCCAGAGGGATGAGTTGGAGTATGGGTTTGTGAGCCTAACCGCGTGCTCACAAACCATACCCAACTATCCTGCTGGATCAATTAAGTGCGAATAGGATATGGTCTGGGAGGAGATAGATTTTGCAGTTTGAAAAAGTCATTTTGTTACGATACTGTAAATATTGGTTTAAATAGTCAAAAATGATTTGTGATGTATTTTTTTTGCAAGATTAAGGATAGATCTACAAATCAATTTTCGGTTTTTTCATAAGCTATTAGTTTAAACTAATTAAGTTTGCAGTATATTTCAACAGAAAATGTCGCAAATAAGAGTCGCAACCCCTTAATTAGGGAGGGGTGTCGCAAATTTGGAGCCTCTTCAAGGTCATTTCCCGTCGAACTAGCAAAGGTGATATTCCATTAACAGTTTAAAACTAACAGAACCAACCTTCGCGGTAATTTGAATTTAACAGTAATCTAATACAATCGACGCGCACAACTACGTTTTAAAAAAGCTTCTTAAACAGACAGGCAGTTCGTAACCTACTCCTTCAATTTTCATCATTTTTTATAATTTTTTTTGTGAGGCTCCGAAAAAGCCTAAAATTCGTGCAAAATTGCTTTTGTTTTTAAATTTTGCTTTCGGCGGAACAAAAACGCAAAAAAATAAAAATTTTAAATTTGAAAGATCAGTTTGGGACGCTCAGGCAAAATATCTCCTCAACCATTTGTAGATAAAGTTTCGACTCATATGCATTGAAAGCACAAGACTTGTTTAACAATAAACTAGAGAGTTTTTTCGAAAATTTTTGGGATTTGAGCGCTTTGGGGAAATGTAATTTTCACATTTGAGCCTAAATATATTTGACAAATTTTGAAACCAGAAAAAGCTTAAAATACTTTTGTCGTAATTCAAACTAATTTACAGGATTTTGGTGCATTTTTACTTCGGTAGCGTTGCAAAGGAAACAAATCAGAGACTTCAATTTAAATCATCAAATAATCAATAAAATTTAAATTGTCGTTTATGTTTTTGGCTTTGTTGCGCCAAAAAACAAATTCCGATGTAAAACACAATAATGCATTATGTGTGAGCTTTTTTTAGGAGCCTGAGACAATAATAATAAAATAAAGATGAAAATTGAAGGAGTAGGTACGAACTGCGTGTCTTTTTAAAGTGGAGTTGATTGTATCAGATTTTTGTTAAATTCAAAATTACCGCGAAGGTTGGTTCTTGTACACTATGGTGGTTAACTTTCAACCATTAAAGTATGGTGGTTCCTATTTTTCTGCTGTTTTTATGTCATAAAAATTGCACCAAATTGATTGAAATTGGTTTAAAACAATAAATAAACCTGAAAAATAAAAAATTTTGTGATTTTTAAATTCTTCTTAGTATTTTATCTATAAAGACAATTTCAAGCATCTAAACTCCCTGTTTGACGATGAGTTTGTTTGACCTGGAACGGAATTCGTAAGGAAATATTATATTTAATTTTTGTGGCAACATTGAATTTATTTTTGAGAGTGAACAGATTGCCTGTGCAAAGTAATAAGAGCGTTACTTTAATTGTTAAGGCTATCCCTATGGTATTAACGAATTTACATTTTCCGACAAAAATCAAATTCTTAAATTACAGAGTTACTAGCTTTCCATTTTAAAGTGAATCTAAAATTGAATAAGTATCTTTGGTCCTTACGCTGTACTGATTAAGTATAAAAGATTGCATCTAAAAAGACCGGCAAATTAATGTATAAAATGTGATAAAATTTTTTTTTTTTCTCTCTCACTTTTATATAAAAATGAATCAAGGTGAAGATTAGAAAACTAAATTATTTTCAAAATTTCGAAATCTGGGAGGAGAGGACTAGAGTTTTAAGCACAGGATAACAGAAACATCAGAATAAGGTTTATGAAATTGAGAAAAATAATCAACAACGATAAATGCTAAAGATTTATTCGTTATGCTTGTAGCTTGTAGATCATAGATTTGGTAACTAGATTTAAAAGTAGCTTTTAAATCAAGAAAATGAGAGACGAGTAGGAGTTTCTACATTTATTGGAGGGGAAGGTGTAGCTGTGGGTTACATAAATGTTATAAAGAGGGATGTACAGGCATAAAAATAACAACAAGTTTCGTAACTTTGACATGAGTATTTTTAGAGATTCAGGTGCGATTGAACAAGTTATTGTATGTTTAGAATCGAGATATTACTTTTACCTAGTTCCGCGCAGTGATCATCGTGGTAGGAATTACTCCATCAGTTATTGGACACCACGTACCATCAACGTTTGAATGTTTGTGAACACTTCCTCTGAGATTTCACGTAACAGTTATTTCTGTTCCAGGTTGTTGCTCTAATTGAAAATATATGCGTTTCATACAGTTTGCTATCGAACCTTATTTAAAACTGATTTTTCGAACATAGTTAAAAATATTTTTGTGTTAGTATATACTATAAGGGGGTAGCAGCGACTGATGGCAGACTGGCGTACAAAAATTTAAACTTACCGAAAATAAGTTAGTTGGTTTTATTTTTTTTGTGCTTATTACGTTGTGCGGTGAAACAAATAAACTGCTGTATAAGCTCATTACAAACGTCATTTTTTATATCTATATTTAAGGAAGATTTGCAAGCTTAAACCTTTTATTCATAATTAGGTGAAATTTATTAGAAAAATCCAAGCATAGAAATTTTAACGATTTTATCGCCAACAATTTATTTTCTGATTAATATTTATGCAATTGTGAATTAAAAAGCGACAAAATAGCCATTTAACTTTTCATGCATGTCTACAATATTTTCTGAACTGCTATGTTTTGAAAAATATGAAGTGTATTTTTTTGTCACATGTTTGTTGTCGATGTGAAATATTATGCTAAACTTTTCCGCAATCAAGTACGCAAGAATTTTAATTAGTAAGTTTTAAAATGTCTGTTAAAGAATCACGGCGAATAACACTCTAGTGAAATGGTTTCTGGATCTATTGGTATTCCGTATTTTCCACTGATGCAAAGGGTCCAACGTGAATCTCGCCTGGGATTATTTGCTGGAGGGATAATGGGTCCTAGCTTAGTGATAGGTGTAATCAGAGGTTCGGTCTTTAATCGTAGAGCGCGCTCCGAATCGTGGGTAGATAGTTTCGGAGAGCCGGGCCGCGGGGGTAGCAACTCGAGGCAGCTGGAATATAGATAGTGTGCGAGTAAATGGAGTTAGTTCAATGGTGTGAGCGGAATGCGTGTGTCAGATTTGGATTGTTTTTGTGTGGTTAGTTGGGTCGTAGGGATACAAGGTTCGACAGTCGTGTCTTGATGAATGATTACTGCTGATTCTCGGCACTAGGTGATAGCAGAGTGTAGGAAGATGTTGATGGGGGTGTGGAGTTAGATAAGGGTAGAAGATTAAGGACGTCGATGACTTACCTTATTATTTGAAAGTCGGTAACTATTTACTCAGTTCTAATAATTTAAATCGCAGATTGTCGAAGGTCGAATATTTTATTCCGTTTCGGCAAAAAAGCTGTGTTTTATCGCATTTTTGACAATGGATAAAACAACTTCCACTAGATGCACGAAATTTCTCCTCACTGTGCGTATATTATGCTCCCTAAATTACGATGAAACATAAACATCTCGTCGGACACATGTCTGAACGTTTATAAATGTATGGCAGCTTGTTCAGATAAAAAAAATTCTCAAATCGGGTGTGCATAGTTGATGGGAAATGGGAGTCATGAAGAAAAGTGGCGTTTTGAGCAGTGGTGTATTTGAACAAGAGCGACCGTTAGAAGGGGTAAGTGGAGTCGACAGAGTAGTGTGTATATATCTAGGAAATAATAGGAGCCTGTGACAACGAGGCGCTTCGATGCGGTATCAGTAGGAAGGATGTCGATAGCGAGTTACGGTCGGTTGTTGGATGTTTGATGGAGGTAAGGAATTTAGGGAATAAGACGACATGAGTTTATCTGCAGCAAAATTCTTTCAACACTTTTGTTGATTGATAATTTTTTCAAAAATCGCATTAACCGCAGAAAACAGATTCCAACATGCGCACATCGCATGTTTTGCTACCCCTTTTCAACACAAAAAGATTATTAAGATTGTTGAAGTTGTCGAGAAAATGCGGTCTTGTTAAATTTTTTGGTTGAAGTCTTACGTAAGTAGCCTGGTATGTTGCAAAGCCACGAACAGGAATTCTTTTTTAAATTTAGACTCACCTTTATATTCGAAAATTTTATTGTATTTGGGCCGTACGTGTGTATTTGTTTCGGTTAATGACATTGTCAATCACGCGCTTAGAAAAGTTCTTGAGGGCATGGTTGTACGTAAAAGATCAGAGGATCTGGTTGTGTTTCGAGACTCAGTATAAGATAGGATGGGTTGTTGTAGGCACGTTCAGTCGCGTGTGGTCTAAGTTAGATTAACGACATTCTCAACGTAAGTTGCGCCACAGTATCGAAGCCAGAGAGGGTCGTGTGAGTGGTGAGTTCTATGATCTAGAGAACACTAATACGCGATTTTTGAAAATTACTATCTTCTTTAGACCCCCATAGCAAGCGTCATCAATTTAACAAAGCATAGACGGAATAATGAAGTTAAACCAAAATAGTGATCGAAAGATTTCTCCAAATTTTTAATTTTTTCATTATCTTACTAGGAAGCTCTAAAGCTATGAACGCCGGACTTATTCAAGTTTTTCGACTTCAACCGCTTATAATTCTTTTAGACGAATGTTTGAAGAAGCCGTTAAGTTCTTGGACGTAAAATAGATAAAGTATTGATGTGGTCGAAGAAGTTTTTATTTATTATTGTAACTAATTCTAGAATAACATGAAAACTTGACTTGAATGTATCACATACAACGGGATGCAAAGTCCGAAAAATAGGGTCGGTCTGAGGGTCGGACAAAAAGTACCACCACAAATTGAAGCCTGAGAGTTTCACTAGATCAAAAAATCTGGGCACTTCAGCCTTTAATGCAAGTTTGGAACTAAGATGAGTTAAAGATTCGTATATTCCACACATCTATCTTTGGTGAGAATAATTGAAACATGTGCTAGAATTTCGGTAAATGAATTTGTGATTAATGTTTTTTAGGTCAGTCATTGGTTTTTTAGCAGGGAATCTAAAAGTTTCTTACATAATAAAACTGTTTAATATGCATGCATGGTAGATACCGGTTTTATGTTACGAAGGTTTAAGCTGATTAAGACTGATTCGTATTGAATTTTAGAAAGGATTAATAAGATTTTGTGTTCAACGACTTTTGAGTGTTGAAAAGAAATAAATATGACTATGTAGATATCCTTGGGGTCAGACTATAGCTCATTACCACACTATACTTAATATATACTCTCTTAATTCATATTAAAGGCCTTAAAAAAAGGCGGAGCATGATCGCTACCTTTCAAGGTTCCATTGGGTTTCTCATTCAAATCTCATTTCATAGTTATGGCCGCGAAATCCGCGTGTGGTCTGATGAAATTTGAACCTAATTTTTGAGGGAGAGATCATTAGTTTCAAGTTATCATTCCTTATCATCCTATATGAATCAAAAACTATTTTCACTGAAACCTGCAATTACAGCAGAAAGCATACTCATTACTAAGTACTATACTAATTGATTTTATTTGATCGAGTTCGATCTTTACCGACCACTTTTAGCACAGTACATTTTTGGACACAGTTTATGTGTGACCATCGGTGTGAATATATAAAGAATAGATTAAGAAGGTTTCAAAGTATAATACAGTGTATTTTTATAATGCTTAGCGAAGTGAAAATTATTGATAGGCTAATTACGGCAATTAAATGGTATGGATGGATTTATTTTGACCCCTCAGCGTAATAGCCGGATGTCAAGGGTTGAAATAAAATACACATATTTTGCTACTATTTTTATTGCACGTAATGATAAAAAAGGAAATTTTCATTGTCGACGCTAAAAGTAAATACTAGATATCTTATGTCATTTTTCTCGTGAATTTTTACAAAGTATCATCTGTAAGCTTATTAGGTTGAATCATAAAAAGCGTCGATTTAGATTGTATTTTGAGTTGTTTGTATAGGAGCAGCTAAGAAAAAAAATTAAGTGTTGAGAATTTCTAGGAAAGATAAGTTTTTTCGAAGGATAGATGCCTGATAAGTGTTGGCGTTTCTCCATCAATTCTTGATAATCTCATGCGAAGGTTCAAAAAATGTGTCCAGAGATTAGTTTGAGGTTTAATTTGCAGCGAGTTTTTAACTTATATGGTCAAGGGAATTTGCAGGCGATATATGAATGAACTGGGGAAGTACACCTTATATCATTATTGGTGTCTTTTTGTGTTTCGCTTACACAAGGATAGGTGGTGGTCAAGGGGTAGAGTGCATACAAGAAGAATGAGATGTGTTAGTTTCAACAGCTGAATATATTCTGCAAGATCATTTGAAAGGGCTAATATAGATCGTGAGACGAAAGCTTGTAATTGTAATTTTGTTTTAATTGATGGAATCTATTTTTAGGAGAACCGGTACTCGGATTACAATAAGATTAACTGAAAGGATAATTATTGACCAGAAAAACGCATTTACTGTGTCTTGAGTTGGGTGACGTGCAAGCTTTAGACGGTAAAGATTTATAAAATTTGAACATAGTTTTCGTTGTTGTGGTTCCTAACCGACTACAGGGCCGACAGCTAATAGGCACGGTTGCATGAATAAGCTTGTGACTTTCTTGATCTGCTGTGCATTTCTGCGTTCTAATAGCAAATGTATAGGGAAACCGGAATGAGTAATTGAGTTTTTCATAACGACAGGGATTATAGACATAGTTACTCGAGTTGACCGTAAATGAAACAATGATATCGAATAAATTGTTTGTGTTATGTGTGTATATTTTGCTAGAACTAAGACTAGATCAGTTTTTCATACCATTATGTAAGAGTAAAGAAATGTTGAATATTACAATGGGTGTGTGGACTATTTAAAATAGCAAAGTTAAGCATCAAATTATTACGTATTAATCTTTGGAAGTTTATAATAGGTTTATGTATGATTAATCAGAACATTGCGCTGGATAGAGCAAGATAGTTGAATACCTGAGATGACCCTTAAAGAGGATAGATCCGAATTTGGCATTCTGGGAGTATAAGTTAAACTGGGCTCAAGAATAACGCAAGAACAAGTGATGTAATTTTATATTATTGGTAATTTTGTTTTCAAGAGAGGTGTTGAGCGAATGAAATACTTTATAGAGGATAAAAGAAATATTGTTCGATAGAATTGATAAGGCTGGGTGGCAACCACATTGAGAAGTAATGTGCGCAAATAGATCTTAAAATTTTTTGTCAGCCTTTGTCATGCAGTCATATATTTTACGTGATATTTTAGAACGATATGTAATTTTAGTTTTATCAGTGGGATTTTGATTAACGAATATATAGATATTAATTTTTCTTAGGTGGTCTGCCTAATAGAAAATCTTATCATTATTTTTTTAATTTTATACAAAGGAGCAGATATTGTTTGCGGATGTATATAAAGCGCGCAAAGTTTCAAATATGAACCTTATTTTTCAATGCAAATATGGCTTATCCATATTTAATAAAGACCATCGACGGTAGTCATCAATGCTTCGATCGTTACGGCGGTGCGTGTACTTAGGGAATGAAAAAGTCCAAGGCACCAGATATCGGTGTCACATATTTACACTACTTATATTATATTGAATCATGATTCACTGTCCTATAATAGAATTACGTTCTACAAAAGTTCTCAGGCGATCGGAATTTCAATTAATGATGATTTTCAATAAGTGAATAATCAACAAATTCATATTTCTGTTCAAAATCCAAGGAAAATTCATTGTAAGTTGGAACTATTATTGGATCGGCATTCGGATATATCGTTTGTCGGCAGTGCGTTTGGTTCGGATACGATATCGTAATACAGATAAACATTTTTACAACCACATTTGATAAGAATCGTATCACACTTAAAGTTTTATTATATTTTACCCATCAAATGTTTTACTATTCTTTGGCTTATAATTTCTAGGCAGCCATAATCCTCCTAACCGGTACTGGTCCCAGGCGCCCGACGCAATCCCTTGGCAGTGAGACGATCACTCGGATCTCGATGGCAATCACAGATCGATTTTGCTATTTTTGAGTCATGCAGATCCTGGTTTCAAATTGTTCAGCAATTTTCAGTTTTAGGGTGCAATAGAACTCGGTCAATAGGAGTGGATTACAAAAAGTATAGAAAATGACTAAGGGTGATATGTTATTATTTTATGTCATAATTGAATAGCTGAATCGGTATATAAATGAGATTCCGCTTTATTTCAATCTTTATTATACAAAATAAAGGAAAGATTTGGATAATCGAATGTTTCATTTTATGATAAGTAAAGTAAAAAAAATTTCAACAAAAATTCACATAGTTTTGATAGAAATATTCGCACAGCATGGTTTCTTACGTACCAATAATTTGTGTATTATTTTTTTTCTCGAAATATTATGGAGTAAAACAAAAAACAAAGCAGTTTAAATTTTTGATAGCCAAGTTAGATGCCGGGAGCATATTTTAATGAGCGTATGTTATATATAAATTATTATAATTTTAATTTGGTATTGTATTGGTTGTTTTATTTGGCAAAATATTGAAGAGATAATGATTGAATACTTCATAGAAAATCAGGGGGAATCACTCGTTTTAAATTTTGATAATATCTAGGTATCTCGTTGCAAATAATGAAGGTCATTTTGACTCTGGCAAAGTGAAAAAAGTAATGTCTGAACCATTTGTGAAGATATTAAAACTTTCTTTTGAAAACGCGCAGTGTGATTGTGTCATTTAGGCTATAAATTTTGACTAAATCATCTATAAATCTCTTTTATCTTTTGACTAGATAGCCGACAGTTATTTCAGGATGTATAAAATACGGGATGAATGTCAAATTTTTATCCTAAAAACGCTGGTTTTTCTCTATTTTCTGCCATGTTTGACATTGTTGTAGGAGATAAAAAGATTTGATATTTCAGGAATTTCTTAACGTGCTACGAAGCATTTACCTTGGACGCACCCGCATCTCCTCAGCCTTTTAATGAGTAAAGAAATTTGCTGAAGGTTATCTAATTCTTTTAGAAAACTTAATGCTTAGGGAGGTGCAAACAATGTCAGTTGATGAAAATTTAGAAATTTCGTGGGTCGAGTGGATGTTAGACAGGATTTGCATAAAATGCAATTTTCCCAAAGATTCTACAATAATAGAGGTGGCAACTGGAATATAGGAATATATATAACTTGTGGCCACTAAATGAGATTTACTGAGGGGCTCAGGTAGTAAATTCCCTAAGACTACTTTGAAAAAGTGCGGGAGATCTGAGCATTTGAGATGTAGGGTTTGATTGCCTGTTGTCATAGAGTGCAAATGAATCGCAATCGTAAAAATTACGGTCAATCAATGGACGCTAAAATAAATTTTGGATTTTCGGTAGTCTAATATCTTGTCGTTGTCGTCTGTTTATTCTCAATTTTATTTTAGGATTTTGTATGCTGAAGGTAGGTAATTTCGACTTATTGAATTAATTAACCGTAAAAAGGCGCATGGTCCAGGAGTGATTTTAATGGCAAAATGTATAGATTTTATAACTCGCCTTTATTCTTCTATGATTAATGGTCTGCTCTTGGGATTTTGGCTAGTCTAAAATAACCGTGAAGGCCAGAAAACTGCGAGCGCGTCGTTTTGGCAGTCGTCTATTATATGCACTCCATTGTCTTTATTGTGCTCTTCTTTTTATTGGCTTATGATGTCTTAAGTTAGGTCGGGGTCTTTGAGATGAAATAGA
>SCLH01000894.1:196538-206813 GCA_004367855.1 Oikopleura vanhoeffeni
GATACAAATCCGTTCCCTTCTCTTCACGGGGAAGGGATTAAAGGGGTTGGCATCAGGCCCTGGCCACTAGCTGTGAATTCTTTAGCTTGGCTTGACTTTGGCTGGCTTGATCAAGCCAAGCCAAGCTAAAGCCTACAAAATTAATTTCTCTCAAGCATGCTGATTTTGAGTTGGCTTGGCTTGATTTCAAAAACTTGGCGTGGGCTTGATTTTGTGGCTTTGGCTTGATTTTTTGCTTGGCTTGACTTTTGGCTGCTGATTTTTGGCTTGGCTTGACCAGAATTTGTGGTCAAGCTTGATTTTTTTGGCTTGGCTTTGACATTCTTTTAGCTTGGATTGACTTTGTATATAAAAAGTTTTTGTTTTGGTAAAAACATTCAAAATTTTTTTGTTTTGAAACAGAAGATAGATAAAACCTGAAGAAAGAATCGAAACAAAGGAAAGTACAAGCGTTATATCGATCAGCGGGCCCATAAGGACATTCTAACCGACGATTTATTCGCAGCTAAAACTGAAGGGCAGCGAAGAGGCAATGATTTTGAATTTGGGTCGGCAACAAGGACATTTTAACCAAACTGATATTTTAAGGTTCGGCATAAGGACATTTAACCACGATATTTTAGGTCGGCCACGAGGACATTTTAACCGAATTAATATTAAAAGGTAGCCACACTTTAAATGAATTATTCAATCTATCGCTTTACCGAAAAAGTACGAAAAAAAATAAGTTATTGAGATTTTTCCTAGATACTTCTTGGAACATCATGAGACCTTATACTGAAACTTAATACAACTGTATAAAACACGCGTGACTGTCCTCTTTCATCGAGATTATAAGGAGTGTGGGTGACGATAATTGGCTCTTTTTTAAACATTTCCATGTGAAGTTCTGAGAAACCGGGGCTGGCAGAAATAATTAATTTTTTTCTCCAATAAATAGAATAACTCTTCCAACTGAAGACAGGAAGTTGCGCCTCATTCATTCTTCCTCCATTTTTTTTTTTGTCACTTTCAATTCGACTTCCTTGTGCTAGATGCGCATCCGGAACACAGTTTTGTTTTCCAAAATTTTGCCCTAGTGGTCAAAACAGCTTATTTGGGACTTCCGCACAAAGACTTCAACTTGAAATATTTAGAATTTTAAATTGTGGTGCATCAAATTCACGCGCAGAGCCTGGTTTATGGCCATAACATAGTCTTTTTTTCGATTTTCAACTCTCCATAGGCTCAGAAAAGAGTTGTGAATTCTAAGTTTCTGTTGAAATGCTGGACTATAAATTTTCTGAAACCAACTTTATTTGAAAAAAATTCAAATTCAGCCAAAAAAATTCCTGCGAGTTAAAAAACTCGTGAAAAATTTTTACAAAAAAAGGGCATCAAAAAAGTAATGATATTTTTTAAAAATTTAAATTCAAAATTTGAAGAAAAATTTTTCTCAAAACTATTATTTGAAAAAAATTCAAAATCAGAAAAATCCCGGAAGTTAAATAACTTAAAAATTATTTCAAAAAAGTCAATCAAGAAGTTATCGATAAATCCAATTATCGTCACCCACACCTTGGGATGCATAAACCCGGCAGATGAAGTCAAATATACTCACGAAAGTAATTCAGTTAGGCTCAACCACATTTTTTTAATAATTCGACAAAAATTTAAACATTTCATAATATCCAAATTTTTTTTCTATCAAAGATAGTTTTATTTCGAACGTTTCGGCTAAACAGCCATCTTCAGTGTCGAGAAGAAAAAGTTGAACAGAATTCGAAAGTTACAGTTTGACGCGCGAAACTATTTGAAATTAGCCGAAAATTACTAATTTTGCGAGTTAAAAGTAAACGCATCTGAGGCAGATTATTTTATATCTGCAAATTAAGTAATTTTGCATTATTATAAATAATTTTTGCCGCTCAAACTGTACTTTCGAATTCTGTTCAAACTATTTCTCTCACAATGAAGATGCTGTTTAGCCGAAAAACGTCAAATAAAAACTATCTTTGATAGAAAAAAAATATATAATTTTTATGTCTTAAACATACTCAATATAACTTTACATATTTTTATTATTTTCCTTGAAATTGGATAATTTTTCTTCAAAATTTCAGAGCTCTGTAAAACATTTAAATTAATTTCATAATTGGATAATTTTCGTTTGATATTTTTCCCAAAAATAAAATATTTTAAATATTTTATTTAAAAATTTTCCTAATATTTTTTTTTCTGAATTTTAATTATATTTTGACAAAATTCTAAATTTGTCTTAGAAATTGGAAAGTTTTCTCCATAACTAAAAGAATGTTTTTGAAAATTGAACTATTTTTAAAATCAAATAAATAAGAAATTTTCAATATTGTTTCAATTTTTTTTTAAATTTTCTAGAAAATTTATAATTTTTTTTTTCTAAAAGTTTTATCAAATTTTTATAATTTAATAAAACTTTGTTTTTGGAATTTGAAACTTTTCTTAGACATTGACAAATTTCTTTAAAAATTTCAAAAAATTTTCTGGATAAATTTGCCAAATTTCGTAAATTTCTACAAACTTCTTGAAACTTTGAAAAATTTTTTCAGTACTTTGACAAATTTCTTGGGAAATTTGACAATTTATTTGAACTATTTTCTTGACAATTTGCAAGAAATTTATTTATAAGTTAGATCTTTAATGATATATAATATAACGTGAAATGGTTATTTTATACGGCTCCTCTTTTTAGTGTCGAAATTGGTAAATCATTTGATTTGAAGATTTCAAGAGGGACCGTAAACATATTGTTTAGCTTTCCTACTCTGCAATACTGGTTAGAACAGAACAAAATATTATATAAGTACTGTATTTCTTTTTATGAAAAACTGAAAAATAAGCATATTTTTCAAAATTGGTTTCTTGTTTATCACGAAAAAAATTTCAAGATCGAAATATTTTTGTGGTCTTGAAATACGTTCTTTGTTATCTAGAGTAAAGTTACATACTGGTAATAAAAATGATTCACGAAGTTCATTATTTTTTTTCATTAAAAAACTTTAAAAAAAAATTTATAATTTGCATAAATTTTCAGTTTTTTTATCAATTTTTCATATTAACAATCATTTGTAGGTTGAAGCTGCATATTAATGTTCTTTGCACATTTACGCAAGACATTTAAGGTATGAGTTGAAGATTTTATACATTCCTTTTTCCCAGGGAGACTTGACGAGTTTCAGAGATGAGAAAATCATTTTTGCACACTTGAGCCTTCAACCGAAATGGTTTCCCGCAATTCAAATAAAATTAAACTTGGATACAGCTTATTGAGGCCCTTCTCCAGAAAGTTTTTATATGACAAAAATTTTGTTCAATTTCCTGGTTTTATATTCCGGTTTTATCATGTCCCGTACCTATTTTTGGTCATCTTAGACACCAGGAAGTTAAATTTCGAAATGCATAAACCCATTTTTTTGCTCCAAATTGATAAGGATTGACTTAAGAATGTAAGTAATTTGAAAATCATAAAAATTGGAAGCGATCTTTCAATCTTCGAGGCCTTACAGAGAACTCTTAAGATTGAGATTAGAATTTTTTCAAAAATTCTTAATTAAGGGGGGGGGCGTTAGAATCTTTCATCTTATTTTGACAAAAACTTCAAATGATTTCGTAGAGCCTTCATTTGTCGACCAGAAATGTAGATATTGAAAAAAAACCTTTTGATAAGTTGGGAAATTTGTTTAAATGTGGCGCTAAAGAGTTTATGAACACTAGAAAGAATTTTTTCTGCGGAAATAAAATTTGGGATGTCCGGCGCTATTAATACTCCTTTGCTCCTGCTGATTGGTTTAGCGTGGCGGGCCTCACAATTAAGAATATGTATAGGCTCGCTGGAATTCCAGAATGATTGTGATGCCTTTTATCAGCCCAAGAATGAAAATAAGCTCGTTTAAAATTATAAGACTTAGGGTATTTATGGAAATTTAGGCCACTTTTTTCAATAATACATGAAAGAAACTTTCTAGAACTGAGAAGCTCAAGAAAACCGGCGTTTTTATCTTCTTTACCCCTCAACCCAAAATCATTTGAAATTCCCCTCACACCACAAAACGCCATTCGGGGGACGCCATTGGGCGGCTTATTGCGGAATATAATTTCCTTCAAAATAATAATTCGCGAAAATAGAGTTTTTTATCTCTTATATTGAGTTATTTAGTTAGAATCACTTGAGAAAAAAATAAAAACCTCCAATAAAGACAGATAAAATAAAATAATAATACCAGGAGTAGTCCTCAGATAAATTTCCTAAATCTGAGTGCTCCGTCAAGAATTTAATATTTTTATCGTGTCGTATTACGCAGGATTTTTTCACGAACAACCTTACGGGCGAAAATTCATCAAAATAGTCAGAGAAAAATATCTTTTGAACTGGCTAGTCGTTATCAAATTTAACAAAACATCGTTACGGTAGAGAAAATAATGTGCGGTAACTCTATTTAGTACGACATATTGAATGAAAAAGTCTGCGGATTTAATTATTTCTCTATCTCGTTTTGTGTGAAATTTAAAAATGTAATACTCGCTGCCAACCGAATGGCCGCTTTGGAGTGCTGGTTGGGCGTTAGAGAATAGGAAGTTTGAATCAACTTTTTTTCTATAAAATTGACGTGTTAATTTACGCCGCATAATTACCTGAATAGCTTGAGAAGTCGTGTTAATTTTGTGCCGTCATAATTGTGAATAAATGCCCAAACATTTGTTTGTTTAGTAGAATACACAGATCAGGTTTGTCATCGACGGAGTTGGATCTCCAGATTCTCCCGGATTCTTTGAGTGTCCGACCCGTTTTTGCTATATTTTTCCAAAAACTAACGAAAAAGATGGAAAACCCATCATAAACGCCATCCCTTTTAATATATAGGCTCCGCCGTCTTTCATACAATATTCGTAATTTCGAGTGTGTTGTGACAAAATATAAACGCCCCCCTTTTTATAGTCATATTGTGTCAGATCAAGTTAGTTAAAAAATATGTCAAGCCCAAAGCGCCAGAAAAACAAGCCAGAACAAAAGCCAAGCCAGAGGAATCAAAAGCCAACAAAAAAATATCAAGGCCAAGCAAAATCAAGGCCAAGATCAGCAAGCAATTTTCAAGCCAAGGCTAAAGCAAGCCAAGCTTCTAAAAATTTTTGGCATGACCAAGCCAAGCAAGCTACAAAGCCTACAAAAAATTGGTTGGCTTGGCCAGGCCTGGGTTGGAATCCCTTCCCTTTTTCTCCCCTTCTCTTTTCCTAGCCTGCCCCTCTGGCTTTTCTAAAACAAAACAATTACTGTACAGTTTTTGTAAAATGCGCATCTGGAAGACCTGCTGATTCGATGATGTGCTGGACAAACCATAAATTAATAGATAAGCGTTTGTAGGAATCATGACGAGCGGAGCAAGGCAAAAGAGTCATTATTTTGTACCCCGAATGCACCTATAAGGACATCTTTTGGATAGCATTTAGGTTTTTCCACAGGCCAAACATCCTGCGCCGGTTACCACTGTTACGAAAATTACATTTGTATTTTTACAAGTTTTGAAAGATACAATTACAGATAATGATAAATGATTAAATCCCGTTAATCTATTTTACACTTTTTATTTCAACATTAAATGTAATAAGGGCGTTGTACGATTCAACTTGTGCATGGCATGCCATCGAAAAACAGTATTTAAGGGGGTTATTGGTGCTAAATTTACCAAATAAATGTCAAAAATTTTTAAGCATTTAAAGTGGCAGTTATTTATTGGGTCGATACTATCGACTCGATAGTGGAATGTATAAATTCAGATTTACTTAAGAGAGTATGGGACACTTATTAAATAAAGTTTTAGAGACCATCAAAAATGTTCTTATTGGTTTGGGTGAAAACAAATGTAAGTACCACGAAGCACTCAAAAATGTCTTTCGAATTTTTTGTGTTTTTTTTCTAAGTATAATATTTCTTAGATAAAGTTGGAAAATAACGTTTGCTTGAATTTGAGCACTTAAACTACAAAATATCATCTTGACGTAACCAACTTTCCGATCAGTGTTTCCGTAACTTTCTTTTGAGCTTCCTTTTAAAAAATCAAAGCACATTTTCTTTCGGAATTTTTTTCTCGTCACCTCGAAAAATTAATATTTCAAACTTTAGCCGGAAATTGCATAAAAGCCCACCTTAATCTATTAGTTATACTCTGAAGAATACTTTGTAAAAATTTGAGCCATTTTGCAAATGTATCCTCGGAGGAGATAGATTTTAAAGTCTAATGTTGTCAAAAAATGTCGGTTTATCGGCGTTCTAGAATTGGTCAGTCGCCGGATCAAAAAAAGTCACTTTAAAAGATGAACATGCTATGATAACTTGATCTGTGAAAATTTGAGCTTAATTGGATATATCCTATTCGCACTTAATTGTTCCAGCAGGATGAGTTGGAGTATGGGTTTGTGAGCCTAACCGCGTGCTCACAAACCCATACCCCAACTCATCCTGCTGGAACAATTAAGTGCGAATAGGATATGGTCTGGGAGGAGATAGATTTTGCAGTTTGAAAAAAGTCATTTTGTTACGATACTGTAAATATTGGTTTAATAGTCAAAAATGATTTGTGATGTATTTTTTTGCAAGATTAAGGATAGATCTACAAATCAGCATTTTCGGTTTTTCTCATTAGCTATTAGTTAAACTAATTAAGTTTGCAGTATATTTCACAGAAAATGTCAAATAAGAGTCGCAAACCCCCTTAATTAAGGGAGTGGGTGTCGCAAATTTGAGCCTCTTCCAAGGTCATTTCCCGTCGAACTAGCAAAGGTGATATTCCATNGCGGTAATTTTGAATTTAACAGTAATCTAATACAATCTACGCCCACAACTACGTTTTAAAAAGCTTCTTAAAAAGACACGCAGTTCGTAATACTTATCGTTATCAAAATCCACCAAGAAATGCGGTGCTTGTTAAATTTATTTTTGAAAACTTACCCGTATTATAACAAGCACAAATTTTATTTTAAATTTTTACTTTTTTAGAAATTATTACTTAATGGGGTAGGTGTCGTTTTTAATACCTTTCAATCACGCCTTAGAACAATTCTTGGGCATTTGTGAAAAATCTGAGGATACTTATTTGTAGATATATCCTTCGTCTAACGATTACACATCTCAACGTCAACATTCTCACATCACACCACCAGGTGGTGAGTCTATTCTAGAACACTAAACGGTTTTTGAAAATTATATCTTCTTTTAGACCCCACATACAAAGCGTCTCAAATTAACACTAACTAGCGGATAAATGAGAACAAAAATGTGATCGGAAGGATTTTTCCAAATTTTTATTTTTGTTTATTCTAAAATCTCACTTGAACGCCGATTTTTCCAGTTTTTCGACTTCAAACTTTATCTTCTTTTAGACGAATGTTTTAAAGAAAGCCGTTTCTTCGACTAAAATAGATAAATATGATGTGGTCGGAAGAAATTTTATATTTATATTCTAGAATTCCAGAATATTGACAGAAAGTAAACTAGAAATGAAAAGTTCGAAAAATAGGTGGTCTGATCGGAACAAAAGTACCACGAAATTAAAGCTGAGAGTTCACTGATCAAAAAATTTGCTTACAGCTAATCGAAGATTTGAACAAATCAGTTCAAATTCGATAATCAACATTTTTGCTTGAAAATAATTGAAATTTCTAGAATTCGATAAAGACATTTTTGATAATTTTAATCACATGCATTGTTTCAGGCGGGTCATATTCACCAATTAAAAAATGTTCATACCATGGTAGCATACCGGTTTTATGCGGGTTAAAGCTGAAAATATTCGAATTTTGAAAAATTATAGATTTTATTATAGATTGTTTTGAAAAAAATAATTGCCACCATTAATTAATCATAAATTAATTCTATAAAGGCCTAAAAAAACAACACCTACCTCTTTCAAGGTTACATTTGGTTTTCTCATTGCAAAATACAATCTATTTCAAAGTTATGGCCCGAATCCGTTGTCTGATGAATTGAACCTATTTTGAGGTACTTAGTTCTAAGTTATCTTCCTTATCATCTTTCGTAATCAAACTTTTTTTCACTTAAACCTGATTACCCAAGAAAACCACATACTTAAGCCACAGTACTTAATAATTTTCTAAATTATTGTTATCTGATCGAGTTTCGTCTTTCCGACCACGTTTACACAGTACATTTTTAACCATTATTTGACACGTTAAAAAATATTAAAGGTGAATCATAATACAGTATGTACTTGTTTTACTTGCGAAGTGAAAATTATCCCTTAGCTAATTACGGCCAATTAAAAATGGTAACTAGGTGGATTTTATTTTGAACACCCAGCTATAGCCGATGCCAAGGGTTTGAAAATAAAATACACCTAGTTACTATTTTTATTGGCCGTAATTACCTAAAGGACAATTTTCACTTCGCAAGTAAAAAAAGTACATACTGTATCTGTTCAATTTTCTAGTGAATCTTTTACAAAATCATATTGAGAGTTCTAGGTTGAAATCCCTAAAAGCGCTCGATTAATTGTTTGTATAAGCTAGCTAAGAAAAAAATTAATTTTGAAAATTTTCCTAGGAAAAGATAGTTTTTTCGACGGATGATTGCTGAAAACGGTTGGTTTCTCCATATTCTTGATAAAATTGAGCGAAATTAAAAAAACTGGTCAAGATTTAGTTTGGTCTTCAGTTTGCACCATTTTTACAAGTTATGTCAAAATTGCAGCTAATTCCGACATGAAACCTGGGAGGAGATAATTTTTCAATTTTGGCTTACGTCTTCTTGTGTCGCTTAGGTGTCAAGGGGTGTATGCATACAAAACAATTGAGATGTTATTTCACAAGCTGAAGGATAGTTCTGCAAGATGGCTAATATGACTCGTAACCGAAAAGCCTTGTATTGCTAATTTTTAATCAAGAAAATCCAATTCAGGCGACCGGTACCCTCTTAAAAAATTCAATGAAAAAAAGGATATTATCTGACAAAAAAATGCATTTACTGTTCTTGAGTTATACATACAGGTTGGTAAAAAAATTAACATTTTTCGTTGTTTTTCCTACTCCCCACTCGGGGCCGACCGCTAATAGCGTTGACTGAATACGCGTCTTTGATTGGCTGTGATTTTGCTTTCCTTACAAAATGATAGGAGACGATAAGTAATAGTTTACGCAGCGGATTGCCGCACACCGAGTTGACCGTATGACATGTATGAATTAAATTGTTTGTTTATTTATATTTTGTAGAAATAAATCATTTTCATACATTTTAAGGTTACGAAATTTAATATACATGTACAATGTACAATTAAAAAATACAAGTTCACTAAATTCTTACGTAAATATTTGAGTTTTAATAAGGTTTATTTTTCCCAGAACATTGCTGGAAGCAGCCAAAAATTGATGATTATCCCCTTAAGGGGTTGGTCGAGGCAATATGGACCTTTTTAAACTGCGCCTCAAGAATAAACGAAGAACAGTAGTAACTTCATTATACTTTGTATGCAAAGACAAGGTTTCGATGAATCTTTGAGATTAAAAAAAATATTTTCCATGCTTGGAATAGGCTGTCCAACCTCTAGAGAAGTGCCGAAAATTAATCTTAAAATTTTTTGTCAGCCTTTGTCAATGACCCAATTTTTACGATTTTTCACGAATGACCATTTTATTCACGTGGGAATCGACGTTCGGGCCCGGAATTTAGATTTTTTCTTAGGTGGCGCTAAATCGCAAAAATCATCATTTTTTTTAATTTTTTCACAGGATTCATGATCATTTTTGCGATTTAGCGCAAAGTTTAAAATTGAATTTTTTCAAATGCAAATTATGGCCTTATCCAATATTTTAGCTCGGACCGGTGCTCGATGCCCATCCCTGATCCGTTAACCCGTGTTAGGACATGAAAAAGTTCCGCCAAGGCACCAGATATGTGCTCACAATAGTTAAACTTTATATTAATTTGAACTGATTCTGAACTATCTTTTCAAATTACGTTCAAGTTCCAGGGCGATCGGAATTTCAATTAAAGATGTTCAAATAACAAATTCCTAAATTTTTGTTATCCAGAAAAATTCTTTGTAAATTGCAAAAATAGATTTTTTGTTAAAAGATTCAAAATTGGATATCAAGATAAGTGACTTACGAGAAACGTATTTGATAAATTATAAAGTCACAATCAGGGATCGGCAAAACTGGATTGGATCGTATTGGAATTATTGGATCGGATTGGATCGTATCGTTTGTCGGATCCGTTTGTCGGATCCGATCGAATACAGTTAAAATTTT
>SCLH01000894.1:207123-219234 GCA_004367855.1 Oikopleura vanhoeffeni
CCAGGTTGATGCGGACATATTTAATGAGCGCTGTTTAAAAAATTATTAAATTTTAATTTTTAATTTTTTGTTGTTTATTGGAAAAAATAAGAGATATATCCCTTTAACACTTTTTGGATGATTTGAGAGATGTGGGCTGAAAAGAAGAGAAAGCGGCCTCATGATTGGCTAGAAGGGGTCTTAGGAGTGTTAGGATTGGCTCCCTCAACCTACATCTCTCAAATCATCCAAAAGGTGTTAAAGGGATATTGAATTCTTCATAGAAAATCAGGACGAATCACTTTTTAAACTTTTTGATATCTTCTGGGTATTCGTATGCCAACTAATGGAAGGATCATTGACCCTGGGTCAAGTGAAAATAATTTCTGAACCATTGATGAAATTTAAACCATTTTTTTAAAACACCGGTTTGTGTCATTTGGCACTTAATTTTAATAAATCATTTAAATCATCTTTATCTTTTGATAATCAGGACATTTTTTAGTTATAAAACGCGGATGAAGGTCAATTTTTCTCCTAAAAAGCTGTTTTTCTCTATTTTTGGTCATTTTTGACCATTTTTCAGGGATAAAAAACTTGATATTCAGGAAATTTCTAAACGTGTAGAATGATTTACCCACTTTTCAACTGAGTACAACCGAAAATGCCTGAAGCTTATTAATATCATTTTAAAAACTTCAATGTTAAGGAGGTGCACCGAAATTCCAGTTGATTAACATTTTGAAATTTCTGGGTCGGTGGTGGTTAGCAGGATTTCTAAAATCCATTTTCCCAAAGGTGCTCCGATTGAGTGCAAACTTGGAATATAAACTATTTAAACTTGGCATATGGATTACCGGACCTCAGAGTACAAATCCTAAATATTTGAAAAATGCGAAATCTGAGCATTTGATTGGTTGATCCTTTCTCAACCTGACCAATGAAATCGGCCTATTCCGCAATCAAGAGTTTTGATTTGGTGCTAATATCTTGCGTTGTTTGTATCATTCAAATATTTAGGATTTGTACTCGAGGTCCGGTAATCGATATAAACTAATTACGTCACCAAGGCGCCTGGTCCAGGAGTGATTTATGGCAATAGATCATATATTGCCATTTATTATAATATGTTGTTTGATTTGGTTTCAAAATACCTGAAGGCCAGAAAACCTGCGACGCGTCCGTTCTGCGTCCGTTCTTTATCACCCAAGTTAGTGCTCTATGCCTTTGTAAGCGTCGGTTTTGAAATGAACAATCAGAATTTGCTTCTCGTTAAAAGAAACAAAGAGAGTGATATACCGTATATATAATATACGTTCAACTCAAAGTTATTATACGCAGCTATTAAGTTAGAAACTTTTCTTTTGCTAAAAATATTTTCTGATGATTATTTTTCATATAAGTAAAATTTTAAGTGACTTTGTTATGTGCGTAGGTGGGACTTTATAATGACTGCAAGTCCACATAACGCCCTCACTTGGCTGTAGACGATTTGAAGCATCTAAAATGCTGCATTTTGTCAAAGTTTTTTTGTCGTGATATTTGATTGAAATAGTTTCCAATTTTAAATCGTTCAAGTTTATCCATAGCGTTTAAATGAGTTCAAAGATTTTTAACGAAGCAAATTTAGCATGTAAAACTGATTTGAGCTTAAAAAATGTCAAATATTCAATTTTGTTCACCAAATTATAAAATTCCACCAAGGATGAAAAGGAGTTTTTAATTTCAGGGTATTAACATACTAGGTTGAAATAACTTGACTATACGAAGAACGTCACAACCCACAAAAACTTTGAAATTAACCGATAAATATTTTAAATGTCTATTTCCTTTTAACATTTTTTATTCTTGAAACTTCGCATTTCGTTAGAAATTTTGAACCATGAATGTTTTCGCATATTTTAGGTAAATAATCTCTAGCTTCAAGTTTATAAAAAATATATTCTTGAGGCAGCTTTAATGGTATGATTCGACACTCAATTTTTATTATCGTGAAATCATTTGAAAATCTAAGAATGTGGGCACGGAATCGCCATAGCGCGCCAACCCGTTCGAGAAGCCCGAATTCTCAGAATAATAAATAAGCAATTTCGGTTAATCATATAAGCCAGAATATAAGCAAAAGTTAGTGATTGGCTGTATCATCACGCTTGATTCTCGATAAGTCTTCCCGAGCGCAAATGAGGGTGGAGATTCATATATTAGTTATGTTATTTAACCATCACTATTATGTGACTGCAGTAATTCAAATTTACAGAACGAATAGTGATTTGATACAAGCAAAATAACATCCTATCAGAGACGCGTATCCAACCAACGCTTTTGGAGGTAAGCCCCGAGTGGGGAGTAGAAAGTTTGAGATGATTAATGCAGAAACAGGGGGAGGCCAGATATCGCCGAAACACCCAAGCAATTTCGCTGTTTTAACTCAAAATTTCTTCAATGCCATTATTTTTCTGGATGTCTATCACAAATTTATTTAGTGTGTCATAAATGACGTCATTTTCAAGATTGAATTTCCCAAATCTACGTTTTTGGACGTTTGTTGGATACTGTTTAATGAAGAAATTATTTCTACGCATTTTGGTGATTAACTTTATTCGAACCTATTGTAAAATTCTATCTGAAATTTGTTTGACATACAACGTCATTCCAATATCGCCAAAAATTTCCAATATCGCCGAAAATTTCCAATGCACCTTTAATTGCACCTTTAATCGCAGAAAAGGTTTCGAATAACTTCACTTGACGAAAAACCGCAAAAGCCACAAAAACTTGAAACTAACAGATAAATATCTCTAATCGCAATCAATTTCATAACTCACATAATTTCAGTTAAATTATTTAAGTTAAAAGAAAATTGAGATATAAAATATTTATCAGTTAATTTCAAAGTTTTTGCGGGTTTTGATGTTCAATCATAAGATATATGAATTCAACCCGAATGCAAACGAGAAGCCCTATTCAAATATTGCTAATTTTTGAGGGAAAATGCAGTCCACTGGAGCCTCTAGTCTGGAGGTGAAGGCTGAAGGGACTAGTGCCCACAACAAATATCATTTTTTCCCTAGACTTATTTGACCAAGAGAATATGATCGGTCGTGGTCTGACGGTGGTTCATTGTATTGATTCGAAATATCATCAAACAAAACGTTGAGGTCTAGTAGACCTGGTCTACTTTCCGAAGTGTCGTTTGGTGATCTTTTGAGTCAAAACATTGCACTTGACAAAACCTTTGGACGTCATTTTTTGTAATATAAATGAATATTGAAAATTTTTTCTCTACAGTTTCTCAGGCTTAATTAAGGGTCGAAATTGTTGAACAAGTTTTAACCCCCTTAGCGCTTAGACGGTTCATATGATCACCTTCAGACCATGACGAATCGCATTTTTTTGACTTTATTAGTCCACGTTTACATTTTCACAGAACTTAATGACTTCTGAATATTGAAAAAATAATATGTTTTTCAATTTTGTTCTAATTAGCTGTGAATCGACAAAAAGTGCGCAAAAATGACAATTTTGAACATTAAAGTGTTAGTTAGAAAAAAATGAATGCTAAATCGGACCATAGTTGTTAATATTGTTTTCAGAAAATCATACGGAAATTTGTCCTCATTGGCTGTGAATCGACAAAAAGTGCGCAAAATGACAATTTTGAACATAAAAGTGATTTTTAGAAAATTAAAATGTCACCAAACGGTTTCTTGGGTATGAATCATACCGTATGATTCATACCCAAGAAACCGTTTAGTGACATTTTAATTTTCTATAAATCACTTTAATGTTCAAAATTGTCATTTTGCGCACTTTTTGTCGATTCACAGCCAATAAGGACACAATTTTAAAAATGGGCTTCTTACTCAATATTCAGATGTCATCTAGCTATTTCTACCCAAAAAAATGCATTTCTAGCTTATCCACTGTAAAAGCATTATATCAAAGCGTCAAAACATCGTTTTTCGACACATTTGACCCAATTCCTGGCTTCTGAGGCCAAAATCCAAAAAATAAGCTCCAATTCAGTAAATTTCGGACAATTTCCCAGATGTTCTCGAAATTTTCCAATATGAGCTCTAGCATCCTTGTTTCATCGAAAAAAGCCGAGGGACGCGTGTTTAACAGGTGGTTGATGAGTTTGGTACTAAATTTTCAGGAGAAATCCTGAGATATCAGAAAGATCTTTCATTTTTGTTCCTCAGAAATGTTTCATCTGAAATGGTTTAGCCGTACGGAGCCTCCAAAATCACAAAAATCACTGCCACCACCCCATTAAATACTAAAGACTTCTACATTCCCCACGCAATCTTTGAATCGCTTTTCTGGTTTGCATTCGGGGTGAAGATCCATATTATAAAAAGTCCAATTGTAACAATCGTATTCCTTTTCTATCAAACGTTTGATTAATTCATTGTCAAGAATTTTACGAAAACCGTTTTCTGAATAAGAAATTACAAAAAATGAAAGGGTCAAAAACGTTCCACTTGTTTGTTTTGATGTTGATATCCAAACAAGCGTTAAAGTTAAAAAAATTTAAAATGAATTTCCAAAATAAAAATACCGATTTTTATCATCTACCTAGAAATTGTTTCACTAATAAAAAAGCTTGAAGGTCAAATTATCATCATTAAAGATAATTTTTATTCTTGACCAAGTTAAATTGATTTTGTGGACATAAATGAAAAATGTATGATTCGAGGATATATTTTTGAATTCCGATAATTTTGTAATAACTTTGAACAAAATTTATGATAAATATAATCAGCAAAAAATTATCGAACAATTTATTTCTAAATAACTTTTGATACCAATCGAGTATTATGTGACCAAAATTTTCTGCTAGAGATCTACCCTTATTGGTAAGTTCGAGCTCAAGATTTTATAATATAATTTTTAATCGGGTTAAACAAAAATGACCAGGAAAAGCAACCATGGTAAATACTGTATTTTTATATAGCTGATGACGTAGGTTATTCTTAGCTTAGCGCTATTCTTGAACATGCTTTTGCATGCTTCCGCCGCCCACACAAAAAGCAACCGCTAAATATGGTTGCTCAGATTATTTTACACTAAGTAAGGGAACCAATCAGTTTTGCACTTCAGCACCTTTCTGAAAAATAATTCTGCAACTGTGAAGGGAGTGTTGGTCGCATTTTAAGGCCAAAAACTTGGTTTTCAGCGTCGCCTCAATAAAATACTAGAAACAGAGTGAGCCAGGTGATTTTTGAACTGATTTTCCAGGAAAACTTAGACACTTTTATTATATCCTGGTTATAATGTATTTCAAAAGGTACAAAGAACTTCTATAATAAATGACGTTATTCATGTCGGCTTCTTTGAACAGTGAGTCTAATCGAAATTAAATTTAATTAATTAACAGTAGTCTCACCGGATATCCTGCCAAGTTTCTCCTGGTTGATCAAATGCGTAAAAAATTTCAAAAATATATTTCATCGATTGAATTGTGAATATCCCCGCATGGTTTTTTCCGATGGCATGAAATTGACGAAAATTATTAAAAATAAAAGAACCACGTAATATTGATTATGATGACCGTGTTCCTATACAATTTTCTTTTCAGGTGAAAATCCCATTTCGGGACACGAATCGCGTGATGATTACTTAACTGTTGATATTAGTGAATTCATTCAAACAGTGATGGGCGTCTAATCTAAAATATTTGCTCGGAAAAACCGAGCAGGTCTGATTATATCGTTTTTTTCCGATCCGATCACATTATTCTCAAATTGGGTCCGATCCGATATTCAAATTTTGAAATGTGCTTCCGAGCAGATCCGATCAGATCACACTCGATCACAAAATGTCCACACTTACTAACATACACTCACTCACATAGCACCTACGCACTCAATCAGATAAATACATTTGAATGACACGATTTTGTCGTTTCATTCTTTCCTTGCATTTCAAACCGTTCTGGAAGTTCCACTGGTGCCTGAAGTAAAAAATGAAAAGAAAGTAATCAAATATGTCGAAAAAATCTGAAAAATAATATTTCACTTATTTTTGTGGATAGCCTCTTGTTTTGTTTTGCAGAAAAAACAGGTTTTTTTTCAAAGAGTTATTTTTCCTGATGAATTTTCTCATAGTAAAAGATCCGAAAGACTGCACAGGGGCAGAATTAGACAGTTTGTTAGCCTCTTAGGACTATAGAGGTCTCAAAAGGCTCGATAAATCTGAAAAAATCGAACTCGCTCAAGAATATCTTAGGCGAGAAAACAGACATACAATTTTTTTCTGTAAACCTAAAACCATTTAAGGTGAAGCCGTTTTTGCAGCCAAAAAATTGGTTACTAAAACATCGGGAAATTATGACGCTCTTGATATAGAAACAAATTTTTCAACCGCTCCTTCAAATGTAAGTTCTTTTTCATTAGACGGGCGCATACAAATTTAATCGTATTTTAAAAGTCCAATAACGAGAAACCAGGTGACAGAACCCGTTTCCAATATAACTTCGACTGGAGTTCAACCAAAAATAACGGCCCCTTGTTCAAACCGAAGACCATAGATACTATTTATAGCCTTATAAGATCTAGGGGCTACAAAACTCCTCCGCCGATATCCCCGAGGCAGTCAGCTAAGTTTTTATCACCTTTAGACTTTGAGAAAAACAGATCAAATCCTTAATACCAAATTTTGAATCTAGGGTGGAAGGAAATCGCGAATCAAAAAATCCGTTTTTTGATAATCCAAGCCGACCTATGGGCCCCGTCGGCATATATTGAGCCGGATTCTGAAATTAATTTCAAATCAAAAATTTGGGCAATTCCTCGCAAAATATTTCAAAACGCCAAAATTTCAGTAACACTCAAATTTTGGATAATATTAGGTATAAGTTTTTGACTAAATATGATAGTTCGGTGATATGCATTAAGAATTATTTAAGGGTTTTAGACCGGTGGAGAGTGGGAAATGCAGCCTCGGATGCAAAAACGATCATCATGAGGCTCCAAAACTTTAAAAATATATCATTAGCTAATAATTCGGCCGAAACGCTAAGTTATGAGGCTAATGTTGATTTTAAAATTTTTTGTAATGAACTCACGACTAAATTAAGAAATTCGAAACGAGAAAAGAACACAGAAACATGGTACTTGAGATAGTTCTCGAGGGTCTACAACCTGACCTAGCTTCATTACTCAAAATACGTGAGCTTCCGCTGAGTTTCGAAAATGTTTCTGAAGTTTCCCATAAAATAGAAATAGCACGTAATATATCTCGAAAGGGCCCCGATTGTATATACAATATCGCATTGAGAACCCCGACATTCTGACCAAAATCGTTGAAATTCAAATTTGAAATGTGACTTTTGTCACGGGACAAGACATACTCGACTTAATTGTTTCGGTGATCCGAAAGTCCTAAATACAGCCTGGAAAAATATAAAATTATTCAATATATAAGGAAAAATCAGGAGTTGAAAAACTAAGTGCTTATGTAAATACTCAGTTAAATGTCTTAAATTTTGACTCAACTGAACTCCCTATTGTAAATTTTAAAATCAGAAAAACTGAACTGAAAGGTCTAATAAACTCGGGTTCGAACATCAGTTGCATAAATGCAAAGTTTAAAAATTTGCGTCACTTTCAAGAAAATAAAAATTTAGTTAAATCTTTTGACGGATCAAAATGCAAAATTTTAGGTTCACTAAACACTTAAAAAAATTTAGGGCCATTTTTAAAACAAGCCAATTTGGCGGTTATAGAAAATTTATCGCACGATGTTATTAAAATTTTGATTCCAGGAGATCGCCCATATAATATACCCTTAGTTATCATAAAAAAATCAGACGGGCGATTTCGGTGCTGTTTAGATTTGAGACGAAGAAACTCGAGGATCGTTTCAAGTAAATATCTTCTTCAAAATCGGCCGGCGAGGAGATTTTTATCGGTACGTTTGAATTAAACAGTGCCTATCGTCAACTTGTGATTAGAGACCAAGATGTGAATAAATTTAGCTTCACTTTTTATAATAATCGATTTTCTCATCAGGTCTCTAATACACGCATGGTTTTCGGAGCTGAAGACGCTCCCTCTACTTTTTCGGTTTTAATGCGTACTCTTTGGTTTGGTATTCCCGGTTGTTTTAATTATCTAGATGATATCCAGCTTGTAGCTGTAGGTTTTAACAATTTCAAAAAAATATTAGTTTACTTTTAGACCGTTTAATTTCGTTTAAATTGCATAGTAGGCGTAGAACAGGCCGAAATTCTAGGCTACGTTATAAGTAAACATGGGATTAGTCTAGTAAAAAATAAATTTGAGGCTGTATTAAATATCGGAAATCCGATAAATAAGGATCATGCACATTCCGTTTTTGGCAGTTTTGCTCATTATTTGGATTTCGTGCCGGGTCTTATATGCACTTTGGCTCCTTAAGGGAGTGGGTGTCGCTGATTTGGGCCTCCTCCAAGTCATTTCCCGCCAAACTAGCAAAGGTGATATCCAAAAACATTTGTACACTAACAGAACAACCTTCGCGGTAATTTTAAACTTAACAATAATCTGATACAATCCACTTACGCCGAAACCTACCCTTTTAAAAAGCCTCCTAAAAAGACACGCAATTAGTGCCTACTCCTTCAATTTTTATCATTTTTATTATTTTTTTGTGTCAGGCTCCGGAGAAACCTTACGAATAGCAAAAGCGCTTTTGATTAAAAATTTTGTTTCAGCGGACAAAAAACGCGAAAACACACCCAAATTAAAAATTGAAAATGATCAGTTTGGGAGGCTCAAGGCAAAGCTACTCCTCCACCAGTTTGAGAGATAATAGTTTCGACCAATACCGCATCTGAAAGCACGAAAAAGTAAGCTTTCAAAATTTCCCTAGACTGCAGTATTGTTAAATACAAAAAGGCGAAAGAGGGCGAAAAATATAAAAAATTGTCCCAATTGTAAGGGATTGAAAATTTTTATTAAATTTGTTCACCAAAAATGGTTTGTGACCCAAGAACACAAATTTAATAAATGGACTAAGGGAGTTATTTCAAACAGAAGAATTAACACTCGATTAGACGTGATTCTTGTTTATAAGAAATTAGTACCTGCTAATACAAAAATTAATCCTTGTCCACTTTTGACAAATGACTTTGCTCTTATCGAGAGTAATCATCGAGTTATCATACACTTATGAGAATATTGGAAGAAGGTGGTGTAGATAATAAAAAACATACAAAATCTTAACCCGACCCTGAACAAAAACTTGATTCACATCATTTTCCTCTTGATTATTTTGGTAGGCTATTTGTATATCGGAAAATGTTTGTCGAAAACAATTACTCTATTTTTTCAGTTCGAAGTCTCTTGCGTAACATGTTAACATACCGTTTTTTATGCTTCATGATTTAAAAACTGTAAAAATTGGTTCATTTTCAATTTTTAGATTCAATCGGATATATTTAATTCGTGTCAAAAGAAAAACCTGGTTGGACAACTTTAATTTAAGCGGATTAATTATTGTGATTCTCTTGTTTTAGATCATTTTGACCTGAGATTTATTTAAAATGGCTCGTCAAAATAATATTTTGACACCTTTTTTTAAATTACCAAATGAAGATAATACCAATATTTTTTCTGATGAAGAGAAGAGATTCTTCGATTCTAGAGACAAAAAATCTTTATTTGATGAGGGTCTAACATTTTGGCCCGGTAACGCTGGTGTACACCATGCTAATGGCGTTATATTGAATATTTGTATGCTATTGTTGAAGCCATAAAGTTTCCGGCCACCGGTAAGTAACATTTTATGTAAAATCACTCCAGTGTGCCGTGTATAAACCACGACACAGGCTATTTCCCAATCGAGTTCTGATGCCAGTATATAAATACTGGCATCAGAACAGTTTATAAATATTGAGAACCAGTCCTCGACACAGTGGCCCAAACAGTCGGCCTCGGCACCTTTATAAGGATCCGAGGCCGGCTAGGTCGAGGCACTTTTCGAGAGGTTTTATAGAGAGTTAGTTTCGGACCGATTTGCTCTTCGAGTTCTGAGATAAGACAAAGATTTAGGTAAACTAGTATTTTATTAGAGAGTCCACAAGAAAAGGTACAGTTTCCATTAAGGAATAAAACNCCTTTATAAGGATCCGAGGCCGGCTAGGTCGGGGCACTTTTCGAGAGGTTTACTGAGAGTTAGTTTCGGGCCGATTTGCTCCCCGAGTTCTGAGATAAGACAAAGATTTACGTAAACTAGTACTTTATTAGAGAGTCCACAAGTCAAGGTACAGTCAGCATTAAGGAATAAAACGGGCATGAATAATGCCCGTTTTAACTGGTGAAAGCGAACGGTGAAAAAGAACCCACGGAGAAATGAAAACTAAAATGAAAATTTAAATTTTTTTTTTTTTTTAAACCTTAAGGGGGTGGCGGGCGCTTTAATATTTTCGAATAAACTCATCTGGGCACAAATTGCGCAAAAAGTTCAGAATATTTTTATCTTGCCCGAACGTGGAAAACTTAAAAATTTCCACGTATGAGGCTAGTTCCTTGTCCGATACCTTGGTCCAAAAACGGGTTATATCAACCCCCCGATTAAAATGGTCAATCACGACCGCCCCAAACCACTCGTGAATACCGTGATAGGCAACACGACTACAAATTAAAAATAGTCTTGTATAGTAAAAATTGAGCCATATGCACTCACTTTGTTTTAAGAACGTCAAGATTTCACCCTTTCCCATGATCAAAATATATTGGTCCAGGGTGAACCCTAAATTGGCAACAAAGGTACCGTACAAGAAATCTACCGGTTTCACGCGGTTTAAAAAAAGCATACGGGCCGGTGCCGTCGATAAAGAAAAAATTAGGGGTGTTAAAGGAAGTCTCCGGATATGACCATCTATATCCAGGTTTGACCCGCGTAAAAAGTAGGCCAAATATCCGGAGACCTCGTCCATCGTTAAAACATAAAAAACTTGAGATGAATTCAGAGCGGCGATTACCCTCTTAAATGTGTCAATGCAGATAAGCTGCCCTGACCACCTCATGGACATTTGTAATTGTCTGATAAATCCCAAATAGATTCCCCTAATACAATAGATTTTAAAAAATCTTGAGCAACCTGTTCCGGGTTGTCAAGGCTATATTGAGGTGCAGGGAGTTCCAGTACTATAGGCTCCGGGCCAGATATAGCAGAGATGGGTCGTTGAGGCATTAATGAGACCTGAGAACCACCATTATAATTGACTACAGAGCCCTCGCGGTCCACAGTATCCTCAAAAGAAGGCTCAAAGTCCTCTCGATCCTCAGTAACATCAGAGTCGCTGGGCTCGGAGTCCTCTTGGTCCTCGTCTTCCTCAGGGTCAATGAGGTTGACAAGGTTCTGAGGAAGGCGTCGTCCTCGACCACGGATTGGAGCCTTGACGTCCGGTTGGTTGAGCAGGATAGTCATCGAGCTGGTGAGCGTTTCGACTCGCTCGGAAATAGTTAATCCTTAAACAAATTTTTTAGTCCTACTTTAAAATGAAAATAGGATAAGTTTTAGCGATCCCAATATCAAGCACCCGCGCCCACAATCAGACTCAAGACAAGCCCTTTTTTAAAGCACCCAATTTTACTGTTATTTAGACACATAACTTACAAACGCGCGTTTTTTGAGTGTTTTTTCAAAAGACGATTTGTAAAAGTAAAAATAATCAATTTGAAGAAATTCAAATTATACAAAGCAAGCTGAAAAATGGCAACTTGTGTGCGAAAAAGTTTTTATTTGAAAATTTTCAAGTGGCAAAAAGTTTCCCATCAAGACAAAAAAAAAATTGAAAAAGTGCAAATCTGTCAAAATGCACCGAGGCCCTTAACAAGACAATCGGTTCATTATATTTTCAAGAACATGTACAGAATTGAAAAAATGAAGAAAAATTAATCAATTAAAAATCATAGTTTTTCCAAAAATATTTTTATCAAAATCGAAAAATGTAAGGACGTTTGTTGTCAGGACGTTTGAGTATGTGGTGTAATTTTTAAGATTAATTTTTTAGATTAGAACTTGAAAATCGGTGATAGTAGCACATTTGGCGATATTGGCACTGGATGTATTTTAATAAGCTCAATTTGTTGATGATATGTATCATATCAGGAAGAGAACCATCAAACTTTCTGACCAAAC
>SCLH01000894.1:262207-283987 GCA_004367855.1 Oikopleura vanhoeffeni
CAAATATTTACTCTATTATTTGTACTCTGAGGGCGGGTAATCCATATACTGTGCTCTAGACTTATGAACTAAGTTTAATAAAGTTATTTTGAATAATTTAACAAAAATATTAAATTTAATATTAATAAAATTAAATTCGACTAAAATAACATAGAGAAAAAAATATGGACCGAAAAATCCGACTTACAATTTCACCCAGACGATTTTACCCAGACCCAAAATACATAAGTCCCAAATTTAAATTTCGTGGTTGATTTTCCAAACCACCTATATGGAAAATAATGCCTAGGAAGCCTTTTTATCAGGCGTCATAACTTTGAGGCAGTGACCAATGAAATCACTGGATTCTTGACATACGTGTAATGTGATTGGACAATGTCTCAAAGTTATGACGCCTGATAAAAAAGGCCACCTAAGCATAATTTTCGATATTCAACTTAGGATCTCCAAAGTTTTTGTATCTAGTTCCAAATTTCAAAAATCTTCGGCCACCCTCGACACTAGTCAAAGAAAAACCCTAGGGTTAGTATTGCCGTCGACACCAACCTTCTATGATCAAAGGGGACTTTCGGCCAGAAAAACCATCTCGAAAAGAAAACTTTTCGAAAATTTCAAAAGCTTTGATCCGGACAAAAATTTGTTTGATAATATACGCCCACAAATTCTAGATATGTACCTTTGTGTACTTTGTCTTACAAAATTAGCTCAGAAAATGCCAGAGATCTGCAAAACGTTGCTGTTAAAACAAATTAATAAATTTAATAAAATTTTGAGTTAACAAATTTAATTCTGTATGGGTGAAGAAGGCGGAGATAGTGAAAAGGGGGAGATGGGTAAAAAAGAGAAGACAAAAGTCACGTGACATAATGAGTCATCAATTTGACTGAAATTTAAGACTTCTGTCTATCCGTCTGGGTAAAAAAGAGGAGAAATCGAAAAGACTCACGCTGTAATTATATATGATATATATCCATCATGATCGATATAGCTAAGGTGCGCAGCGGTCAAAATTCTTAGTTTTAAATAAAGATAATGAGACCAAAACGGAAAAAAATATCGGGAAAAAAACTACAAAGAAATAAAAAAAATATTTTTTTGTATTTTTTCGGCATTTTGGCCAGGGAAAATGACGGTTGAAATATCAAATCGGCATTTGCATTTTTAATATCTATATAATATAAGATGGGCAGTGAGGGAATCAATTACGGGCCCCTCGGCATTTTTACCACTTTTAACCCAATATTTTTATATAATTCGGCTTTTGAAACTGACTCATCCGATTGAGTTCTTAGATATCTCAAATAGCGGACAATGGTTTGAATCAGACCATTTTTCCAATTATTTAACAAAAACTTCTAATTAAACAATTTCAGTTATCTCATAAAAATGCCGATTCATTCATTTTATTGTACACTAGATATTTGTTGTCAGTTTCAGCTATCTAAGAACTTAATCGGACGAGTCGGTGTCAAAAGCCGAATTTTATAGTAATTTAAGCTAAAAAAGTGGTAAAAATGTCCCGTAATCGATATATTTTACCAGAATTGAATTTAGAAAATGTTTTGGGTCGATTCCGTCTCGCCATTTGATGTATATGAAAAATAATTATTCTGCTATCCCAAAATGGATCAAATCTCAACCAAATCCTGCCGATTACCTGGAATCCCTATTAAAAATGCCTTTACCTGAAGATTTCCGTGAAACAATTATCTATCATTCAAACGGCTTACTTTGTATGATTCAAGACCGAGAAAATTTCATTAAAATATCGAGTTTACTGTTTGACATAACAAAAAATAATAAAATAGAATCTACCGAAGCACTCAAGTCGTTAATTGCAACTGTTCGTAGTTCACCATTAATAAGCAATCTACAAAACTTCACAGATTTAGACTGGGGTTGAAAATAAGTTATTTTAAATAACCAATGATTAATACCATTTTAATATTTATTTTCAGTTATTAATAGTAATTTTCAAATAAGGATCCCTTAAATTTGAAAGTGTGTACTCCGCTGGTTTGAAAGAAATTCGACGGTTTTTGTAGGGAAAGATACCTCCACCAATTTTAACCGAAAATTATTGATTTTATCATACGTAATTTCATCAAAGTCTCAATAATCTATATCAAGGTCTCTCAGATTCCCCGATGAGATAGTTAGATACAATATAGTCGAAATTTAGGGCTACTATTTTAATTTCCGAGCTGCATTTCGCTGCAGAATCCTTTTTCAATTTCCGTTATTACCGGTAATTTACCAGGAATTATCAGTTTCTCGAGAAAGAGACTTTAAAAAACCAAATAAAATTATCGTGAAAAACAGCAATAAGAAAAAAGATCAAAATTTTTATCCTGACCCAAATTTTCATGAAGATCGTATCTAGCGGTTCCGAACTATACCAGTTTGAGGGTCCACAAAACAGACCGTTCGTTTTCAAATTCTTGCTTACCACATCTGTCCACATCTCGAGTAAAATGAGTGAATGAGAATATCTTGTCAAAAACTATATTTCACGGGAAAACCATTAGTTATGAAGTTTTTAAGGTTTGTCTCGTAGATATTACAATAAGGTCGTTTTTTAGACTGTCCCACTGTGATTTCGACTGGGAAAACTAGACAAGATAGCGACAAATGTTTTTTGCATTTGAAACCTTGGAAAAATATGCGATAAATATTTTTTTGGCTTTCTAGGTTGATCACGTGACCGGAAATCAGTGGGGGTATCGTAGAACGGCCTTTTTCGGACAACGGCCTTTTAATCGTTCACGCCTTTAATCGTACAACGTCTTTTAATCGTTTCAAGCGGCTTTATCGTAGCAACGGCCATAATCGTACAAACGGCCTTTAATCGTAACAACGGCCTCCTTATCGTACACAGCCATATCGTTACAACGGCCTCTTCGACAAACGGCCTTGTCGTCACAACGGCCTTGTTCAGGGACCACGGCCTTGTCCGTACAACGGCCCTACCCGCGTCGGACAAACGGCCATACTCGTACAACGGCCTCTATCGTCGTACCAACGGCCTTGTTCGTAGCAACGGCCATATCGTAACAACGGCCTCTATCGACAACGCGCCTTTCTCGTACAACGGCCCCCTGAAAAATGGAAAAACGCCCGCCGTGTAGGACAACGGCCCCTATAGGCTATAGGACACGGCCTTGTCGTACAACGGCCCACTAAAATGAAAAACGGGGCCCTAAACAACACGGTATATGTAACAACCGCCCCAAATATGTATATTTTGGTTGTTGATGTGACTTTAGGTTAGGGAAACAGACACTTAGGAAACAGAATTTTTTGGGTTACAAATTTGTCATTTTTTTTACTAATCTTATCATGTTGACTATTTTTTTGCGATAAACATTCATGGCAAAATTTGGACAAAAAAAGAGTAAATTTCTTTTTTGTCCCAAAAACTCGTTATTTGGAATTTCTAAAATTTTATTTATTCTTACAATTATTACTGACATCCCTTATTTCACACACTTGTTGTGAATCTTTCCCGGTCCCGCGAATAGACAAATTAGTGTGTTTATGTCCAAGTATAGAAGGCCGGGATATTTACAAAAGTGTGAAGATAGGCGATATGGGTGAAGTTATTTTTTTGTAGGTTTAATTGATAAAGGTTTTTGTGTTTGTAAAATTTTTTAAGAAATAATGTTTGTCAAAAATTTGAAAAATTGTATTGCAATCATAACGAAAAATCAGGGGGTTGGATGTCGCCTTTGTTTGGTTTAACGCCATTTCACATCAACGCCTCAGAGAACAATTTCTACGGGCAGTTGGTGAAAACTCTGAAGGATACTGCTGTGTTGTAGATCTATTACCTTTCGTCTAACGAATGACACAATCTGCAACTCAAAAATTGTTATAAATCTTCTACACCACAAAAGCGTTTTTTCAAAGTTAATATACTTTTATTAGGCCCAACTACAAAAGGCGTCTGGAAATTTACACAAAGTACGGGAAGAGTGGCACGGTCAGCATAATATCGTTAGACACTCATTTTTTTTGAATTATTCGCTCTTGATATTTTTCTAGAATCACTTTTGAACGCCGATTTTTTTAACAAATTTTTTATTTTCGTCTTCAAAAAGTGATACTTCTCGCTAGACGGAATGTTCAGAATACAGACCGTTTTTTTTCGACTTAGGTAGATACATAATTAGTGTCGTCACTATGCTTCGGCTCGGATTTTTGAATATTAATCCAATAATTCAGAAATATGACTATAACTGAACCGAAAATGAAAAGTTTGGAAAAAGCAGCCTCAAAATTGATAATTAAAGGTTAACATTTTGCTTAAGAAAATTTTCTAAAAATTGCATACGATTTCCCAAATTGTTCCTTATCAAACCTTCCATAGCTATTTTTTCCAATTTTAAATACGCAGAATATCCCCAAAAAGATGAAGACCCTTGTTTTTTTTTTTTCTTTGCTCTTCACTCAAAAAATTTCCTAATTAAATTACAAATTTTTGAATGGAAAAACAAAATTGCGCACCTTTTTTTTTTTGCCTGGCTTCTTTACACTCCCAAAATTTTACGGAAAAGAAAGTGTTTTAGTAAGAAAATTTTTTGAGAGATTGTAACTCTTTGATTATTTTATCCACGCCAAATTTGGTCCCCTTATAGAGGTGACGGAACCAAAATTAAAAAAGCGTTAAAAGGTTTTGGGCCATTATTTTCCCCCCAATTGTCCGTATAGGAGGGCTGGTCCTTATAGACAGAAATCAACAGTACGGGTCACAAATAGAGAAATCTGGTTATTTTCATTGGTCCAATCTCGAGTAATCCAGTGGTTTTTTCCAATTGTTCATTTTATAGTGACTAAATCTTTTAAACGATTAGGGTCAGGAATTTTCGGGATATAATCACCAAATCATAATTCGTTTATGTCAAAAAAAAGTGTCAATAAATCAATTTTTGGGTCTAAAAATTAAAAATCAAAAGTGTCAAAAATGGCGAATTTTTGTTCGATGTGTAAAAAATGAGAATAATTTTTAAATCCAGAAAAGTTTTTGTCTAAGAGTCTGTCCTGAAAAAGTCATCCAAAAAATCAAATATCCATTTTTGGGGCGTTGTAGCAGGGTAGCAGTTTTTCCATTTAGGGAGGGGGCCGTTGTAACTACAGAGGGTCTCTGTTGTACCTACAGGCGGGCCGTTTTGTACCTACAGGGGGCCGTTTGTAACTACAGGGGGCGGTTTTTCTAACTTTTAGGGGCCGGTTAGTAGAGGCGGAGTAGAGGCCAGTTGTAGCGCAATATGGACGTTATAGCCCGATAGAGGCGCGGGTTACGATCTATGGCCGTTGTAAAGGAATAAAGGCCGTTGTAATCGATCATGGCCGCTGTAGAGGAAGCCGTTGTACGATAGGCCGTGTACGAATAGAGGCCGTTGTAACGATATAGCCGTTGTACGATAAAGGCCGTTGTAACGATATGGCCGTTGTATCGATAGAGGCCGTTGTACGATATGGCCGTTGTCCGAACGGGGGCCGTTTGTAACGGACAAAGGCCGTTGTCCCGATACGGGGGCCAGTTATTAGCGACAAGGCCCGTTTGGTCCGAACTAGGGGCCGGTTGTAAGCGGGCAAAGGCCGTTTTGTACGGCAAGGCCGTTGTTCCCGGGGACAAAAGGCCCGTTGTTCCACAAAAGGCCGTTGTCCGAAAAAGGCCGTTCTACGATACCCCCAAATCAGTTATGGAAATTGCTCGAAATAACCGAAAAAAACAATTTCTTGCGAATTACCAGTTATCACCTGAAAACACTGTCACCATTACAAATTCGGTCAAGATGCAGATGCAAAAAACCGTTTGTCGCTATCCAGTCGGGCTCTTTTAGAATCAACGATTTCCCATTATAAATAATAATCGTTGTTTTCAGTGAGTTTCTGGTGTGAGGATGCGGTCATGATACTCTGTTAAAAATTTTGGTTCGTTTTTTGGAAGGAAATATTATTTTGGTGTGATCGGTACTAGTTCATACCATAGTTTTTTTCTCGATTTCCGATTTTTACGGGTAATTTTCAATGTTTTTTGTCAAGAAAATGATTATTTTTGGAAAATGCCGCGTAAAAAACAGAAATTAAAAACCGAACCTGCAGCGCAATACTCAGTGAAAAGGTATAATATGACTCAAAATTTCAGAAAGATTGAATTTACATTTTTAAAGTTTATTCGATTGTTTTTACACATTTTTTTGCTTTTTCCATAAAAAAAATTGAAAATGTTTGTCGATAATTCTACATTGAAGCAACGGATTCTGATTTGGAGAGACGATTTTTTCAGATTTTTGTCTTCAACCGAAATATTCATTTCAGCTCAATTCCCACTGGGAATTAAACTTTTTAACTCATTAAAAAAAAATTTTTAACCCTCAACCTCTGTTACCGAAGGCTTTTCCACTGATTTTGCTCATCATCTCCACGACAAAAATGTTAAAATGAACAATAAAATTTGGAGATTACGAAAACGAAAATCTGACTTGCTCGTGTCTAAAGGAGACGAATTTTTCGTGAGAGAGCATGATCAAATAAAGAAAGATATTATAAATGCATTGATCAAAAATTGCAACGAAATGGCAAATTTAGGTAGTGATTTGAAAAGTAAGCTCGTTTAAGAGTTTTAGCCCAAAATTCGCAATATGATTGTTCAAAGGACCTATGTAAAAATTTCGATAAAAATGCTTCGATTTTTTGGCAGTAGGCTCAAGAGAAAGTCACTAAAACACTGATCAGAAAGTTAGCTTACATCATGAATCATGATGATATTTTGAAGTTTCAGTGGTCAGTAGTATACTTTGTTACAACCCCAAATCAATTTGGAGCATTTTAAATGCCCCAGAGGCCTAATAAAACCAGCCACCAGTACCCCCATTTTAAAAACAGTTACAATTTTCTCAATTTCTTCTAAAAATGAAAAAAAAATTATGGGAACTATTTTTACTGTTTTAAAAATCTTTGTCTTGACGCACATTTCTGAAAAAGTTTTTTTATCTTAAAATTTGTAATTTTCGACTTCAGTTTTTTTTCAAATAAATTAAAAATTCGAGGCAATCTACCAATTGACTAAAAATAATGTGGTGTGCGTATAAAAACACAATCTATAATGACAATTTAGCCAAAATCCATGCTTTTTTATTTGACAAGTCTCATTTAAGGACTGTATTTGGACAAACTGGAAAAATATGCTTTTTTTGCTAAACTTTCGGATTTTTAGCTTTTTTAAAAAAAATAAGGACAATATACCGCCTGAGTTTCAAGTGGCGTTGAAACCAAAAGTGGAACGTTGTACTGAATCTGGTAAAGTCGCTTTCAGAGCCCACATACGTGTTACCTTTCATATAGAAACATATAGAGAATTTAAAATGAGATCTAATAATACTATTCTCTAGAAAATCGGATGAATAATTATGTTTTAGCCAAATTCATTTTTTAGCGTTCCTCTTTTGGTTTCAAAACCAATTGAAACTCACGCGGTAGTTCCGTAGGGAAAATATCAGTTATTCTTATAAACCAAAACGACACCAGTTAAATTTTCGAAATTTTAGCGTTTTATTGTAAAAATACCGTTCCAAGGGCATTTTTTCAACTAGAAGTATCCAGGTGCTTTTTAGGACACAAACGTAAAACCGGCACTTTAAATCATTATGATAAACAATAAGTTTTTTACAAATCAACGAAAACAGGTCCCTTTTTATTTTCGAAAACAGATTTACGAAGCCAAGAATTATTCACAATATTATGGTCACCACCTTTAACCCATAAATTCAATGCGGAAGTGTTTGCAGAAATGGCGGAAAAATTAGATCATATCCCAGCTTATATGACAAAAAACTTGAGAAACGGATATAGTGAAAAACTAGGTGATTTTCATTCGTTATTAAATGTGGAGGAATTCGAGAAAATAAAGACGAAGTTTTTAGTAGAACCAAATTTTGGAGATTTGAAGTCTAAATTTGAAGAAACGTTAAATCCAGTTTATCTAGCAGATATGCTTTTTGCATTTCAATCGGAAACTTGGAAGACCACAGCAGGTAAATTTTCATCAACTAAATAATCGAATATTTTTCTGTAAAATTGAGTGTTTGTAGTACAGTTACATGCCTCTATAAGGACGAACCCTAAAGACGCACATTTATTCAGAAATTTTCCGCGGTTATCCTTTATCACTGACAGGAACAAACTGTATACAAACCATTTTTTAGGTTTTTATTTGAATTTGCCATTTTTTTCTTGATGCTTAACTTGATGCTTAACTTCCTTCTACTTCGTCATTTTTCAATGTAAGCTAAAAACATTGAGCTTACTATTATTATCGTTATTGTTTCAGATTATTATATTCTACTTAAAAAGTCAGCTTTTTTTAGAAATACTCTAAAAGCGTAGGTGAACATTAAATGTGTCTTAATTCAAACTTATTTTTATTATTAAGTTTTAGCAGCAGGTGAACTACCGAATTCAATTTATTTAATGTCTTTTCATACAGATGAAATTAAATAAATCGAATTCAGTGGTTGCCACGCCTAAAAAAATTGACAAATGTACGTAAAATAATGTTATTAATGTATTGATGAATGGTGTGTTAATCCGTAAATTTCACGAGTAGTTTGTGATATTCTTTTTGAGTAACTTTCGAAGAACTGCGATTAAAATCATTTTTGAGAATTACGACCAGTGATCGAAAAAATGCAAATCAAAATTTTGGTTGACTCGAAAAATGTTAACAAATCAGCCGTCGCAAATTGTTCGACATTATTGGATTCCAAATTCAAACTGCTATTCATTGAAGATGTTTTGAAAAACGAAGATGTGAAAGCAGTCACAAAGTTTTATAGGAATGGTTGATTTAACCCCCTCACTCATTTGACTATTGATATCCCCTGAGGCATCAGAGCCACTTTTATGGCTCGACTTTGAAGCTATATTATACGAAAAGTATAAGTGCTTTCGATTAAATTATTTTTCAGTCATTGAGATAAAGGATAGACTCTTTATGGATGATTAAAACAAAATAATTAAAGGAAATACTATAACCTTTGTGTACTAAAATCTAGGAGATGAGAAATAACGAAGTTGATCACACCTGTTCCCCTAGAAAAAAATATACAGATTGTGTAATAAGATGAAATAAAAATGAATTGAACCGCCAAGGCTTTCCTCCGATTCAAAATACCTTATCGGGTTCGTCTATAAAACGATAATTTTCACCTCTGAAGTGGTGGAATTAATGGTAAACAATATGTCTGCTTCTTATATTTCTGCTCGGCTTTCTTATTGATGAGCAATTTTTCTGTTTCAAACAAAAAGAAATAAAAAAAGTTCTACATTTAGTAGAAACATTATTATTTATTTAAAAGATGGTCAAGACGAATTCCTAAAAACTGAGTATTTTAGACCATGTTTTTTACGAATAAATTATGAGATAAAGCTGATAAAGAAAAATTTCAGAGAAATCCAGAAAAAAAAGTAGGATAAAATATATTTTACGAACGGCTCATCAAAAAAAAATTATATTTACATTTTTCAAAATTTAGTCGCAAACTCTATGGGCGATTTGAACCAATAACTCTATTTCAAATTATATTTTTCGTCTTTTCCGGTCTTTTCAAAAAAATGAAAGCCACTTTTATGGCTCTATGAGTCAGAGGGTTAAGAGAAATTTAATAAAGTATCTCGTACAGTATTCGGAATCGAGATGATTTTTAATCCCGATCTCAAGTCTCATTTTTTTCAATACCGCAAAAAGTAAATTTAAGAAAATCTCGATCGTAATAAGTTTTTGTTCACTATACGGGATCACGATCAAATGCCAATCCCTACATAACTTTTTTGTTAATTTAACCTATTCCCGACCTGAATTAATTAGCAATCCCGAGCCCGACCCTATATGCCGATCATGATGCCCGAGTAACTTAAATCTCTTATTCCCTATTCTTTTAAAAGGCAAATGCGAGATTTAAGTTACTCGGGCATCATGATGGATATAAATTTGTATTTTTTTTTATTGTTTTGCAACTCGAGATGCGGCATTCCGATTTAGAACACTTATCCCGTAGACTTAAGATTTTAGCTATGAGAACCAATTAAGAAATTTTTGGCTTATTTTTTTGACTTTTCGCCGTAAATTTTAAATTTTTTGAAGCATTTATCAAAACTTTAGATCCTAAAGGACTATATAGCAAAATCTGGTTCATATTTTTAGCTCTCTTGCGCCGTTTTTCGAACTAAAAAATTATATCAAGGCAAAGGTCCGGTTTTTTATATCATAAAGATGTGCCGATCTTGACTTATCCCAAACTCCGTTTTCATGTATCTTGAAAAAAAATACCAACCTTCTTAGGAGGCCAAATAGAGGATAAGAAAGTCCTCAAATGCCATTTCAAATAAAGCTTCGCGAAAAATTTTGCGAGATTTTCTTTAAAATCCGAGATTTTAAGGGTATCCCGGTCCCTAGTTTGACATATTCTCGATAAAATATTAGCCAAACACTGCTTCAAGGATATTATTCAGATTAACCAGTTTGTAGAACTAGCTTGCGTCATAAATGTGTGAAAACTTTTTTGTATGCTTACACTCCGTGACACATAAGCGAAACAAGAAGCCATAACGCAAAACAAAAAATCTTTCTCTTCCCAGGTTTTATTATGAAAAAAACCTTAATTTTAATAAAACCTGTATAATTACTATTCAAAACTTTACAGTGGCGTTTTTGTCGATAAGTGCTATATATTTTTCTAGAACATGCAAAAACCACCGTTTTTTGGACATTACGCGGCGTAATTTACGCTCGAAAATCTATCTCCTCCGGTTTAATTTGCAATTAGCTCAATAATTTGCAGAAGCTAGTCAAAAAATAGAAACTTTTACAGTGGCGTTTTTTTTGCAATTTGACCCCAAATCAAAATATGAATTTTTCAAGGTCACGTGAAAAAATTTCGCGAAAAAAATGTGCTTCGATTTTTTCGAAAGTAGGCTGCAAAAGAAAGCTGGGAAAACACTGAAGAAAAAGTTGGCTTACGTCAACCCGATATTTTGAAGTTTAAGTGGTCAAATTGACACAAAGGTTATTTTTGAACATAATTTTGAGAAAAATATTTATGACATAATAACTGCAGAAAATGTAGGAACCGGGATACCCTTAAGATGACCAAAAATAACAAAATGAGGATTGGCTAAAAATAAATTTTTAAAAATCATGCTTTGAAGGGGATACTCACCGGCTTTTTTATTTCAGGCTAGAGACATGGTAAATGCACCAAATGGCATCAGGAAGGCCACAAAATGCATTTCCGGTCATACCAGAAAAAACAATTTCGAGAATTTGCTCAAGATTTTTGAGGTTTTTCAGATTTTTTCTAAGTATTTTTTCGGGACAAAATACATAAACCTCTATTTAAATGAAAAATGCTCAGAATACAGGGTGCAAAGTTTTTCCCTTTTTTCCAAATTGGATAGACTTGATTCCCGACGTTTTGATTGGTTGAATCTGAGAAAGACGTAGGTTTTTGCCGAAATTAACCGTTCACATTAGCGTTCTCATCGCTAGGATATCGCTGGATATCCAATTTGGAAAAAATAAGGGAAAAATCTTACACCCTGTATGTAAAAGTGATTAGCACGTTTTCAGTTTAGCTAGTGCAAGCTTTAATTTGAGGGTACTTTCGCTAAAATCGAATGAAAATTAGTATCTAGAAACTCCGAAATCGACTTCCGGCTGAACTAAAATGCAGTTTTCTATTAGTCCGTGCATAGAACTCAAAACAAATTTCATGAGAAAGTGAGAAGACATATCACTCCAACTTATACTCAAATTAAAAAAAATTGTGTCGAACCAGTTTCTAGAAATTTTAGGTTCAATTTGAAATTTTGGCGTTTTATGATTCTAGAATATATCGGACCAAAATTTCGATATCATGTAAGCAAATTTTTTGTTCAGTTAATCATCAGCTTTCACTTGGTGGTATTTTTAACTAAATCTGACCAACTTAACTTTTCTAGAAATCTTTAAAATCAAGTTCCGGTTTCACCAAATCGCGATTTTCTAGAATTCTGTACATAGATCCATAAAACAAAAATATAGAAAAAACAACTCATATCATATTTAAAAAAAATTGTGTCGAACTGTTTTTGAGAAAATTTCAAGCTCCAAATTTGAAAATCTCAAAAAAATACGTTTTTTTCTGATTCTAGATATGTCCGATCGAAATTTTGCTTACAAAAAAATTCGGGTGTCATAATGAAGTACAGACTGTTATTCTGACAAAATTCAATAATTTCAATCACGGTATTGAGAAAAAAACAAAGATTAAAATCAGTGTTCTAGAACTACTACTCCCACTTGGTGCTGTGGTGCTTATAAAAAAATCACCTTCAGTTAATAGCAGAGATCAGATCTTCAAATAAGCCTCTCAAAATATTTTAACTTGTTTGTTTAATTCTGAGACCCGGATTCAAAATACAAGAAACCGTTGAGTACCCTCTTAATTTTTGATATCGAAATAACTTTTTTTGTCAACCCTCATTGAGGGTCCCTCAATCAACCTATTGAAGAATATTTTTGAAAAATCTGTTTGTGAAAAAATCTGTGATTGGCTCTGGATATGCTCGATTCACCTCTCAAATAACAACACCAGATTTTGAAAGAGGAATTTTTACCCATTTAGAACAAATTGCGACAAAAGTAGAAAGCTGGAAAGAAATTGATCAGCTGATATTATTCCTCGAGGGGTTTTATCCAATACAGCTTAAAACCTGGGAAAATGAAATGAAATTTTTGGGAAATAAATGGGCTAATGGACAAATTCATGAAATGGAAAATAATAAAATTATTTTGCGCCAATACCGAGATCACATGGGTAGGGTTTCAATAGATATGAAGTCTTAACACGTGTGAGCACAGATCTATTTAAGGGGATAAAGGTCGCTGAAAATGATTTTTCGATTAAAAATAAGCTATACAGGGCTTCTTAGGTACTGTCAAAACTAATTTTATAAATACAGTCATTGACTCATAAGCAGGCTAGGAAATGTGGATTTCCTAGCCTGCTCATAAGCGACACAAGAAGAGGTTAACCAAATTGTGAAGCTATCTCCTCCCAGGTTTTATGTTGAAATTAACTGACATTTTGATTTAACGTGAATCAGTGGTAGGCTAAACTTTTCTTGCATCGGTTTTTTATATACATTTGACAAAAGCCAATGTTTTAGGCAAATATTCTTCGGAAAAACTACCTCCTAGGAAAAATTATAGAATTTGTTAGATTTTTCTTTAAGATCTAGCCCGCACAATACGGTAACAAAAGTTTTCAAAATAAAAATGCTCTAATTTTTCCGAAAGCAAGCTCAAAAGCAAGTCACCAAAACACGGTAGGCAAAGTTGGGTAACGTTCAGCTGGAATTTTGAAGTTTTAGTAGTTAACCCTTGGAATCATAGAGCCGATATATCGGCTCAAGCCTACCTAAAACCTTCTAAAAAGGGCACAAAATGTCCCCGAATTGTTTCTTCCAAACACATTATAAAAATTTTGTGGTGATTCCGATAAAAATAATCATTTATTTTTTGAATATTTGGTTCGAATATTATGGGGAGTTGATTTTTTGAGATTTTTCGCCGAAGTTTGACGTCCGGATAAATTATTTTCGAAAACTAAGGGACATCAAAACACAAGATGTGAGAAAGCCGTTTTTAGGAAAGTTGTTTTTAGGCATACAAAACACTCTAACAGTAAAATTAATTCGTATCTTGGGACAGATATTTTTTTCTAGTGAAATTTGAAAATTTTCATTTAATATTCATGAAAAAAAATAATTTATTATCTACAATTGTCCACACTGTCACTTGATTAATATATAAATTAAAAAAAATAATAAAAGTATATTTATTTGCTTTTATTTGAAAAATAAGCCATTTTCATAGAAATTTGTAATTTTTTCATCATTTTTTTTACCTTTTTCAAAATAACTTTTGATCGGTGATATAAAGATCTAATCGGATTAAAGTGCGACGTAGAGCAGATACTTGTGCGTTGGTACCCAGAAAAATAAAGTTTGTGAAAACTACGATGAGCACGTATCACGTGATATGCTACACCGTGGTTTTCAAACTATATTTTCTAGAACTAAAAATCTAAATTCTAGAATTTGAAATGTTTGAAGCAAAAATTTAACTTCTGAACTTCTTATTGCAAAAGTAATTGGAGCTTCAACTACCTTGAGCTTTTTGTAAACAACGTCCAAAGTAGAGCCGATATATCGGCTCTGGTGCCTTGGCGGAACTTTTTTTTCTGTGATTCCAAGGGTTAAGCATTAACAAACAATCTTCCGTCTGTCTTAAAATTTAATTCATATCCAAGATTTTTTTTTAAATAATTTGAAACCGATTTGAAGATAAATTATCTGAGTATGGAATCAATCTGAAAGATATGAAACTTCCGAAAAACTTTGCAGATTCGCGAAATCCATTTTTACGAATGGTAGAAGATAAAATGATCGAAAATGGAATGTCTTATAATATCGCGCTACAATCGGTTTATTTTGAAGCCCTGAAAAGGAACAATTTAGATATAGCTAAAGAAAAAGTTTACAAATCCAATAATAGGCTTTGAAAAGTTTTGATAAATGGTACCATTTTACGTGGTCGAGTGTCGAGTTTTTTTTAGGCAATTATTTCTTATAAAAAATAATAGTGGTGTCGGATCCAAATGCAAAAATAAAAAATCGGGGTTTTGATCACGGTTTTGTCAGCTACGCAGTACTTAAATCCTATGACCTAAACTGAAAACCATCTTTGGTTATATTTTTGTGGGCACAAAATTATAAGTTTTGGCTTTTTTCATGAATTTTTTCAATTGACTCAGTAAAAAATCAACATTTGCGATCGGAAGATCTTGGAAGTAGGGGTCGGCACTTGAACCGGTTAGTATAATTTAGAATAATTTTATTTTAACCCTTTTTTACCAGCTCCAAAAAATAATCTTCCGAACAAGAACATATTTTGAACATACTTTTGAAAATGTCTTAATATTTTGAACAGTTCTGAAAAAATGTGTTCGGTTTGGATTCAAATTTAAAAAAAAGTGTTCATGTTCCGTCCATGTTCGGTTTTTTCCGAACTGTTCTATAGAACACATTATGTGTTCTTGAACCGATTATGTGTTCAAGTGCCGACCCGTGCTTGGAAGAGGTGTTTCACTGGTAAAAACAATATCCGGTCAAACAACCGTTTTAGAATTTTTTTCTCGCAAAATCTGCCACACGACTATTATACTATTGCGAATTTAAGATTTCTTTAGCAAACAATTAATTATAAACTTGAAAAGCCTTCATTGAAAAATCTCCAATTGAAATGGATTTGAAGTTCATGGAGGAAATTTTATCAGTCCATATTTCCCAAAACCCGATAGTTAACTCTCAAGGCCTAAAACTGATCAACGACATTTTATCCTTGTACGAGATCGGCTTGAATCCGTTCGAATTGCAGCAATTTCTAAGTACTCTATTAAAGTTAGGGTCAAAATAGTAACTTGGGAACTATCACACAGTATTTTCCGATAACTGTGGCGTGATTTTTTCTTAATGCAATGGCCTTCGTATTTCCCAAAGCAAAACATAGGGGTCACGTGAGACAAATAGAGTCTCGGAGATGACTACATTTTTGTTAACAAAAGCGTTTAACTTGGCTTAATTGTCTAGCGGTGAAGGTGGAGGCCAGAATACACGATGGAAAGATCAAACAATAAACGAAACTTTATGGACCCGGTATCAACCCTTTGGGCCTCGGACATTCTTGGAATTAAGTCAATCGGATGAGCTGTCTTCGAGAACATTCGACGCAACTGACACGCTCTCGCTCATTGCACTAAGAAAAAATCACGCCTGTGTAGATTTTAGTCTAAAAGAACAGCACAAATTTTAGTTTCGTAATCTATAACAGTACAGTAGATTATTTATAAAGACGATCCGAATTCGAACGTGCGTCCCTATAGGGTGACTGCAAACTTCCGGGGAAAATGTTTCTAAGTTGATTTTTTACATCCTGGTGAAATATGCATCGGATCCATATTTTTGTAAAAAACAGATGTTGAAATTTGAAAATTACGATCAGATGCAAAATTTTACCGGGATGTAAACGATCAACTTAAAAACATTTTTGGACTTCCTGTTTTTTGAATATCCGGTTGTAAAAATGTTGACATTTGAATATGGACCTCTCTACAGTAATATGACTTTAAACGGAGAACCCACACGAAATGAAATCTGAGAAAATAACGTTTTTTGCTAAAAATTATTTTTTATATCTATTTTTTCCATTTTCACCGTTTAAAACGGGATAACAATTTCTGTCAATGACCTAAAACAAATAGCCCCAGAGAACACAATTTTGACAAGACGCTTTAGACGAACAGGGTAACGATTTCTGCCTGCCCGTTTAAAGACATCGCATTCAAATTATCTTTCATTTGATATGTATCATGACCTCAAATGTGCCATTTTGTAATTTTACCCCAAATAGGGTAATATTTTAAAATTTGACCCCAGAAAATTTTCGCCGAAAAATTTCATGTCTCCTCCAAGTTGGAGGCTCCAACTTAAATCGACTTCCTTTGTACTATAGTTTTTCAGTCACCGATAATTCTTCGTGGAAACCGGTTAGTACCGGTAACCGGTTAAATCTACTGGCACAGACTCGAGAAAGTCTAGTAACACAACTCATTAGCTTTCAAATGAGCTATCATACAACTTACTATAAAAACGAGGTCACGTTAACTGAAGTTTATTTTTGATCCTTTGAAAGATTTTAATTGAGCGTCAACTTAGTTCAAAATTGTTAGTCGAATTGATCGAAAATTTGGACAGTGTTAGTCTTGAGGACAAAGATAAGAAAAATTATCGGGATTATTTAATTCAAAATCGATACTTTTCAAAGGAAGCCGATCCGATTCTATGTGATTTATTGGAGCATATAGCCAGAAGAAATTTTGATGATGCGATCGAAACTGCCTTTGATAAAATAATTCTGAATCATGATTCGTCTCCAAAAAGAAATAGATTTGCTGCTCAGGTTTTTAATAAATGTTTAGACTTTTTTCGAACTCTGCAGTGCACATTAACTTTTTCAAAGACGCCCTGACCTTGTTTTAGCGCTATTGTTAAGGGTATTTTATCTCGGTAAGATAGCTCGTAATTGAAACATACGTTTTTTCTTAAAAATTTGGGCAGCATAAAATTCTCAAAACAACAGAGCTGGTTTTTCGATTTTCGCTTAATTATGTAACATAAGTCATATTTTATGACCCCTCAGCGGTGTCAGATTTCATTTGAGATTTTTTTGCACCAGAACAGGTAAAAAATGGGAGAGTCGTTTTCGAGAAACCGATAATTGCTGGTTAATATTTGGTAAAAATAGAAATAAAATAAGGTTATGCAACTGCCTTGACATGTTGACTGTCACTTGACATGTTATTTTGAAAGTAACCTTTATAATGGTTAAATTGCCTCAAAATTTCGTTTATACAATGTTTTATGTTAAATTTTTAATTTTCACACTTTAGAAGGACAATATGATATTGTAAATATCGGTGAAAACGATAAATAGCAAAACAAAATGTTCTGGGCTTTTTATTTTATGTGAAATGGCTTATTCAGCGCATCCGAGAAATTAATAAATTACTGTCAAATATGTCTATAAGGACTGCGTATATATGAATTATCCAGCATTGAATTGAATACAGAGGGAGGCCCAATATCGTCAAAAAAATTTGCCGAAAACCCACGCAAATTGGCAAAAAAACTTCCTGCGATATACTCCCCCCCTCTGTATAGAACAAAATTTTGTTTCTTTGTGCGTCTAAGCAGACGTTTTGATAATTTAAAGAAACGTCCGCTTAGACAAATACGACAGTATATTATATTATCAATCACGTGGGAAATTGATTTTTAGCCAAAAAAATATATTTCAATAAAAATTTCGTAAACAAATTGCAAACTTGATTTCTAACTGATTCCAATCAAACTTTTTTTGAAGGTGCGCCCAAGTGATGTGAAAATTGCATTGTAGCTCTCTAGCGCTATCATTCGATTTTTTACAGCATTTTTAGTATTTTTTTTATATGGACAAAACGACAAAAATTCGCCTGTCCTTATAGACACACACGACAGTGGACTCCAGTCTTATAATCAATTATTGTTTTTTAGACTATATTGAATACGATTTTGGACCATGGAGACTCTCAATTACTCAAAAAGATGATCGATAGATTTCATTTAGATTTCACTTACTTTCAAATGCCATGGAAAGCCCATCTCAAAGCTTCAAAAATGCTCAGTCGATTTGGCCACATAGAATAGGGTGAAAAGCTTATTTCAGATAAAAAAAAATTGACGAGTTTATTCAAAAAAATATTCAAGCTTTTTAGCTTTCTTTTACATTGACAAATGTTTCTGTATGTACAGCAATATGAGTCATAGTAACATTTGCCAATGTAAAAGAAAGCTAAAAAGATTGAACATTTTTTTGAACGCTAGCATATTATATGACTTTAAAAAGATAATCAGGACGAATAGGGCTAGGCAAAAAATTTTGCCAACTGACTGTAACATCATTGGCTTAAATTTTCGTTCTATTTGCATCTATCGAGGCCAAAATTTTCGCCGAAAAATTGCCAAGACCTGGAACGGTCAGGCTAACGGTTTCGATTTGTCTGTATAAAGTCATATTCCTGTATCACCTACATAAATATGACTTTTAACGGAAAAATTTATGGTTTCTATCTATCCGCTGAAAGTCAGATAACTGTATGTGTTCATTGTTTTAAAATCATACAGTATGTCACATTTTTGCTTATAAAATATTAGCCTGACCGTTCTAGGTCTTGGCAATTTTTCGGCGAAAATTTGTTATAATCTTATATTTTGCGAAAACCTGATTCACACAGCTGATTGGTCACTGAGCATTTAAATCTGTGACGCACCTAAGGGTTTGTAAATTAAAAAGTTTTTATTGATTATGGTTAGCTCCTGCAACAAAAAGTAAGAATATAAGCAAAAATGTGACATGCTGTATGATTATTATATTTTTACCCTATATAAGACACTTTAAAAACCCAGCTGATTAACGCCACACTACCTCCAATTGAAGATAAATTTCACAAGTCGTTTATTATCGAAATCTCCAAATATCTTAACATGCTAACCGGAAAAAATCCACTCGAACATTTGAAGACCCTGTACGAGTTAAATACAGGAATGTTTGAAATAAATTTATAAATCAAAAAAAACGCATCACCATTTTTGGCTCATCACAAATCTATAAAAACGAAATAAAGGTTTTTCCCGCATCAAAAAGCCAGAAAACGAATCCATATATTGCGCATCTTTTTTATCACATTTTTTAAACCATTTTCAGCACTGGAGGCACGATGTGGAATACCGAAATCATTTCAGCCAGAAATTATTGATAGAATTTTAATTGGACAATTATTGCAGCACGAAAAGTCGGTCCAAAAATTATGTTATATTATGGAAAATCAGTTTTATCTACAAAATGTTCCATTCAAAGTGGATTTATTATGTGAATATATTACAAATGATCACAGGCTGGATCCTGGACAGTAAGTTTATAAATAATCTCTAACATTCAAATATCAATTGTGTATTTTTTATCGAGGTAAAATTCACCCTATAACGAAAATATCAAAAAAAATATAGGCGTGTTTTTTTTAGTGCAATGACCAAGCGTGTCAGTTGCGTCGAATGCTTTCGGAGATGTCTCATCCGATTGACCTAATTACAAAAATTTCCGAGGCCCAAAGTATTGATACATGCTTAAAAGTTTGTTTATTGTTGATCCGCTGACAAATTAACAGATTAAAACCGGTTTTGTAACAAAAATGTGGTATTTCGAGAATTATTTGTCTCACGTGACCCCTATGTTTTGCTAAAGCAAGTTTTAAAGGAAGCTGTTTTTAATGCACACAAAAACAGTCACTCTAGAAAAATTGAAATCCTCAGTCACCTGATGCTAATTATTGGCATTCGAATTTTAGAACATTTTACCGAAATACGGCTGGCTCTATATTATAAAGTCTATACGTTATAGTTAATAAGGAAAACTTATAGATTATAAGGACAAACGAATAACTTCGATCAAAACATAGCATCCTAAGAAAAAAACATGATTTTAATAACAAAATTTTCAGCTTAATCGAGGAAAACCTCCATTTTGCATTTACTAAAGAATACTGAATGATATATAACTTGTTCGGTTCTTTTCGTAATAAATAAACCAGCAAAATGTCAGAAGTTGCCTCGTTTCAGTGACCATTAAAGGCCTTAAATTCAAAAGAAAATGTCGGTCCTTATATATCGCTTTCCGTTGACTTCAAAAAATCGTCTGCGTCGACAGAGTCCGTCCTACTAGAGACAATATTGTAGCAATTATAACTCAAAAAAAAATTATTTTAGAAAATCAAGTTTCTTGAATCAAATCTCAAACAAAAAAATCGAACTTGACACAAAACAGTCGGAAACCGATTCTCATCAACATCTTTGGACCTCAAATATTGGTTTCAACATGGGAATTCAAGGCGCTCTATCCCCGGATTTGCTTGCCAACGAGTCTAAAATAAAATTTGGAGACGAACGAATTTCCAGATTATTTATATCTTCTTTTATCAGGGGAACTTTTCTTGGGGCTTCGATTTTTAAAGATTTAAAATTAGTTGAACAAAATTTTAAGTGGATTCGAGATGTTTATAACAATGAAAAAGAGTCCTTACATTTATCAACAAATGAAATTCATCAAATAGGTATGAATTCTGAAAACTTTTACTGATAATAATTGACAAAATTCATACAAAATCAATCTGTCAAAAAAATTTCGGAGAAATAAAAAAATTGTGTGACAAAATGTAAAACATGTGTCTCAGCATGATTTATAAAATGTATGACAAAGTGTAGATAGAAACTTCTAATTTTGACCACCAAATTGTCCGTAGTTTGTTTACTGATAAAACATACTTATTTTATGTTTTTACTGTTAGCAAGACAGCTTACAGTAAATGAAATTTTGTTGACTTTGAAAACTCAAGAAAAATTCTAGAGCAGGTACGAATTTCTAGTTGGCACCATTGAATTTCTCAAAGTCGACTTATTCAGGAAAAATATTTTTATTTCCAATTTGTTATTTGTTAATGCCTTAAAACGGTCGCTTCAACCACCCCCTTAAGGGGGTTGTATAGGCTGGAAAGGCTTTTTCAAGGGCTCATAACTTTTTATTCCTTCATAACAATCTTATAAAAATGTCAAGAATGGTAGTTCGTAATCTCTAGAAGAAATTTTTATCGAAGTTTTTATCATAGAATGTTCGACCAACCGGTAAATTAAGTTAACCGCGAGCAAAAAAAAATTTTAGTCGTTTTTTTCACCTTATTTCAAAATAATTTGATTTTTATACAGAATATTTGAGAAACAAAAAAACTAATAGTGGCGGGAATTTTCAAGCCATCTCCGAGAAAAAGGTACAGTAGTCCCACTTGATCTAAAAAAAATTCCCGCCAGTGTTGTTTTTTCGATAATTACTCTCAAAGTGCTTCAAAAATAACTAAAAGTGCCGTTTTTGGCCATTTTTGCCACTAAAAATCGTATATTTTTTCATCGTATTTATAATTTAATTTTTATACGCAGTGAACATTTTCGAGGTTATTTAGAAAAAACTAATAGTGTCCGAATTTTTAATTTCAGATCTTAAAACTCCCAGGACAAAACATATGTTGACAA
>SCLH01000894.1:294616-311478 GCA_004367855.1 Oikopleura vanhoeffeni
CCAAAAAAAAGTCTTGCAAGCGCGCCCAAATGGTCGCCGAGCGTTACATGATTCTGTCAAAATGGAAAACTTCTGGACCCGGGTTTATCATTTCGTCATATAATCGAAGCGTGTAGCTCTATCTTCCTTGGTATATTGGCGGAAGTCTTACTTTGAGCAAAATAAAGGAAAAATCAACAGTTAAACTTTTTTCTGACAAACACTTTTACTTGAATAATGATACAAAAACGATTTTTCCGAAAATAAAATTTAGAATTGATATTTTTCTCGGAATTTTTTAGGAAAACATGAGAAATATTACCACGTAGATACCTAATTGATCATAAGCAATATTCACTAGAAAAGTAAGAAAGCCTAAAAAACACCTCGGGAACATCATTGGTTCTCAAGCTCGAATGTACTGTGCGACAGATACTTAGCCAATATCGTGGTTCTCCTGTGCTCGTCAAATAGAAAAAATAAAGATAGCCTAATTAGCTTTTATATCTCTAGTCGGGTCTTGTGTATTTCGCAGTCCATAATTAAAATCCAGTCCAATCTTCTCTTTTTCTCTGGTCTCGTCTCTCCTAATCAAAATTAATGTCTATAAAAAACGTTTAAACCAAAATAAAATCTGCTTTATTTAAAAAAATCAGAGTATTACAAACGTCAAATGTTCTATTTCTGATCGACTCCGCAATTTCGCGCAAATTTCGCCAGAGGCATAAATCGGTGCATATAGCAGGACGCAGTAGAGGCCTTATACCGAATTATTTCGCATTTTTTTATCAGTAAGCTATAATTTACTGTTTGAAGTAATGTCTAAAAAAGGAAGTATGAAATGTCTGATTTTTTAGAAAGTTTAGAAACGGACTTGAATTGTTGGCTATGAATTAATTTTATTAAAAAAACGGATCATCTCGCTTGTCTTTAAAGAGTGTTTGTGCTTCTTAAAAACTATGATTTTAATTATTAAAGTAACATCAACCATGACAAATCGAGAGGATATTCATAGCATTTTTGAAACAAAAACCTCAGGCTATCCACAAGTTAGTTCGCTAGGATTTCAGTACGTGATTTTTGGCAAAACAATGGTTTCTAAACCATGTAAAACCCAAACATTTTTGTATTTCGATTCTGACACGCTTGTGTATTCGGCTAAAATCGCTTATTTTTATATTTCAGATATATTTTGCTTGATTTTTAAGGATTCTTCCAAGTATGTCTCTCTTTGAAAATTATCATCCCTCATAAAGTTCACGCTATGTCGAAGCATATTCATGATACCCATATCCATGTAATGAAAAGAGATGCTGCAGATCAGTAACAAGGATTTTCATGTTCTGCTCGTTTTGGTGATGTTTCACGAAGATGAGTTTTCAGCTATTTGTTATAAAAGTTTATCAACAAATTTATAGCGTACTTCCGCATTGAAATACCTTTACGAATTCAAAGGACTTTTATGGGAAAATCCTTAAAAATCGAACAAATACTTATGTGAAATCGTAGTTGACTCCCAGTGGGCCCTGTCGGAAGCTGTTACGTATTAATTTTATTGCCAATTTTATTCATTCATGAATTATATTTTCGAAAAGTATTGCTCTCGGCGGCCTCGCCAGGGTCTTTGTTTACCGGCTGTTAATCTGTTTAGGTGTACCACTCGGGGTGTTGGCAAAACCTTTTTCGGAAAAGATCGATGGTATTGTTAATATGGTCGTTGTTTCCTCGCGCGAAACAACCCTATTTTTAACCCTAGCTTTCCCAAGAACAGCTTATGGTTCGTTTTTATAACCGTGTTACACTGGACACGAGTACCTAACCCTATTCTACCCTTGTTCAGAAGACTAGCATGTGTATTTGTGTCATAAAAAACTATTGTTTCTGTACACTTGGGGCTATGGCAAAACTTTTGGTTCAAAAAAAATAGGAGTGGCGCAAGAAAGAGCCACACCTATTTTTTTTCCTGACAAACCATTTTGCATTTTCTTGTACCCGTGGCACTGGGGTCAACTTAATTTGTTCCTTTTATTAATTTAACTGTTTATCACCAGATGATCTCCTCGTCCCGGCCAACAGATATCGCCGATCCACGCACGCATCAGAATCCTGACGGAAAAACAGCATCAGTGCCGTTCGTTATCGAACTTAACGATCTATGGCCTTTTATTTTCCAAAACAAAAAATTTGGTCAATTATAGCTCTATATTTTTTTTATCCCCCGATATTTTCAATTTTTTAACGAACTTTTTCTACATTAAACCTCAATGAAAAAAAATATCTAGCGACTGGTCCCCTAAAACTGTCATTTGGGGAGCATGACTACCCTAATTAAGCTTTGTGGAGAACCCAGGCTTTCCCCTGAACTATTTTATAGCAGCTGCGCTCGGCTATCGTCGGTTGGAGTTATCGGCCACCGCCAAATTGAAGGAGTAGGTACGACTGCGTGTCTTTTTAAAATCGTAGGTGAATTGTAATCAGATTACTGTTTACAATTACAAAATTCCCGCGTAAGTTGGTTTTTGTTAGTTACAAATTATTTTGGAATTCACCTTTGGCTGTTTGGCGGGAAATGGACCTTGGAGAAGAGGCTCAAATCAGCGAACCCACTCCCTTAACCTATCTCAACAAAAGACCACTAAAAAGTCTACTACAGTATCGATGTATATGAGCTGAGCTAATGGATCACTATAAATAGAAACGTTCTTTTTCGTTTATACGTTTTCCCCACTGAAAAAACTGAGTTAGTTATCAACTGGTACTCTAACAGATTCGATAAATTTCTCATTTATGAATTTAAATTATTATTCAGTTCGTCCTATTCGGAAATTTGAAGATATAGAACATATAGAAAATATGCTTATAATGTTAGAACAGATTGGTGTGAACTCAACTTCAAGGCAAGCGATGTCGCAGCTTCTTATAAAATAATGTCCTTCTCTTGAAACTTCTTCAAATAAAGTTCTTCACAAAAATTAAAATTCAAGGTATTTACCAGTCTTGGTATCTTTCGCATTTTGTAGAGTACAAAAAAAAATTAATCTTTTCTCAAGCCTGTTAATACATTTTTGAAATTATGAAGTAATTTTGATGCGAAAGATTTTATAAGACGTTGTCCGTATTTTAAAGCGTTTTTATTGGCATTCCTGAACAATATTCGAGGAACTTTTAAGAAAACTGTTAAGGTAGCTTTTTTAAAAGGAACCCACCCTTGTCAGCCTAATAACTCGAAGCCTTCGAGTCAAAGGCCATAAGAGATATCAACAAACAGTCTTTTGTATCATGTACACAAGTGAATTTGTGATATGGAAAACTTTTTTTTCCAAGTCAACCGGTTCACCGGTAATTGATTTTTAAACCAAAAGTTTAGGAGTTCGAATCTCAATAGGGATAATTTTTTTCGCCTATTTTAATCGAAATGTATTTCTTCTTGATCATAATCAGTCTCTATGTGGCAACGAATTAACAGAAGTGTGAAAATAACAAAATTTTCGTACGGCATATTTCCGGAAAAAAATATTTTATGAAAATTCCCTTGTTTTGCCTCAGAACAACCGGTAATTACAAAGCTATGTCACCAGTTTACATGGAAAAATACAAAAAAATTCACTTGTGTACATGATACAAAAAACTGTTTGTTGATATCTCTTATGGCCTTCAAGTTATTATGCTGAGAAGGGTGGTTTCCTTCAAAAAAAAAGCTACCTAAAGGTGTAGGTGTCGCTGATTAGACTGTTTTTTTAAACGGTTTCTCGGTAAACTGGCGAAAGTGGTATCGCAAAAATTTGCTCGACGTGAAGAAGCAGTCTTCAAGATCATTTCAGCACTTATTTTAATCTGACACAAAATATATAATCTGCAAAACTAATATTTGAAAAATGAAGAAATTTAGAAAAATAAAATTCAATATGCTCCTAAAATATGAAATGCTGAGAAATTAACTGCTGAGAGCGCTGCTTGTATGCTCTGGAAGTGTTATTAGAAAGATGGCCACAGAGTAGCTCTGTTGAGTAACTTTTTTTACTTTAGTAACCTTTACTTTAGTACCTTAACCCACCGAGGCATAGAAAAAAAAGTTACCCTTTCAAATGTACATTTGCACACTCACAGCCACCAAAAACGGTTTATCCGATTTATAAAATTCTAATTGAACTATAATTTTGGGAACTCAATTTCAATATAAAATTTTCGATAAACTGAAAAAAAAGTATTTTAACTTTCAAAATTTGAGTTGAAAAAAGTTGATATTTAAACCACGTGATACTACGTCATGGTAGGCTCCAAGAAATGTATGTTCATCTTCATAACTGCGCAGTGCTTTTTTCTACTTGATACATTTGTCTGATTGACTTTATCTGTTAGGAATCTAAAAATATTCATGAAAAATTCACGTTTTTTAGCGAAAAATTGTTAGTTTTCTCGATTTAATGAGATTATTTGATTATTTTTTACAATATTAAGGTTGGTGTTTCCTAATTGGACATATTCTCGATAAAATATTAGCCGAACAAGGGCCTTGAGGATATAATTCAGATTACCCAGTTTGTGAACTAGCCTTTCAAACTTGCAAAAAAATTTGCCAAAAATTTTGTATGACCACACTCCTTCAACATAACGCGGCACAGAGCCACCTAAGCCAAAACGGAAATTCCTACTCCTCTGAGGTTAGATTTTTGAAATAACACCTAAATTTTAACATAGACCTTGTATAATTAGTATTACAAAACTTTGTAGGAGCGCTTTTGTCGATAAGTGCTATATTTCATTCTAGAATACGTAAAAAAACCGGTCCAAATACCGGTGTTTGGGACTTTATTTAATCGAAAATCTATCTCCTCTAGGTTAAATGGCAAAATTTTACTCAAATTTTTTTGCAAAAGCTAGCTCTAAACAAACAGAAAACTTTGTAGGAGCGTTTTGTCAAATTTCGACCCAAAACAAAAATATGAATTTTCAAGGTCACGTGAAAAAAATGTTCCGAAAAAAAATGTGCTGTCGATTTTTCGAAAGTAGGCTCAAAAGAAAGCTGAGAAACACGTGAAGAGAAAGTTGGCTTACGTCAACCCCAATAATTCGACAGTTTTTAGTGGTCAAATTGACACAAACGTTATTTTTGAAACATAATTGTGAGAAAATACTTAGAAAAAAATCGAAAAAAAACGCCAAAATTTTCGAAATTTTTTTTGTTTCTTATTTGGGTGTTTTGTGCTTTTAAAACATCAACGACTGATTTGTGCAATTTATCGACATAATAACTAGTATAAAATGTAGACCACCTACCCTTAAGCCAATATGGTATAAGTGTATCACTTCTGGCATGATCTCACAGTTATTTATTTTTTCAAAAAATTATCAGTTTACTCCAATACTAAAATCGAAATCGGCTATTTTGAAAATTTCACTTCCAAAAAAAATATTTGCTGCCAGATGTCTAGGGCTACTGTTTAGTAATTTTTTCTTTGCAAATCGTACTCAAACACTTTTTTTAAATCCTGGGGCTAATTTTAAAATTTCAATCCCAGATTAGAGTCAAAAGTTATTTATTTGCGGAGGAAGACTAAGCGAGAAAATCGCCTTCCAATCAACTCGTCTAAATTTGAACCTTTTTCAGGAAAATTCTTGGGTCAATATTTTCAGATTCACAATTGTTGAGTTTTTTGAATGCTATTCAAAGAGAGCTTTTTAATTCATTTTTGGTTGATTGTAGTGACTTTACCCTCTCAAAGGGTATATGCCTCATAAGGGGTAGTTTAAGGTAGTTTTTTTAGGTGACCCCACCCTAGTCATGACGATTCGGACGGGAAACAATAGGCCGATATTCAGAGAACGGTTTTTTGCATTCATCTGCCAACTAAAAAAAGCTTAAATGGAGAAATGTTATTAGGTTTGATTGACATCCGGTTTCCGGAATGTAATGTGTTGGTAGGTTCGAATCTCAGGTGGGCCATTTTTTTCTTCAAATTCAGCCGGAAAGCTTAATTTTATGTTTGTTCGTTCGTATATTCACGATTAGTCTACACATTAACTGCTTGACTAACTATATTTTTGATGATTCCTGGAAGCAAATAAACCGAGATTTCGTTTTTTTTTTCAAAGTTTATACTGAAATGCTTAGGTAACTTTGTTTACAACACCATCAGTTTTTGTCGCGTCATTTGGGAGAACGAAAATATGCGCAAACGGAATGTTCTGCATCCAACAGCTATAAAAAACTCCAAAAAAGTTACCTTATAGAGATTAGAGCTCCGTTACCGGTCGAACGGTTCGATAAAAAGAAAAAACAATTATCATTTTAGCTTTTTTAGTTGGCATTGTTGAATGCAAAAAAACGTTTCCGAATTCGCCTAATGGTTTTCCGGTAATCGGTCCATGACATAGGTGGGGTCACCTAAAAAAACTACCTTAGGAGAATTATGGGAGGCTGAATGCCCTATATATGATATTGGATTATATAATTAAACAGACGGCTGCGGACAGCAAATCTGGGGGTTCGTTAAAAAACCAACCACAATTCTAATTGGAAGCATTGAGATGGCTGTTAATAAAACCCCCATGTTCTAGTTTTATAACTGCAGCATATTTATGATTATTTTATGCAAAAATGAAATTTAAAAACAAAATCAAATGATTAACAAAAACAACATCAACCTACGCGCCACACAGGAACCTGATGCAGGCCTCCGTGAAACACTAATAAAGCTATCTTTCTTTTCTCTAGATATTTATCTTGCAATTATTTCAAATTTCTCATGGTCCTAGCTCTAGGACGCAGTGCATGTGCTAGAAACAGACCAGCTATGACGATTTCGAACATAAGGAATTCAGAAAGTTACAAAATGGTAAGGTTTCGATTGTGTGTTGAGCCCATCTTGTGGTAGAGAATTTTCTATTCCGCGTCATTTTAGGACTTAGGATTTTTTTTTGTTTATGAAAAATTTTCAAAAAAAAAACGATTTTTCGCTCAAATTTTCGAGATTTCACAGGGGTCTCATGAAGCCAGTTCTGCGCTTCCGCATGAAGAGCTAAACCGGTATTTTTAGCAGGTAAAAAATAGCGTTTTTTAGGAACCCTTTTTTTTGGCTAGGGCTAGCGAACATTTTTATAATAAAACGAGTGGAAGAAAACTTCAAAAAACAGCCTAATCTGGCGGATACCCGGACCTTACACCCGTGTGAGCACAGAAAAAAAGTTCGTGCAAAGCACCCGTAGCCTTTATAAAAGCTTTTTTTCAACGCGCGTATTACAGAAAGCCCGAAGGTGTTAGAGTTTTTTTTGTTTGCATAAGGGAAGTTTCAAACGATAGTATTTTTGCATCCGACATTGTGATAATCTAGAAGGTTTGATTTTTAGTTCTAGAAAATTTACTAATAGAGCAAGGCTACTTGCATATCACGTGAACAAGCTCACAGTGGTGTTCACAAATGATTTTGGTATTGGAATTCGATGCACAAGGATCTGACTATGTCATCGTTTTTTCTGATTTGATTTATATTGAATCAATCAAAAATTGTTTTAATAAAGGTTTAAAATTTTGATGAAAAATCACAATTTTTTTCATAAAAAAATGTTATTTCCCCTATAAAAGCAGATAAGTCACTTCTAAATATATTTTGATTTCATTTTGTATATTAATTCGAGATTATTCATTGCATCATCAGTTACGTAGATTATAATAGTTAAAAAAACAGATACAAAAAATATGGCAGTCGAAAATATGTTCTTAGAAAAAAAGTGAAAACATGTGTTTTTAGCACAAAATGGGCTTACTTGATGTATGAATGAATAATGGCGAATAATATACAAATGAAATAAATATTATTGCGAGATATTTGGAATATTCCAAATATTCTCGTTTATATATTATGAGGGTTCGATGGCGGTAGAGTAAATTACGTAAGACGTCGCTTTATCCAGCTTCTGAGTGTTTCGTTTCCTTTAATCAGTTAATAATTAGAATGTTCGGTTTCTGATAGCTATTTAAATATTTTGACAAGTGTCAAAAATATTTCTGGTTATGTTGTGAATTCGAATTCTTTCTATCCTAGATTATCGGCGTAGCGTATAATTCCAGACTTCACTCGAAAAAAAAAGAACTTTATTTTTCCTTAATAAAATGAGAAAAAACGAAAATAAGTGGTTAGCTTTCTCAGTAGCGCATGAGATAGCTTACGACTCAACATCATTAAGGTTATTAATATTTTTTAATTTTTAAATACTAGTAGTTTATAGACGTATATTCTCACTTGTGAAAATATAAAACTAAGGCAAACTAATCTTTAACTCCCGTAGTGGCCGACCAATCTCTGGACCCGTAGTCTGTCTTGCGCCATCGATGCGCAGCGCCTTAAATTGAGCATTATAACCGAACATTCATTATCAACATCTATTTTTTCATTGATAATCATATTATTCAAAGAATTTCTCTACAGTCTATAAAAACAATTGTTAAAAAAGTTTTATTAAAAAGTTATCAAAATGTGAATAAGAAAATAAAACTCTTCTCATTTTTGCCGGATTCTCAGAAGCAAGGCATTTTAAATAACACGAATTTAGGGTTAATTTTGGACATTTCATATGTTCAAATATTAAACCGCCACCAATGTTGGGTATTCACTCTGCAAAAAATGGAATGTTTTCATCACCATTCCTCATGTTTAAAATATTATTCTTTAAAACTATGGATTATCTCCGCCGGATGAAATAATTTAGCAATCTATCTTCTTTCTTTCGCCTACGCCATTATTTATGTTATCAGTTTTACGGAAGTTTGGAACTTCCTCAAACATGCTCCTCATTAGCGGGCGGCCTTCAATGCATTCAAAAGTCTTAGAAATTCCTGACGTTCTTTTGAAGGGGTCTTCCACGTGATTTTCGATTATTTTGAAAGAAAGGCTTATTACAGTAATTTGGAAAAATACTCAAAAATTACGTCAAAAAAATTCCAGGGTCAACTTCAAGGGTTTTTAAGACATTTTTTTCATTACATCAAAGTCGAATAAAATACACGTGACGAAATAATTCAAAATAAGGTTCTGAAATATGTCATAGATAAATCCTTATTTCTCGAAAAATAAGTCCACGTGGACGTGTTTGGAAAATATAATTTATGTTCCAAACTCTTGAATCTGTGTATACTTGGCCCAAAAATTTTCCGGCGTAATTTGATCACTATTTGTTACTTTCATCAAAACCTCATTTCCTATTTGAAGGTCACGTTTCTGGGAATCATTTTTTAAGGGGGGGGGTCTTTGGTGTGATGGAAAAAAGTTTGCTTAAAAAACTTCTAAAGAACCCTTCACTTCTTTCAAAAATTGATTTAAGTAATTTGAAAAAAAACAGTACTATTTTTGGTTCAACCCTTATTCCTTTGATATACGGTCACGTTTGATTACTTTGGGGCTATGGTGTAATGGAAAAAACGTCTTATAATTTTTTTTAGTCCCGCTCAAAGGCTTTTCTTGATGATTTAATTTTTTTTGCAAAAAAAGAAGTAAAGTACTTTTACTGTATTTTTACTGTAATTACAGTTGTAATACAGTTAAAAAATTTTCGAAAAAAAAACGCCACCAAACGTCAATTATTTAAATAGTCGATCGATCACTTTCGTAAATTATTCATTTCATTACATGATTAAGGGTCCTAAAATGCGATTTAAAGGCCATTGCCCATCGATGGCGCAAAGACACTACGGGAGGTTTAAGATAACATTTAGTCGAAAAGCAGAAAAAAATATGAAGGTTATTAGTAGGTTACCTAACACTGAAATTGAGTACTTATAAATGAAAACCTTTTGAAACAAATTGTTTGAAATTATTTCGACTTTAAAACCACAAGTTACGGATCAAAAAGTGATGCACGCCGCTCTTATTGGACGCGTATTTCTACGAACGCAACTGTAGTGTGTTCTGTGTACAAATCTTTTGACAATAACAGCATTGGTGTGGCTTCACTGTAACAATAACTGTGAGTAAAAGATTTTGGTTTAAAATTCAACCATTCTGGGTTTATTTCTAAAACATATTCCTATTACGGGACGGTTAGATCAAAAAGGCCTAGGTAAAATACAAACCATTAACCAAGGTTAAAAATTACAAGTTAAAATACAAACCCAAATACCAAACGGAGTGAGACGGTTGTCAACCAACAATCCAAATCCCTGAATTGAACACACAAATGGTTTTGTTATTTTTACCTAGAGCAATTTTTGATCTAGCCTTCCTCGTAATGGATATAGGGCAAATTGTTAGCGGCCGCTATATCGTCGACTAAAGTTGTGGTTCCGCACAGCACGCTTTTGAACCCGCGCCTGTGATTGGTTGGTTTTAGTTAAGTTACTAGGTTGTGGAGGCCGCGCCAAAAGTGCACAGTGGTACAGTCACAAGATTGGAACGTTTACTTTGATATTATTTTATTTTTAATTTTTATTTTATAAACCATTTTTTATATAAAGAAAAAAATCAGGCAGAATGTCTTTCACAAATTTCTACCACAGATTCTTATTAAGTTAGCTTAAAAATCGTTATTTATTTTTGAAAAGGTGCTGATAACTTATAACTATGTTTAGTCTAGTAACTTAAAGACTATAGACTAATTAGTCTAGCGACAACGATCATTGTTTTCACCATTGTGTTGTCGGGGATATTTTAGAGGAGTGAGTGGCACGCTTGCAAATTGGAACCGATCCGATCTCATACTTTACACATTTCTTCCGGGAACCGATCATGAACACGATTTTTACCGATTTCAATCGCGTACCAAATTGTTCACATTGGAAATCTTTTTAAAAGTGAATGATAAAGTAAAAAACGGCGGAAAGTTAGTGTTTTTAATTCAGAAACATTTTTGACCAAAATTGTCATTCATTTCAATATGCTTGTAAATTTTAACTTAATTGAAAAATTTCCAAAAACTTCAAAAGTTTCCAATAATAGAGCAAACTTGATTTCAAAAAGGCTTCGCTATTAGATGATTATACTAATATCAGCTAACGATAACAAGCATAACAATAAGTGACTAATTTTTTTTCTCATTACAATTTTTTTGTAGAGAAAAAAATATGTTTGTTATCAAATTACCTATCAAAGTCGTAGGCTTTGGAAAAAAGCTTTTCCCGTTATCCCTTTGTTGATTAATGAAGATTTCTATTTAAAAGCAATTCTACGTACACAACGATTTTGGCACGTCAACAAAAATGAATATCGACACAAATATACAAAGAATAAAAGTCTGGAAAAAGGCCGAAAGCTCATATTATATTCCTTAAATAGACGCTTTTTGTTGATCGTGTGAGTTAGAGGTAGTGAGGCGTGTCAGAAGCTGAGCAAGTTGACTCGAGGCGACGCGAACTGGCCCGGGTGGGTCTGCCTCGCGTGGTTTCGCCTCGAGGGCTTACGTGGCGAGTAGCCAAGGCAACCCACCACTAAATTACTCAACACCAAAAATATAATGATAGTAAGAATAATTTATATTTAAATTGCAATTTATAATATTAATTATAGAGTTGAATCCAAAACTTGCATTCAGTAGTATTTGAAGTTCTGAGTGGGCAAATTGATTTTCAATAGTTTGAAATTAAGTAATTTTCGTAAAAAGTTTGTAAAAATCAAATATTTTTTGATATTTTTGCATTTTCATTATTTTTTTGCTCTGTAAGTTAAAAAAGAATATTATTATAGAAAAAGCTGTACTTTCTGGTCGGGCAGTTATTAATACCCGTAATTGCATGAACACAGGAGATGATCTCCAGTTTTCGAGGTAAAACAATGAAACATATAAGCGCACGGTTATATTTTTCACACTAAGTATTTTTAAAATTTATTTTAAATTTCATCATTGTCTCGAAGGGATTAAGTTGATTTATTTGGGCGAAAAGATTTTGCTCAAGGCAGAAGTTGGTCAAAAGGCAGCAGTGAGTTCCTGAGAAATAGGCTGGGCTTCTTGTGTTCTCACTCCGAAAACTAAAAAACTCCCCCATTTCTATGAACTTCGAACATGTTTACACGAAACAGCAGAGCAAAATGCGTAACTTAAAAGAAAGTAGCTGACATCAAAACGGACAAATATCTATTAATTGTTACTTAATGATTGTACTGAATCATGTGAATTGAATATAATTTCAACACAATTGAAAAGATATCAAAAGCACCAGAAGTTGAAAATTAAGCAAGATGATTTAAAAATATTCAGAAAACAATTCTGAATGTGCTCGTGATGACAAACGTTTGGTGTTGTACATAGGAATTTTGACGAAAAATGTCATTTTTAGCCGGTTAACTTCTGAGGCCATTTTTGAGCTTTGACGACAAAAAAGACTAAAAATTGACGAGCGGAATTTTGAGCTCTTCCCAACAGTTGGTTCAAAATTATTGAGCCAAAACGGTTTCAAAAACGAAAACTTACAGCCAAATTTCGAATTATATACATTTTACCTTATTTATAATTTATAGAACTTATAACTTGAGAATTAAGCAAAAATATGAACATTTAAGAAACAGGTTCTAGAATCTGCACGTTGTTATGACAAATTTGCGTGTACATAGAATTTGGTACCCAAAAACTACAGCAATCTTTTCTTTTTTTTGTTTTTACTTATTTTATAAATTATAAACTAATACCTTAAGGGAGTTTATGCTGGCTGAATAAATAAAGTCCTTCGAGTTTCGATATTTTGAAGCCAGGGAGATATTTGTCTAAATTTTTCCAAAAAAAGTACCAAAGCACATGATACGTACTGGTATTCTGTACCGTACGAAAAAAATCGATTTTCTCATTTTTAATGACATTTTAATTGCCGAGGTGATTACAGATTATTTTATTCTTGGGGGATATGAATGAATTTTGTAAAAAGTAAAGGAGAATATCGAAGAAATTTTTGTTATCTTGGTTTAGTTTATGATTTACGAGTGCTTGAAGTTTCAGGTTTTCTTCAAAATTCGGGCAAAGAATCATGTGTTTTTTCTCAGGTTTGGCACAATACTTAGAAAATAACTGCGAAGAAATACTTAGGTATTTCCAATACTAGAGAGCACAAAAACTCGAGTTTCAGGCAAGTTGTTTGAAAATCGATCTTTTATTCGCGTCTATTGGTTCAAGTAGTTTTAAAGAATAGTAATTTTGTGTTGGTGGCTGCCAAATGGAAATTGCTTGTTTTTAACCCACTATGAACTAAAAAAAAAGCGAAACCCAAAATATTGATTTTACAAACCCTTGTTGTTTAGGAACGCACTCTTTTTAAAAAGGCAAATTGCCCGGGTCATTATTGAAAATATCAGAAATTCAAACCAATTGGCCATCGACCACCGCGCGGTCTTAAAGACGTCCTACCAAGGCCTTGAAAAAAGGGGGAAATTGTTTAGAATTTTAAAAAAATCTCAAAGTTAGTATTTTCAGGGTTTTTATTTCGTGGCTAAACGACGATTTTTGGTTCAAGATTGGCCTATTAACACCAAATTTGTCATAACAAGCAGCATTCTAGAACTGCTTTCTTTTAATTTTTCATAGTTTTTCTTACTTCTCAAAGTTAAAAGTTCTATAAATTTATAGAATAAGCGTAAAATTTGAAATCGAAATTTGCCTGTAGTTTTCGTTTGAAACCGTTTTTGGTCAAATATTTTGTAAACCATGTTGAAGAGCTCAAAATTCCCGCTCTTTCATTTGTAGTATTTTTGTTCCGTCAAGCTTCAAAAATCGCCTCAAGCTTCCACCGGCTCTAAAATGACATTTTTTGGTCAAATTCGATTAACACCAAATTTGTCATAACAAGCAGTTCTAGAACTGTTTCTTACAATTTTCATATTTTGCTTAAATTCTCACAGTTATAAGTTCTTGAAATTTATAAATAAGGTAAAATTTGAAACCGAAAGTTGCTGTAGTTGTTCGTCTTCTAAACCGTTGTTGCGTCAAATAGTTTTTTTGAACAATCGTTGAAAGCTGCAAAAATTCCCGCTCTCGATGTTTTGGTCCGTCAAAGCTCAGAAAATCGCCTCAAGTTCACCGGCTAAAATCGACATTTTTTTGGTCCAAATTCCTATTAACACCAATGTGTCCTAACAAGCAGATTCTGGAACTGTTTCTTTAAATTTTTATATTTTTGCTTAATTCTCAGTTATAAGTTCTATAAATTTATAATAAGGTGAAAATTGTTAAATCGAAAACAATGCTGTTAATTTCTCGTTTAGACAACCGTTTCGGTCAATATTTTCTGAACCATGTTGAAGAGCTCAAAATTCCGCTCTCATTTTTTAGTATTTTTGTCCGTCAAAGCTCAAAAATCGCCTTCATGTTCACGGGCTAAAATGACATGTGTTCGGTCCAAATTCCTAATAACACCAAATTTGTTCCATAACCAGGCGATTCCTGGAACTGTTTCTTAGTTTATATTTTGCTCTTAATTCTCAATTAAAGGTTCTTAAATCTTATAAATAAGGTAAATTTGGGAAAGCGAAATTGCTGTAGTTTGTTCGTTTAAAACCGGTTTGGTCAAATATTTTTAACCATGTTGAAGAGCTCAAAAGTTCCGCTCTCATTTTTAGTTATTTTTGTCGTCCAAGCTCAAAAATCGCCTTCAAGTTCCACCGCGGCTGAAAATGACATTTTTGGTCAATTCCTGATTAACACCAAATTTTGTCATACACAAGCAGATTCTCCAGAACTGTTTCTTAAATTTTCATATTCTTCTGCCTTAATTTTTCAACTTCTGGTGCTTTTGATATTTTTTCGAATTGTTGTGAATATTATTCATTGCAATTTAATGATTTCAGTTCATCATTAGTAACAATTAAATAGATAGTGTCTGTTTGGATCAGTACTTTCTTTTTAAGTTACCCAACTCCTGCTGTTTTCGTTGTAAACATGGGTTCGAAGTGATAAAATGGGATTTGTATTTGCGGAGTTGAGAACATAAGAAGCCCAGCCTATTTTTCTCAGGAACTGCCACTGCTGCCTTTTGACCACTTCGGCCTTGAGCAAAAGTCTTTCGCAAATTTACTCAACTTAAATCCACCTTCAAATATTCTAATAAGCGCCGATCTTAATTAAAAGTAAAATAGCAGGATTTGCAGCTGGAGTGCTAATTAGTGAATATTAAACCTTGATTACGAGGCGTAGTTCGGTGGGATGACTGCTTTTCATATTAACAATTAGAACTCGAATAAATATAAAAATATTACTATTTTTCGAATTTTTACGATTTATTTTCACAAATTAGTTCTGAATTTGCGATTTTATTAATTAATAACTCAATCAACTTAAGTTTTCATTTATTTCCTGGAGTGTAAGTCTGATTGAAGTGGCGTGGACGCAGAGAGCGAGGCTCGAGTCTTTCCATTGTGCGTACCAAACGCTCGAGCGCGCCCCCCATCACCCTGCCACGCTCTCGACTCACACGATAAACAAAAAGGTCTATTTAGGCTATTATAAAGTAGCTTCTCGCCGCAAAAACAAAGTTGTAAAAAGCAATAAGTAACTTCTGATATTATAGTTCTGGGTCCGATATACTAATCAAGTGACTCTGTGCGACAATATTTTAATTGCTGAATTAATTTTTTAATAATTAAGATATTTTCGTGAATACTTAAAATCGAAAAATTTTGAAAAATATCACCTCTGTAAAAGAAAATATGTCTGTCCTGTGATACCAATTAATCTTTGTTTTGAGTGCTCAACCAATGGGACAAAACACTTTCCTAAAAACTGGCTATTTTCAATTTATTACATTAGACGCAGAGGAGGTCGCATTAATTTTTGTAGAGGTAAAAAGATTGGAAAAAAATCTCATAAAATCAACCTCCGTTAAAATTTGAACAAATTCCAAAATAATTAAAGGTAATTTTTTTGACCATCCTACAAAAATTCTTTATAATGTATATCGAAGGCAGACAACTTCTACCGATGTTTTTTTTTGCAATATTTTAGGATTTATAACATATGCAAACACGTTTATAAAGGTGCTTGTAGCTCACACGGGTTTAAACTTAAGTTTTAATTTGCTAGAGTTTTTGCAATATCATACTATACTATCGCGGTTAAACCCTTGTGAGCACTATAAAAAAAAAGTTCCGCAAGCACCAGAGCCAACAATTGTGGCTCTACTTCTGCAATGTTGTCTCCAGAAAGCTAAGGCAGTTGGGAATTTTAATTTTGTCTGCATAAGGAAGTTGAAAGGTCATTTTTTGGCATTTCGACATTTCATTTATTCCTTAGAATGTCAATTTTCGAAGTTCTAGACAAACTAGTGGGCACAGCAGGGTCTATCACGTGATACACCCGTCCACAGTTGCTATCTACAATCTTTTATCTCTGTCGAAAAATCCACAGATCTCTGGCCTACGTCTAGGTTTGTTCCGCTGATGATTTATTCGCATAAATCACAAGTAATACTTTATAAACTAAGTCAAACAATTTTGATTGAAAAAATCATGCATTTTTTGATTAGAAAAATGTTTATTTTTCCCTTAAAGCAGATAATGAAATTTTCTACTTATTTTCGAGTAAAGTATGGTAAATGGAGTACAACTCTGGCACAATGTTTGACTTGGTTAAATTCCACTTTATAATTACACCTAATTTTTTCAGGGCGATATTCTGAAGGTTGAAAAATTCAACGATATTTTACTTCCTTAAGAACAAGTCCTGCCCTAGATACAATAATTTTATTTTCCATACTGTTACTGCATGCACCAACCCACTTTTAAAACTGGTAATCGTTTCGTTTGTGCTGTCCGTTGACATATCCTTACGGCACAGTGAAACACTAGGCTAAAAATCTATACATCCAACTCCGGAATGCCGGAAAAAAACTTCGAAGAAATTCAATTATTTTCTCGACACGATCTACATTCTGTTATACATGTATTTGCAAAGAACAAAGGGATTCATCCTCTCCTCTT
>SCLH01000894.1:352489-368756 GCA_004367855.1 Oikopleura vanhoeffeni
AAAATACAGTTACTTAGCATTTGTGAAAACCCCTTGTGATGGAAACCCATCACCCTGTAATGAAAACCCATCACCATTTGTGTAAATCATTTTTTTCGCAAAAGTGGGTTTCCACGAATGGTAAGTTAGTGTAAAGAAATTTCCAGCAAAAATTTTGTTTGGTTGAGCTCTTATTTGAAAACAAACAAAATGTCGACCAAAAATTGTATTCGGTTGGGATCTAGAAAAAATGGTTTTATCAACTTATATTTTGAATAAAAACCTATGTAAGCCTCTCGCAAAACCACGCTTTTCGTAAAATAATTTATTCGTTCTGGCGTCGGCGTATAGTTAAGGGAAAACAAAGGTGCTTTCAAACGTTTGGAAAAGCACAAAGTTCACGTTAACGGTTCGTAGTCACATTGTGAACACGCTTCTGTAATACGTAGCTCCAGGGTTATTAAATCAAGTTTTTTAGCCAAAAATAGAAATATAAATTTTTTTTTATAAGGCATAGAACGCACGCATAACAATTTTGTATTCGACTTTTTGATTTGATTATAAGTATCATGATTTATATCTCTTAATAATCTGCACATAAATTTTTCATCAAGTAGATTTCCCAAGCAAATTATTTCAAGGCCATTCTTTCACGATAACTTTTAATTTCTTGGTTCAAAATAAATATGAGAGATCTTCTGGAAATAATTTCTGCCACCATGAGGATGACAACCACAATCCACACCATTTGTTGTATGGTGTATTAATTGGCATAATCTAATTTTCATCTGGTCCGATTCAATTCAACAAAAGCGGCTAAATTTCTTTAATTCTCTTTAAATTCAAGAGCCTCTTAATTTCTCTTCGACTGATAAATGATATTTTTAGCAGTGGTATTTTTTTTTTCTTTGAAACCTCTTTGATTCATGTTTTTTAAATAACTTTTTTCACTTTTTTGATAAAATAAAAGTACACTATAAATTCTAGTCTAGAATATATGATAAAATTACCCTTAAATTCACTAAAAATTCTTTCTTTGGCCATATTTTAAACTGCAATTTTAACTCTAGATATGCTACGCAAATTGACCAATCAGAGCACATTTTCCCAGAAGTACGCGTATAGTCCGAATGTACCGTATAGTCCGGATTACGCGATATCGGGTTGGGCGACGAACTTCTAACTATACGCCGCACCCCGCTGTATTTGGGGATCTAGAAAAAAATGGTTTTATATCAACTTATATTTTGAATAAATAAAATTGTGAAATTTTCAGACCAGGAGATTCTGGGTCTGTCCGTCAATAAAATTCTGTAATGTTAAAAAAAGCTATTTCGACCCAAACAAAAATTTCCGCCCATTTCTAAGATTAGCCAAACAAGTTATTGGTTTCGACAAAATTTCAAGTGATGTCGGGGCCGAAAGTGAATCGTAAAACCGGCCACTTAGGGATTACTTTTATTATTATGAGAGATTGTACATTGTACAGTGTACAATCAAAAAATTTCTAAATATAATTACTAATAAATCAATTTTTAGCAAAAAAATGTCGACCAAAAATTGTATTTGGTTAGGATCAAGAAAAATATCGTTATCAACTTTTATTTTTGTCAAAAAAATTGTAAAAATTTTCAGACCAGGAGATTTTTGGTCTATCCGTCAATACAATATGGAATATTAAAATAAACTTTTATTGAGCCAAGCAAAATGAACCTTTGAATAGTTAATCACTCTCGCCAGACATACAAAGAAAATTGAAATAAAATAAAATTTCAAAACTCAAAAATGGGTATTGATGTTTTTAACCTATCTTGTAGAGAATTTTTTTGTCATTTAAGACCCAGGATTTTTTTGTTCTTTAAAAATTTTCAAAAAAATGATTTTTCGGTCAATTTTTTGAGATTTTAACAGGTAGTCCCAACCCGTTCTGGAGAAGCCGTATTAAGTGTTAAAAGGCTGATTTTTTAGCCAGTGAAAATTAAGCGTTTTTCGGTTACCGGTTTTTTTGCTTGAGGGTCGGCGACAAATATTTGACCTTAAATAACCCGTCAAAGTCTAAGGTCAATTTCAAGTTCATCGGATAGACTTGCAAGTACCCCCAAAAGAACCGGAAGGGTCGACTTTTTGATGAGCGTATTAGAAACTACGGGTTAATTATATACCGTAAGGTCGCTAGAGAGCCAAAACTGGACTTAAGATTGACCTTGAGTTTTGACCAGTTTTTGCACTTTAGCGACCTTACGGTATATAATTGACCCATAGTTTCTAATACGCTTATCAGAAAATTGACCTTTCCGGTTCTTTTCAGGGTACTTGCAAGTCTATCCAATGAGCTTGAAATTGACCTTGAACTTTGACGGGTTATCTGAGATGAAATATTGGTCGCCGACCCCCAAGCAAAAAAATTGCTAACCGAAAAACGCTTAATTTTCACTGGCCAAACAATCAGCCTTCTAGCATGCTATAGCACTTAATACGGCTTGTCCAGAACCGGGTTGGGGACTCCCTGTAAAATCTCAAAAAATTGACCGAAAAATCTATTTTTTTTGAAAATTTTTGATGAACAAAAAAAATCCTGGGTCTTAAAATTACCAGACAAAAATTCTCTACAAGATAGGTTAAAAACATCGATACCCATTTTTGAGTTTTGAAATTTCTTATTTCAAATCGTCAAAGTAACTACACCATTATAATATGTTATTTCGTAATCTCTCTAAAAACTAGTAATGTGAATTTTAACAATCGAAAGTTATCAAACCGGTAAATAAGGTTAACAGAGAGTCTAAAAGGGTTTTTAAAAACGTATTATTTTTCGTCCGATTCAAGAAATATTTTAAACCGGTTCATAATCTGTGAATGAAAAACGGGAAGAATTATTATCGAAGATGGTGAAAACGACTGTTTTGCTATTTTAGTCATGAAAGATGTCGTATTTTAAACATTTTACTTAGCAAACTATTTTAGCACGTCGCCAAAAAGATCATTTTCAGACACAATTTCACATTACAAGCAAACTGTCCCCCAACAATTGTTTTTTCGTCGATTTAAGAAAATGTCGACCAAAAATGAATTCTCTTTTATCAAAATATCGACCAAAAATTTAAAGAAATTTAAAATGTCGACCAAAAATTGTATTTCGTGATTTTAAAAAATGTCGACCAAAAATTTTGTCGACCAAAAATGTATACTCCCTTTAAAAGTACTTTAAAATGTTTGCTTTTGTAACATCATTTAAATGTCTGAAAAACTTAACAAATACAGCATGTCACATTTTTGCTCAAGATTTGAGTGCTTTTCTAGAACTAACCTGCGCCAATCAAAATGTTTGAATTCCAAAGAATGTAGGTGTTGAACAAATATTAAAGTTTTTTGACCATTTATCGTTGTTGATCAAGTTTCAGCAAAAATTATGATCGAGAGCAAAAATGTGACATACAGTATGTCACATACTGTATATTTAAAAAAATTATTTAAAAATTGAAAAAAGTGTGCTCAAAAACATATTATTTACCAAGAATCGGTCCCCGAAATAACTGTTAGGTTTAAAACAGTTTTCATGCTGAAAATAGCTTGAAAATGTTTGTTGAAACATTGAACTAATATAATATCTCTGATAAAAATGTAATTTTTTTTACCAATATTCCACATATTAAAAATGAAACAGACAATGTTGCGAAAAATAAACCAGGGCTGAATATTTCCTCGGTTTTTGGCTGCATTTTAACAGGAATAAATTCTCGACTTTGTATGTCTATGTAAAATAAAACGTATCTGAAATATAACGTTTCTAAAATAAACTGACAAACTAGTATGAAAGTAGCTTAAATTCTCGGTACTACCTATTAAGTATGCTGAAAAATGAATGAAGTGAGAAATTAATTTAAATAATTATGATAAATAATTTAGCAACTTGGAGATACAGTGCATTTTCAAATAGGTGTCATTTCGTGTTTTTTTCGACATTTGCACGTTCAAAATCGTAGCTTTGAAAATCAGTTCAAATCAACCAGCAAGTATCATTTTATTGAGTTGCGATGACACTTGCCAAATTAATTGACAAAATTCCACTATGAAAGTTTGCGAATGACGATTTGAAAAAGAAATTTTGACCGTCAAAAATGGATACTGATTTTATAGATGCATTGAATAAATAATTTGGTCATTTTAAGCCGAAGTGTTGTTTTTTCCGGTTTTGATTATAACAATTAAACTTTTGCATCACTGTCTGCAGGGAGTTATTGTTAAGAAAAACACAAGTAAGCTTATTCAAAATGTGAGGTTCTTCTCCCGAATTTGAATTTATTTTTTTACTTTCTTATCTACCAGTCAGTTAAAATCGACCGGTGACGTTGATCAATCGATAAGGGAAGTGATATTTGCAAAGAATTATACTGTAAAAAATAAAATTTCGGTAAAGAAACCATGAAAAAAATACTCAAAAACCAAAAAACGTCATTGACTCAAAATGACCGAAAACATCAATTCAAGATGCGTCAATAAAAGCTCTATCCATAATATGGATTCCATATGTAGGTTTTGGTAATTTCATGATTCAAATTGTCTCAGATAAAACGTTTATCAAATAGGTTTAAACTTATATTTCATTCAGAAATAATCGATTGATATTCCTGGGTTCTTCATTGATTAGCAAAATTGAACAAGCAACTAAGCTGGTCATTTTTTTAAGTTCGAATTTTTTTCAATTATTTCTGAAAAACTTATGTCGAACAAAAAAGTAAGTTCTATTACAAAATAAGAATCTCTCTCTGATTATCTGCTGTTTTTTTAAATAGTTATTATGATGAAAATTAATTCGAGCCTGAAAATTTTAAAATAACACCGATAAATTGTTGCGATGAATTTGTTTCTCTTATAAAACATATTCTGGCAAAAGAATAAAAATTAATTGAATGCCTAAAAAATTAAGCTGTGTTAATTATTCATGAGAGTGGCTCAATATTTTCACAAATTGAAGGCCGGTTAGTAAAAGCTACCATAAATCGAGGTGTTTTCAAAAGCACTCTAGCAAGTTAAAATCAGCTGTGTTTCTTATAAGGGTCAAACCGAGCTTTGGCTAAATTGCTCGAACCCTTAATATGTCATCAATTTTTAAGTTTAATTCATTTTCATCAATAAAAGTTTGAATTAAATGAAAAAAGGGGCCATTAATTATGTAAAAAACCTAATTGCACATTTAAATTTGACAAGTTTACGTCTTAAAAATTACTAACAATGATCAGAAAGCCTCGAAATGAATGTCAAAAGTTATAAAATTAAATTTAAAATTTTCGACAATATAAAATGATGATGTTAACTCGTGGACTAGTGAAGTGAATCTGTACCCAGACTCGATTTCCGGCAACTAGTGACCATTCTTATAAATCGAGCCATATAAGCAAAGTTTCATCGTCAACATACATTCTTTATTATCTTTCAATACAATTCAGCCAATTTGCTATACAGTTACAAAAGTGTAAAAAAACAAAGTTTTCTTTAAAACGAATAAAAACCCATTAAATGAGGATAAGAAAAAAAAGTCGCGAAAATGACTTCCAGTTACACACATAAGTGCAATAACAATATAAATTGAACCGTTCAATTATATTTTAACTCCTAGACTTTAAAAGTTAATCTGTACCCAGACTCGATTTCCAGCAAGTAGTGACCATTCTTATAAATCGAGCCATATAAACAAAGTTTCATTATTAACTCGTAGACTCGATTTCCGGCAAGTAGTAACCATTCGCCATTTAATCGCATTTCACGACGCTTAATCATTAATGACAAGATCAGTTATAAAGTTATTAATGAATTTAAAAACAAAATGACGTTTGTGCGTTTTTTTTGAAAGTTTTTACTGTATTACAGTACTTATTTTTTGCAAAAAATTCTCGAATCACCAAATAAAACCTTTCATCGTAATCAAAAAAAAATTCTAAGTTTTTTTTCCATTACACCAAAGCCCAAAATAATCACGTGACCGTATACTCAAGAAATAAGGTCGGTCAAAATAGTACTGTTTTTTTTTCAAAAAATGCTTAAATCACCTTTTGAAATTAGTGAAGATGTTCTATAAAATTTTTTAAGATTTTTTTGATTACACCAAAGTCCAAAAACGATCACGTGACCTTCAAATTAAGAAATAAGGTTTTAGCTCAAGTACACAAATAGTTTTTTTGGGCTAATAAACACCTAATTTAAGAGTTTTGAACATAATGATATTTTTCAAAAAAGTCACGTGATCTGATTTTTCAAGAAATAAGGATTTATTTATGACATGTTTCAAACCTTATCTTTGAATTATTTTTTTATTGGTTGGCGAGGTACAATAATATATTGATTTTTGCAAGTAAGACTTGTTTTTAAACAACAAGTTTCGATTTTATTTTAAATCATCTCCGGGTTAATGTGAGGAACCGAAAATTTTTTGTCAGAAATGTTCGCGCGAAATAATCAAACAATCGAGCCCACAGATTGCTGAACTACTCGTCACGTGATTTTATTCGGACTTTGGTGTAATGAGAAAAAAGTCTTAAAAACGTTTGAAATTCATCAACAAATGTTTTTGACGTAATTTGAGTACTTTTTCACATAACCGTATATGGTGTATCGTATATAAAATTACCTTCAATTTCAAGGGTAAACTTTCTCATGAAAATATTAGCAACTATGGGTCAATTATGTATTGAAAGGGCGCCAGAGAGCAAAAAACCCCCTGTGAAATATGACCATGTTTGATCTTTAATGACCTTTAAGTACATAATTGACCCATAGCTGCTAATACTTTCATGAAAAAGTCGACCCTTCCGTTTATTTTGGTGGTACTTTCAGGTTTATATGATGAATTTGAAATTGACCTTGACCTTGAACGAGAAATAAAATATTTCACAACAATTTAAGAGTCATTTTACTAGATAATTTTGTGTTAAACATATAATTATTTTTAAACGGAGCGATAACAAATCATTTGAAGTTTAATAAAAGTTAGTTTCAAATATAAATAAAGGTTTAATTTCATCTTATTATTGCACTTTTAAGTGTAACTGGAGGTAATTTTCGCAATTTTTTTTTATTATCCTCATTAAATGCCTTCTAATTTGTTTAAGGGGGTAGCAGCGATGTGGCAGACTGGCGTCAATTTAACTTACGAAATTAATTCGTTGGTTTATTTTTTTTGTGCTTGTTATCGTTAGCTAAATCAGAATAAATGTGTATCAGCTCATTAAAATCATTTTTTATCTATTTTAGGAAAGATTNGAGATGCGTGCAAAACATAAACAATTGATTTGTGTGCTTTATGCGAATAACTGCAAAAAATGTAGGACGCACCATACTCTTAATGGTTTATAAAAAATAAAATTTAACATATTGAGGGTGATTTCAATTAATTTGTATAAAGAAGTACTTTTTGCCTTTTTAAGATTTTTCATGCAAAATTGGCAATTGCGCAATAAAGAACGAGATGATAAGTACAGCATAAAGCAAATTTGGATAGACCCCGGTTTAACGATATTGGAAAAGAATCTCAGACCTAACTTTCAGACTGCAAATGCGAATTTTTCTCAAGAGAAGATAAGGCGCTATTTTTTTTCGTAGGTCCAACTCAATTTACGCCGTCGGGTGATTCATGTTTAAGCTGGAAACATGCATATATGTTATATTGTCTATGAATAAATGCGGTTGCGTAGCGGCGTCCCTTTTTTTTTTATTAATCGACCGGGGTGTAACCAGTATTCACGGTTAAGAAGCATGAGACAATAAAATGCGATTTTCGGAATATGGTGCATGTAGAAAAATATTATTTTTCGCGAGTATGTTCGAATTCTGTTTTAAAAAATTTTCAAGGTCCATGTTTCTAAGCCAAAGACGAAGTACAGAGAGATCGGTTTGTGAATTTTTTGCGATAATTCTTGTCTTATCAAACCGAACAAAATTAAAAGAAATAATAAATCAGACATATGTTTAAACTTTTATCTTTTTTTGGATGATCAACTAAATTTGTATGTTAGTCAACTACGTGTGGGTCTGCCGTATTTTTATTTTTTTAAGTAGAAGTTTACCGAATTATTCGCAAAATAAATAGATGTTGTAGGCACACTGGTCCGTTGGTACAATAGCATCAACAGTTGACGAATCAGATTTGTTGCTGAAAAAAGCACAATTTTGGAATTTGACGCACAGTGAAGACGATGTGTAGCCTTCACGACCATATCTTTTTAGTTAAGTTTTAGACGCACTCTGAAGTCAGCTACCCTGAATTCGTCAAAAATGATGACTTTGTTGAAAAAATTTAAATTCTGCAAAATTCATAACTTTTTTGGGTCGAAACTTCAAATTTTTTTTTGCTATCTGTAAGGAAACACCGATATAAAAATTAAAAAATTGTAGGTAAAATTTGGCTTTTATCTTCTTAGTGTCAGATACGGCGCCACATGGATACTCCAAAAAGCAGTGATGCCTATTGCACTTTGTTCTAAAATTTTAAATCTAACCAGATATCAATAATTTTGAATCTTTAACCGGATTTTTAACAAAACAAATAAATGGTTGCAGTATGGGTCGAAATTATCGCCTATTCTGCAAATATATTTGCCACTTGTTCTAACCGAAATTATCGAACGCTGAACTGACCAAGGTTGCATGTTTGAGCTATGCAGATATGTAGACGATATATTTTGCGTGATTCGAAAGGGAAAAACAAAATATGTTAGATAAACTAAATAAATTTGATTCGAATAAAATTCACTATGAATCTATGTTCTGCACTCAAAACTGAGTTTTTGGACACGTTATAGTTCAAAATAAATGAATTCATCTCGAACAGTTTAGAAATTAAACAGCCTCAGATTGTATAGTTAATTACAAAAACTCGATTTCACCAAAATCGTATAAAATCTCCAACTTGTAGGTGAGTTATACCGTTGTAATAACACAACTTCGACAACCTAGCTAGGAACACCGCGCTTCAGAATACAAAATATTTTCTCAAAAATAATTTCCGGAAAAATAGACCAAAAAATATCTGATCTAATATCAAAAAATTTCAACCTCTGAAGGAAAAGCAATGCCGTCAGGAAGAGTTTGATAATCCTGATTTTGACCATGCACAGCTCTCCCTGCCGTTTTTTCTAGTTCTAAATGTAGTCAGATATCTCTCAAATTTAACAATAATTATTAAAATATCACCCCGTTTTTCAAACTTCAATTGTGTTCACAACATTAAAATTACAAGCATTATTTTACCACGTCTTAAGCCAAAAAAGGATTATTTTAATAATAATGATGTAATTTATCAGTTCGACTGTGAATGTGATTCAAGCTATATGGATCAACGGCCCTCAGAGTATAAATCCTAACTATTTGAATGATACAAACAACGCAAATATTAGCACCCAATCAAAACCGTTGATTGAGGAAAGGCCGATTTCATTGGTCAGATTAGGAAAGAATCAACCAATCAAATGCTCAGATTTCGCATTTTTCAAATAGTTAGATTTTATACTCTGAGGGCCGTTGATTCATATAGGTGAAACACATAGACTTTTACTGCGCGAATTCTTGAGCATCGGAACTAAAAAAGATTCTCATGTTTTTCAACATATTTCTAAGTGCGAAAAGTAAAAAATACTCTTTATAAAAATTTGATGTTGATCCAGAACAACTCACCTTCTAAAACAAATTTGCTGCAATGGGTCGGGATTTATTACAATCATTTAAAAACTTAGAAAACAATTTAACAAATCCTTATCACAGAAAGCTGTATGAAGGTTTGTTAATTACACTACATCAACCAGACATTAACAAACAAGTCAAACATCAAAAAATGACTTTATCTGTAAATGTCTGATTGGTGATCATAAAACCTAAGGGTTTTAAATTTGGTACAATCTGGATAGCCGTTTTGTACCAAATTGTGTTTTCGTGTCAACTTTTCCGTCTATATTTTTCGTTCTGTTTTTCATATACCTGATGATGAATAAAAAATATTCGAAACGTTGTAAAACAAATCAATTTTTTAATTGCAAAAAGTTATATAAGCCAACTTTCTGGTCAATGTTTCGTAGTTTTCATTTGAACCTACTTTCAAAAAATTGAAGCATATTTTATTTCGAATTTTTTCAAAAATAAAAAATCACTCACGGAAAAATAAAAGAGTTTCGATGGTGGAAATTTATTTTTATTCTGTTGAAAGATACTCAAAAGACTTTCCTAAAAACTCAGTTCCTCAGATTTTATCTATCGTTTAAATGTTTGAGCAGCACGCATTTTAGATTTTTCAAAAAAAGTAAGATTAAATAATTTTTTTGAACGAGAAGTCCTAGAAATTTTAAGTTCCATTTTGAATTCCTCATGGCTAATTCTATGTTGGTTTTGATCATAAATCTCCGAACTTTTCTTGTATCCGATTCAGTGGATTTACATTTTCTGCACCACTTAAGTGGTGCGGAGCTTCCAAGGTTTAACTCCTGTTTGCAGAAACATGATAGCTCTTAGTTGGACGTATTTTAGAGCTACAAACTGAAGCAAGAAAAGGTGTCCTTCAAATCAATTAATCAATATTTCATAACAATTTAAAGTCATTTTCTAGATAATTTTGTAAAAAGCATATAATTATTTTTAAACAGAGCGATAGAAAATCATTTGAAGTTAACTATGCCGTAGTTTTAACTCGTAGACTCGATTTCCGGCAAGTTGTGACCATTAATCATTTAATTGAATTTTACGACGCTTAAGGGGATTGTGGGTGCAGTAGTTATTTTCGACCACGGTCGCAAATTCGGTATTTTTTCAATTGGCACCTGACCATAACAGCACTCGGGAATCGTTTGCAATTAAAAAAAACACCAAATTATTTTCTGGATATTTTTTTCTAGAACATTGAAATCGCTTGCTAACTGAAATGCCCGATAATGACAGTGATCAAAAACAAATATACCCATTAGTGATCAATTTTCACGGAGATTCAGACCAAATAAAATTGGAACTTTTGACCAATATCTATGAAAATTTCCAAAAAATTAGTTTCGGACTTGCATAAAAACGGAAAATAATTCTAGATATGGTATCATTTCAGATAAAAAAAACAACTCGCAAGAAAAAGTAATTCTAAATAAAAGTATTCAATATGAAGACTATCATTGATATTGTTCAGATTTTTGCGCCTTTTCAATATTTCAATTTTCAGCCTAATCAATATAATAATGGGCGCGCATTAAATCAGCATGAATAGTGATTGCGAGAAATATAAAAAAAATTATTAAAATTTGCTTGGTTTAAAAGTTTTAATAAGATATGAGAGAAAATTTATGGAAAAGAGAAAAGAAATCGCATGTGCCGTTCGTGAGTATACTTTTTTTTGTAAATAATCTTCATGTTGCATATATTTAACTATAGCAAGGAATTTTCAAAAATAATTTTCGGCGAATTAAGATGAATTTATAAATATGCTGGTTTAAATTGTAGAGAATTTTTTTCTGATCAATAATATCGGCATAATGTGATTTTTGGATACGTGGATATGACGGTATACTTCAATGAAAAGAATACCAGCAATTAGGTTTTATGCATTTAAAGCTTGATGTGATAATATTTTCTAGAAATGAATCAGTTTTGACTTCTCAAGGTTACGGATACAATATACAATTGGAAAAATAAACGTCACTCAATTCTCACAAAGATATTTGAGTTTTAAAAGCCTTATTTTTCCCAGCACATTACTGGAAGCACCCACAATCCCTTAACATTAATAACAAGATCAGTTTTTAGTTATCGATTAACTTTGACAAAATGATGTTTGTGCGTTTTTTTGAAATTTTTTTACTATATTACAGTATTATTTTTTGCAAAAATTTTTTAAATCACAAATAAAACCTTTGATCGTGATCAAAAAAAATCTTAGACTTTTTTCCATTACACATAGCCCAAAAATGATCACGTAACGTAATATTCCAAAATAAGGTTGGCCAAAATAGTACTGTTTGTTTTAAAAAATTGCTTAAATAACTTTTTTAAAAAAAGTGAAGAGGTTCTTTAGAAGTTTTTAAGACTTTTTTTATTAAACTAAAGTCAAAAACAATCACGTGACCTTCAAATTAAAAATTAGGTTTCGGTTCAAGTACACAAAAGGATTTGAATTACGCCGAAAATTTTGAGGACTAATAAACACATAATCTAGAACTTTTAACAAAACGAAATTTTCCAAAAACGTCACGTGATCTTATTTTTCAAGCATAAAGGATTTATTTATGACATATTCAAACCTTATTTTTCAATTATTTCGTCAAGTAATTATTCGGACTTTGGTGTAATGAGAAAAGTCTTAAAAACGTTTGAAGTCATCCAATTTCATTCGAGTAGTTTTCAAAATACCGTATATTGTGTACCGTATATAAATTACGGTGATTTCAAAGTTAACTGTACAGACTCGTAAGTAACCCTTAAAGAATTGGGAGGCTCGACTTTTTGATGAAATATAGCAAATAACTTTTTATAAATTGCTGGCCAAATGGCACAAACCGGTGTCACAAGCAAGTGTTGTAAATTTCATCAGTAGTTCAGAAACGATATTCGATTGACCCTTCCATCGGTTGAAATACGGAAATCAAATAGATACTATAAATTCACATGTGATTTGGCTGTATTTTTAAAGGAGATTCAAAAAAATAAAATTTTGACTTGATTTTGTGGAAAATTTCATATATTTCTAAAAGTCGAGAAAAATGACAAATGAACATGTTATGATTTTTAAACGCATTCAGAAAATATGTAAACATGCATGAAAAAAGTTGAAGTGGCTATTTTTTTTGTTTTATTCACAGATTTTAGAAAAAAAATTTTTGGTGAAAAATGCGTGAATTTAATAATATTTGAATTTTTTTGAAAATTTTACGAAATTCAAAAATAAAAGTTCGAACTCAAATCTTTCCTAAATAGATAAAAATGATTTAAATGAGCTGATACATTTTATTCTGATTTAGCTACAGATAACAAGCACAAAAAAATAAACCAACGAATTATTTTCGTAAGTTAAATTGACGCCAGTCTGCACATCGCTGCTACCCCAAAGGCTTAACAAATTAGAGGCATTAATGAGGATAATAAAAAAATTGCGAAAATTACCTCCAGTTACACTTAAAAGTGCAATAATAAGATGAAATTAAACTTTATTATATTGAAACTAACTTTATTAAAATTCAAATGATTTGCTATCGCTCCGGTTTAAAAATATTATATTGTTTACACAAAATTATCTAGTAAAATGACTTCTAAATTGTTGTGGTAAGTGTAACTGGAGGTAATTTTCGCAATTTTTTTTTATTATCCTCATTAAATGCCTTCTAATTTGTTTAAGGGGGTAGCAGCGATGTGGCAGACTGGCGTCAATTTAACTTACGAAATTAATTCGTTGGTTTATTTTTTTTGTGCTTGTTATCGTTAGCTAAATCAGAATAAATGTGTATCAGCTCATTAAAATCATTTTTTATCTATTTTAGGAAAGATTGGAGTTCGAACTTTTATTTTTGAATTCGTAAAATTTTCAAAAAAATTCAAATATTATTAAAATTTCACGCATTTTTCACCCAAATTTTTTTTTTCTAAAATCTGTAAATAAAAACAAAAAAAAATAGCCACTTCAACTTTTTTCATGTATGTTTACATATTTTCTGAATGCTGTTTAAAAAATCATAACATGTTCATTTGTCATTTTTTCTCGACTTTTTAGAAATATTATGAAATTTTCCGCAAATCANCTCCCTTTTATAATCAATAGTATATTTCAAATTAATTTTTTTTAAACTATTCAAGTTCAAACAAAATTCGAAATTGAAAAAAATTAATATTTGTAACTTTACGTAACTTGTTACGTAGATATTTTCGTGCCAAATTACTGTAAGACAATTACTGTGAGACAGAAAAATTGAAAAATACAAACTCAAGAGTTTAACTCAACAAAAAAAATAAAAAATATCTTTATAAAGAAAAAATATTGAAAAAAAATTAAAAAAACGAAAAAAAACACAAAAATACACAACTGGCGTCAATTTAACTTACGAAAATAATTAGATGGTTTATTTTTTTGTGCTTATTATCGTTAGCAGAATCAGAATAAATGTATATTAGCTCATTAAAATATTTTTTTATCTATTTAGAAAAAGATTTGAGTTCGAACTTTTTTTTTTGAATTCGTAAAATTTTCAAAAAATTTAAAATATTATTAAATTTCACGCATTTTTCACCCAAAATTTTTTTGTTTTCTTTCTGTAATCTGTAAATAAAAACAAAAAAAATAGTCACTTTAACTTTTTTCATGCATGTTTACATATTTTCTGACTGCTGTTAAAAAATCATAACATGTTCATTTGTCATTTTTTGTCGACTTTTTATAGAAATAGTATGAAAATTTTCGCAAATCAAGTCCATAATTTTTTATTCATGCTCTTTTAATTTCTTCTTAAAAAATCAGGCCGAATCAGTTGTGTTATTTTCTGGTATCTATTTGATTTCCGTATTTCAACCGATGGAAGAGTCAATCGAATATCGTTTCCGAACTACTGATGAAATTTATAACACTTGCTTGTGACACCGGTTTGTGCCATTTGACACGCAATTAAGGGGTGGGCGTCGTAATCTGGTACCTTTCAATCACGCCTCAGAACAAATCTAGGGCAGTTGTAAAAATTCTGAGGATACTCGTTTGTAGATCTAGCCTTCGTCTAACGATTACACATCTCAAAGTCAACCTTGTTACATCACACCACCAGGTGGTGAGTCTATTCTAGAGCACTAAGCGGTTTTTTCAAAATCTATCTTCTTTTAGACCCCACATACAAAGCGTCTGAAAATTTACACAGAGTACGGGAAGAGTGAGGTTACTAATATGTTGGAGCCATTTTTTTAAATTTCGCTCTTGAATTTTCTAAAATCACTTTTGAACGCCGATTTTCACAATTTTTCGTCTTCAAAATCTNATCAAACGCGTCTGATTGGCCGACCAATCAGGAACAACCTTTCAAAAGTGGCCTTATTTCCACTTCAAAAGCCTACTCCTCCCTGAGTTTTGAAGAAAGAGATTACATTTATAGCTTTTATTGACCACAGAGAACAAGAGCAGAGCCTCGAGGTCCGTTTTACTTCTAAAAATTTTATGCGGCGCTTAAATGAGCAAAAAACTGTTTTTTGGCCTCATTTTATCACAAATTTGAATTTAAAACATGAAACTCCCTTTTATCGGCCTTCGGCCGATTTGGAGCTCATTTTAACAAATTTAAATCAAAAACATAAAACTCCCTTTAATCGGCCTCCGGCCGATTTTGGGCTCATTTTTTAATAAATTTAAATTAAAAATATAAAACTTTCTTTTATCATGCTCATTTTTTCACAAAATTAAATAAAAACATAAAACTCCCTTCTATCGGCCTTCAGCCGATAAGTAGCGCATTTTTAACAAATTAAAATTGAAAGCATAAAACTCTCTTTAATCGTCCTCCGGCCGATTTTAGGCTCATTTTTTCACAAAATTAAATTCAAACATAAAACTTTCTTTAATCGGCTTTCGGCCGATTTGGGGCTTATTTTTTTACAAATTACAATTCAAAACATAAAACTCCCTTCAAGGGAGTACTGGTCGCATTTTAAGGCCAAAAACAGGGTTTTCAGCGTCACCCTCATGAAGTACTAGAAACAGCACGAACATATGAATTTCAGTTTAGGGATAATTGAACATTAATTATGCTTTCACAAAACAAATCGTACGCGTCTTATTGGCCGACCAATCAGGAACAACCTTTCAAAAGTGGCCTTATTTCCACTTCAAAAGCCTTCTCCTCTCTGAGTTTTTAAGAAAGAGAGTACATTTATAGCTTTTATTGACCACAGAAAACAAGAGCAGAGCCCCGAGGTCCGTTTTACTTCTTTAAATTTTATGCGGCGGTTAAATGAGCAAAAAACTGTTTTTTGGCCTCAATTTTTAACAAATTTGAATTAAAAACATAAAACTCCCATTTATCGGCCTTCGGCCGATTTGGAGCTCGTTTTAACAAATTTAAATCTAAAACATAAAACTCCCTTTAATCGGCCTCCGGCCGATTTTGGGCTCATTTTTTAACAAATTTAAATTAAAAATATAAAACTTTCTTTTATCGGGCTCATTTTTTCACAAAATTAAATAAAAACATAAAACTCCCTTTAATCGGCCTTCGGCCGATAAGTAGCGCATTTTTACCAAATTTAAATTGAAAGCATAAAACTCCCTTTAATCGGCCTCCGGCCGATTTTGGGCTCATTTTTT